>JAHFWI010000096.1:600000-1130004 GCA_028554975.1 Himalopsyche kuldschensis
AAATTTAATATGTTATACGCATAAATAAAGAGTTAAAACTTTTCGAAAGTTTTTGACGACTCCGACTAGGACACCATTAAATGGCGCATGGAAATCACCAGCGGTCTGGTTGTGAATCATTGGACCAGCCAGTTTGTTTCTGGCCACGGTGGTTTTGCTGCCAAGCTCTTCAGGCTTCGCCGGTTGATAGATGGGCCGACATTTAGATGCGGCGATTAATGGATGCTGATCACATTCTAGGGATTTGTCCTTTTATGTCCTCTGAGCGGGAAGATTTACTCAGGTTGGTCAGTACTCAGTAGGCCACGCCGACTTGGTAGCCAATAAAAATAATTATTTGGCCTTCAGCAAATTTGCGGCGTCATACGGTGCAAGGACGGACCTATTCGTATAGGTCCGTAACCGGCCTTTGTTGATTCCATTAATGACAGCATTAAATAGCATTTCTAGAATCAGTAACGTATAGGGTTTGCTAATTATTTAGAGTCAGTAATGCACACTTGAGTGCCTTGGCCTCCAAGTCCTGGGCAAATGCTCCCGAGACAACTCCATACTCGCAAACAGAACAGATACGCTTAACGTTGTTACGCCACGGGACACGATCGCTGATACCGAATGTAAGGCCGTGGCGGGTGGTGGTTGGGAGTAGTATAGTAGTTTAGGACACCGGAAAAACACTGCGATTCCACAGCCCTGATATTAACCTCACAACAACCCATGATTTTAACAGGTTAAAAAAAATCAATATAGGCACCAATCAAAACAGGTCATAATACTTTTTCCTTTTTTTTTAACTTGTTTTTTCGCGAAAATGTGCGAAAACCTATGCAAAATTGGATTCATGAAAAATCTAAGTTATAATGCAAATAAATGATCAAGTAACTGATATGCGTTACCCCAGCTAACGCGTCGCGAACTTACGAACGTGACTGTAATATTTTTTAATAAAATGTGGGAACCCTGATTTTGCCACAAGGGAAATAAATCCCTTAATTCCAGCAATATATTGGATAATCGATCTATATACTATATTTTATTTTACTTTTTGTTTATTTATGAATAAAGTCAACCACTGTTATAATGTCTGTCAGAGTCACTTGCTTGGAATGGCAGTATAACTGTGCTATATTAATTCGGATGAAATCTGAGCTCGTTGATAATAATAACTTGATTTTCACAATATTAAAATGAATAAAACTTTATTTAATAATACTTCTTTTTTGTTAAGAGTTTTATTTATTTCTAAAAATTCTAAACTATTCATCTTAAAACCCTTTTATTTACTCGGTGGAGTATTTCTAAATTACTACTATGATTAAAATTATGATGGTTTTCTATTAAATGATTGCCAACTTATATGCTCTTTGATTCTAATATTAATGTTTCTACCTGTCTGCCCAACATAAGAAGCTTGGCAGTCTCCACAAGAGAATCGATAAATACCACTATGTGACAATGATTCTACGCGATCTTTACTGTTCAATAAAACTTTACCTAAAATATTGACTGTATAAAACGCGGGTTCTATATTTGTCTATCAAAAATTTTGCTATCTTCGACGACATGTCTCCTAAATAATTAATATAGTAAATGTTTGAATTAGAATAGTGATAGTGAAGTAGATAGTGTTTGAATTATAAATAAATGATAATTATTTAAAGGGGTACAACAATGGTGAGTTTGGAAGATTAAATTGTTCGTTCAAAATTGGTAAACTATTAAGCTGAGCTCTGTTTATCTCTAATATTTCTTGATATAATAATTTAAATTCGTCCTTGTTAAAATGTAATAAATCAATGGGCGAGTCCATGATTGTTGAATAGTTTCCAATGCGAGTGTAATAAGATATCGCTTTCATTGTGTCGAAAACGAATCGTGAATTATTGGGTTGTCATAATTAATGGTCGGTTTACGCACGTGCCCTAATTCCGGATTAATATCCTATACAACTCGCTCAGTATATGTCGTCGTTCATAGAGGTCGATCGGCAGCAAACCCGCACAACCCCAGGAATAATTCCATTCAGCTGCATTGCGTGCATTTAACCTTCGAAAGACTGTCCTTGAAAAATAACTCGTTGGCCGAAGGGAGGTCTAAAAAAGACTCCAGTGGTATGGCCTTATTGGCATAAACTGCAATTAAAAAAAATGATGATTATGCTTTGACGTATCTTTATACAACGTTGTATATTTATTTTTTTGAAAATCGATAATGTTCCTATAATTATTCATATTTTAAGTCGCGCATGAATGCAACCTGATTGTGTACTTGTTTATTCTAGACTGGCGATATCAAAACTGTGAATGCGACTTCTTATCAATACTTTTTAATGTAAAAAACATCCATTTGATTTGGAATGTTCGTTGAGAGAGGCGCATTTGAGATAAGATAACGTTTTAATCCTGGCAAATGGTAGCGACAGTAAAAATTGTTTTCGGCTAATAATAATCCGACATAATTTTCTTTTTATTTAATTGCGATGAAACTAGCCGATCAAAATCATATTTTTTTACTGCAAAAGATGTAAAAAAAACAATGATTTAAGGATACCAAAAGTTTACACAGCAGTGGTGGTCGACTGTTTCACCCTCAGCCTGGCAAATGTTAAAATATCTGATCCAATAATGCACGGGAGCACATTGAGGTTATGGTTTGTCGTTTGTCGCATTCAACTGACATAAATGAACAGGCAAGAAGGCGTGAATCTATTTAACGGGAGATAAAAATAATCCCCATATAAATTCTGATATTTTGACAGAAGACTAAATTAACACTTCTCGGCAATAGGGGGTTATAAAACGGCTTTAAAATACGCGCTTTTGAATTAAAATTGAAACCAAGACGTTCTACTCCGTCAGAATAAAATTTGATTGTTTTATATAAGATTTATTGCATAGTACGAGAAATATATTTGCGCTTAAGTTGGAGGAATTTTTGAATTTAGTTTTCGTGAATAATCTCCGAAATGTTTAAGCTATAAAAGAATACAAGTTTTTAAGCAATAAGAAGACAAACTTCGTTCAGTTCAGATTGTAATAAAGCCTTAAATTGTGTGCCTTCAACTGGTCAGGCACGACGGGTTATAAAGTTGCCCTACCCTTACAAAAGTAATTTCAATTAAGATTCGCATGTGTTCATTAGAATTACTCGTTTAAAATGTCCTGCGACAGCCATCCTACCTTTAACATGGCAAGGAGTAAATAGAATTAACTGAATGTTATTCTGACTTCAAGTCTACATATATATGCTCACAAACACATAATATTGTGTTGAACCAATTGTGCGTTTAAACTCTTATAGAGATACATGGAGATGACGTCTATGTACGTCCGCACTCCCTTAAAGGTTAACTCGGGACACGGTGAGGGCAGTACGGTAACCACTAGTTCAGTTACACTACTAGAGTTCAGAGTTCCAATCCGTGCAGCTTAATATTGAATTATTGATTACTGTACGAAGACACGGAGGTGTGTTGTCTAAAATTCCCTCCCAAATCCATCCCTCCCATCATAAAAACGGGACATAACTAGTCATTAGCTAACCACTTTTTCTGGCTTATGCATTTCCTTTCCAGTTCGTAGAAAAATTCTATTGGAAGCGGACACGGATAAAAAATCTGCGGCACAATTTTCTTGATTGGTTGAGATTAGGCCTTGCATTACCGGCTAGCCAGTATACCGGTAAATAGGCCAAAATACACCATCGGTAATTACAATTATTACAATATTATTTTACCGGACATGATTTTATCGCGAATTAAGGACAGATACAGGCATATTATAACGAAGGTTTATTGTGATATGCATACGGAATAGAATTTGTTAAGATCTCAGACATAATATCGGCATTACAACTAGTAAAAGTAGCTGTAGAAGCACTGTGTCGTGAAGAAATAAATCTATATACAGCCGTCATATTTGTCATACCTTGTTTTTCATACTTAAATTTTGTATAAATATCACTGTTTTATTGTAATACTTATCAGTTGACAATGCTCGCCATGAGTCCACCGGTCCTGATCAAATAATTTGTATGTGAAAAAGTACTTAAAATGTATTATTATTTTTATTAGTCATTTTTTTTTTAACCATGTCCGCTCCCAATTTGGAGCATATGGACTCCTCGCGGAGTTTATCTCAACATATGTTTTTCTACGAGAACTGCTTGTTACTCAGTTGCTCAACCTCTCTTTTTCAAAGAGAGTAGGGATGGAAGGAAACGAGGACTAGGACAGGACTAGTGATTAGCTAATCGCTGTCACTATGCGTCGCTCTTTGGGATCGGAAAGGTGGGAAGGGATTATCAACAACACCAATGCCTTTGAACAGATTTATCGACTGAAAAAATCCGCTCGTACCGGGAATCGAGCCCGGGCAGTCCGGCACGCCGTTTCCACTGCGCCACGGACCGGTAAATAATGGGTGAAGTTATTTACCGTTTACCGGTTATTGGAATTTGACGGTAAATTGCAAGCCCTAGTTGAGATAAGGTTCCACTGCAAACGCAAAGCACATTTTTACTGGAGATTTATTTAAAATTAGTAATTTAGTTCTTGGCATAGCAGCAACTTTCACTAGGAGATGAAGTCTTCCGATGCAAATATTATTCAAATAACAAATCGAATATGTAAACGAATTTCATACGGGGTGACGATGCTTGACCATTCGCCGCATTGCAGTCTCTGCATTACCGACAGCCACGTTCCCCCTAAAATCCACAGCACGCGAAATTCGGTTGCCAACTATTACGAGAGCGGTTCTCTCGGCACGGACGCGTTGCAAACCAATTATAAATTGAATAAATAGACGGTATTTAATATCCGTCTTCAGCATATGTATGTCTGTGGGTCTGTAATTCCCTTTTGCATTGTTGGTCATTAAGTTGCCATAAAAACGAATATGAAAGAAAATATGTTTGAATTTTTATCGGCGAAGACATTTAGTCAAAATGTAATAAATTAGTCTTCTACTGAACTTTTCCCGGCTTTTATTATTAATAATAATGTTTATTATTTACGTGAATGTATTATTTGACATTTCTTTGACAGCAAATTAGATTTTTTCCTTGAATTTGGACATTTTAATGGGCGAGAATGGGGCTGTCATCAAATTAAATAAAGATTGTGATTTAATTAAGTATTTCGACTGAGGGTGCTTGATGGAATTTCAATATCAAATTAGAATTTTTTGAATTTTGTACTTTTCCATGAGTTTTGTCGCTAACGACCCGGGTTTCGCCTTTCGGCATCTTCAGGCATTCCAAGTGCACGGATGTACTTGAACTGAGGTCAGTTCTGTCAGTTCAAGTACATCCGTGCACTTGGAATGCCTGAAGATGCCGAAAGGCGAAACCCGGGTCGTTAGCGACAAAACTCATGGAAAAGTACAAAATTCAAAAAATTCTAATTTAAGATTGTGATTTTATTTTAACTCTATTTTGGATGTTAGATTTTGTGATATAATTATGTCGAGTGATAAAACATTAAATAATTATCGGTCGCTTAGTCCGAGCGACGCCGGGTAGCAATACTAGTAGTATATAAATATGATAACCATAACTCAAACAAAATGGGAACAAACATGTTTTTAATCCATTCAAATAAGCAGCTAAATATGGTCTCGTCAATTTATTTTCAGAATCCTAATAATCGTCGGATTGCGAGAGTATTTTTTCCCACTTTATGAATAAAATTCCCGATTTGATAAATACCTACACCAGTCTGTTTTTACAGTGTCAATGATTATTTTTCCTAGATTGTTAGTGTTAATAAAGTACCTTTTATTGCTAAGAGGTCTTCAACATTTTAATGGCATGTATTTAATGGGTCAGTAACTAATTCAAGTTTTGGTCAGTTAAAAATCAAAACGGTCAGTTGTCATTGTATCAGTGTGAATGTGGTCAGTTATTAAATAAAACGGTCAGTAATATATTTTAATGGATAGTTATTTATTAAAAATGGTTAGTATTTAATTTAAATAGTCAGCTAATGACAGCTTGTGAATTTTATCAAATATGGTCGTAATAGGCAAATTTATGACATGTTGTTTTTATTTTAACTGACCGTTTTAAGTATTTATAACTGACCATTTGTCGAATTAGAAACTGACCAAATAATTAGTAGTCCATTTTAATTTATTATGTTTTCATGTTCGTATAAGCATTTTTTGTCACACCGTTTATGTCTTGCTTAACGTTTGTATAAATAACGGTGTATTGCTGTCTTTCTTATCAGTTGATAATGCTCGTGATGATCGAAACCAGTCACAATCCAAATAAACTCAATGTGGACTAAGTATGATTTTTATTATAATGCCATTTCACCAAGTTTTGACAGTGGAAACTTTAAAAGTGAACAATATTAATTTATTATGTTTTCATGTTCGTATAAGCATTTTTTGTCACACCGTTTAAGTCTTGCTTAACGTTTGTATAAATAACGGTGTATTGCTGTCTTTCTTATCAGTTGATAATGCTCGTGATGATCGAAACTTGTCACAATCTAAATAAACTCAATGTGGACTAAGTATGATTTTATTATAATGTCATTTCACCAAGTTTTGACAGTGGAAACTTCAAAAGTGAACAATAGCTATGTGTCAAAATTCTATGCCCATGATTCTACGATATAAGTAAAGCCGAATTTATTATTCTACTAATCTTTCTAAGACCCAAGGTGGCGTGTTGCCCAAATTCGATGACCGTATATTAAATTTATACCTGAATAAATAAATCAATCAAAATATCTTTTAACAGGATGTACCGAAACTGCTAAGACAAATGGACTCCCAAAAATTCAAACTATTCGCCGAGCAATTTTCCTGTTAATATAAAATTTCTAATAACTTTGATTATTCAACGTATTGTGTTACTTATTGTGACACGTGTTTCGTCTCTTTCATATGCATCTTCGTACTTACTATCGCAAAGTTTGCTTAAGTAATAAAGCAAGATGATTCTTATATTTTAAAATGATAAAATTTACTTTTTTGACATCTTATGTGTTCTTTAATTGAGGGGTGTAAATGCATAACCGCCTGTATCCATATATTATCATTTTTGAGATAATGATTGATTAATGATCCGGGTTTTACGTTCTATGCCCTGCAATCTTCAAACCAACGAAAAATTATCTCTAAGCCATTTAAAATCGACATCGAAAATGACGATCAAATGCATAACCGCGCATCTCCACCGTGAAGTTCAAAACCGCCACAATCTAAATGCACAAATCACGAACACTGACATATCGCCCTCTCACCATACAAACGTTTTGTGTTCCCTTTGCAAATTATTCTTATATTATACTTGAAGATTAAAATCGTTTTTTTTCGATTGCTGACCAATTTGACTTTGTGGAGAGAGGCGGTTATGCATTTAAACCCCTCAATTCGAATATTAAAGTTTCTCCGTCTGCCCAACATAAGAATCTTGGCAGTCTCCACAAGGGTCGATAGATATCACTATGTGACGATGGTTCTACGCGATCTTTACTGTTCAATACAATTTTACCTAAATTATTTACCGTGTAAAACGCGGGTTCTATCTATATTGCCTTGCAAAAAAATTGGTCTTCGATGAACTGTTCTTTCAGAAATGGACTAGCAACTTCTTGCATACTCGCTATCATCAGCATGATAATTCAATGACTGATTCACGACTCTTTGGCCGGTGTAGAAAATGAGACTTGGTATCTTTAATATCGAATAGTGTCACAAGAATTGACACATCGCAGCTAGTAATGGTTGGATATTTAATATTATATAATGGAAGATACCGCGCAGCAGTTGGGATACCCCCCGCGCACTAGTTCTAGGTTGGCGCGCACATCTTATTAATTTAACGGCATGATTTACTGAAAATTGCTTACGAGTTCAAGTACGAGAAGCATTTTTATTCTGTTCAAAGCCCTGGATGTGTGTGTTGTCCCTCTACACCTCTGAACTTATAAGTGGGCATCGCGTACTATTAGTCATGTACTAGCCATATCCTATAATTTTACTTTCATTAGATAGGCTATATGCTCCCCATCAAGGGCCGGCATGGATAAAATATAACCCATTAACTCGCCCATTAAGATCTCACCTAAATCAAGAACGATTCATTTTTATCCGAGCTTGCTCCGTTAATTCTTAAGAGCTTAATTGCTTGATTGAAAGTAAGGATTTCGAGTGAGGGTGCTTGATGGAATTTCAATATTAAAGTAAGGATCTATTTGTCACCCATAAGACATTGAGTTGTTTTTTTTTCCTTCAAGTATTTTAATGTTTTGTTCATCACTATGCGAAAATTCATAAGAAGCTCTTCTGGAGGCATTTTCAGCCTCGTACATTCTGCAAAATTCAACTGCTTCCCAAGAGTTGACGAGACTAGAATGCATTGCAAATATTTAGTGTTATGTGAAGTGCTTTTATATACTTCGATTGGTATTGTGGTCAATGGTCATTACAATAAATGTATACTAAACATATTCAAAACCACATGTTTGTTAGAACGGCAGGTTATCATGTTATACCTCGAGGAAAAGCTTCACAGCAACTTGACCGCAGCTTATATTAAAGCTTTTGTGAAAGCCTCCTTATTAATAAAAGACCAGACAAAATTATATCAAAACGAAATGAAAGTGCTCGGAGAACTTTTTTTTACCGACTCCACAGCCCTGGTATTCAATTATAAATATATCATATTTTCGATGGTTTCGGCGGTAACTTTGTGGAAGTTCATTTTAATATAAAATTTAAAATAACTTTGATTATTCCACGTATTGTGTAACTAATTGTGACACGTGTTTCGCCTCTTTCAGAGGCATCTTCAGACTTACTATCGCAAAGTTTGCTTAAGTAATGAAGCAAGATAAATTCTAACATTTTAACATTTTAAATTATGAAATTACAAAATGGATTACGGGTTTTTTTCCTTCTAAAGGAAACAAGGAAGGGGGTGATAGAATCAAAAAAAAAAAATGTATTAACATAATTATACTAATAAGGTGCAATCACTCAATCAATTAGATTGGGATTTTTCCTTTTAAAGGGACGCAAGAGAGGGTTATAGAATCGAAACAAAGCAAACAAATATATTTCTAATGACGTTAAACATTACAAACTAATAAACTATAAACTAATGAGCTGCAATCAATCAGTTAGGTTGGGTGATCACTCTTTTGAATTGGGAATAATGTTAGCAGAGGTGAGCAACCTGTCCTGTTAAGAATATTATTTAATAATATATCTTTTTTATTAAGAGTTCATAATTTAAAATGTTAAAATGTTAGAATTTATCTTGCTTCATTACTTAAGCAAACTTTGCGATAGTAAGTCTGAAGATGCCTCTGAAAGAGGCGAAACACGTGTCACAATTAGTTACACAATACGTGGAATAATTAAAGTTATTTTAAATTTTATAATAAATATATCAATCAACAAATCCGGCCGATAACCAAATTTGACATTTTATATGCAAAAATAAAAAGTTCAAACTTTTTAAAATTTCCGACTCCGGCCAAAGCCCCGCGACACATAAATAAGAAAGGTAGGAAAACGTGACGAATTTATTATTAATCGGGGTCGTGCTTTTGGTAAATGCTGGAGTCGGAGTCGTACCTCATTTTAACGACTACCACAGCCCTGGTTACAACATAAAAGTGAAAAATATGATATATTTTATACGTCAGAATCGTTTTGTCGAGAGAGGGTTTAATGATTCAACACAATGCAATTATTTATCGATCGCTTGACGGTTTGGTGTCCGAAAACAAAGAGCTGGTGCATCTACGGGGCGCAAGCTGCAGTCTGAGCCTACATTTAAACGGAGCGACTCAAGTCTGGCGAACCACAAAAACAAGTCATGCAACATTCTTCGGCGTGACACAGTCAACACAGCTTCACGGCAACACGATAAACACTGAAACGGTGAGCAACTCCACCGAGGAGAGGCTCGGGTTCGAGACCCTCTCGCGAGAATCATTAATAACACATCAAAGCCGATAGCGTAATAATGAACATCGTCATATAAAAGATAGGACCGAAAAAAAACATGTTTATTTATAAACACCTTTACAAATAATGAAATATTTTATCTGATATGAAATTATGTTTGTGTATTCTGTCATTGTTGTCATTATGACACTTTACTTTGAAAAGGTTCTTACTGCTCTTGACACTGTTTTGCGATATGAGCGTTTGAAGTTTCGATTGATTCAAAATTCACTTGTAATAATAAGCATGTAAAAATGATTCAAATTAATACGGAAAGAAAAATGACAATGTATTTTAGTTCTACATAAATACATTGTCATTTTATTATTTTATTTATTTAACTATGTTCTGACGAAGGCGTAAGCCGAAATAGCTATCAACAAATATATAAAATAATTTATGTAGAACTAAAATACATTGTTATTTTTCTTTCCGTATTATAATGGAGTTCTACCAAGTAAATTCCTACTCAATCAATGATTCTAATTACTTATTTTAAGCATATTTTTTCACAACTCTTGCAGAGAAATAATGATCTTAAAGATCTAATGGTGGAAATAATCATGACAATCTTGTTTGTCAAAATTTAGTAAAAAAAAGTGTGCAGATGCAGTGCAACTCCGGAATTCTGCTGACTCCGTTATTCAACCATAGATAATTTTGAAATTCATATACAAGATATAATGCGGTAAATACAAACGTTTACGACAAAAATCACTGTAAGCAAAAATGACAATTAGAACCTTTTCAAAGTAAGGTAACGATTACTTGACTCGTTCACTGCTTGCAAAGGCTGAACAGGCCAATCCAACAAATGTGCAACATAATTATCAAACATCGAGAAACTTCTGTTGAAATGCTCCACTGCACATTGGAGCGGGCATGGATTACAAAATTAATGTTATTAAACATTGACACGTGTTTCAAATCTTTGACATTCATCTTCAAACTACATATCGTGCGATATTTATTCATTATGTTGATAATGATTTTAGTTTTAGTTAATATTTATAGATGCTGCAGGAAATACGAGTTTTGTTTTTAAACGAATTATGATGGATTCATTTGATATTTAGAGTGACAATTAAAGATTATAAAGTATCGTCAATATTTCTGACAACTATGACCATTAAGGTTCCGAGAATAAACTGTGATTAGTTCTAGAAAACCAGGAAACTCGTGTAGTGTTTTTTTTCTGGGAATATAACACCGTTGTGTCAAAAAACAAAACTCTACAAGACAGAGGGAAGTTCAAAACTTAACCCCAGATGACCTTCCCTTCATAATGAAACGTCATGGCAACAATTAATAACAATCTTACCACAGCTTTGCGATTCAGGGTTTGTAATTCGAACATACCTGGAATAAAAGAAAAATAAATATTAGAGATATAATTATGGCAATTGATTATGGAACACATGAATAAATTATGCAATCGAATAGAACCATTTCGAAAATTTTAGTTGTTTAATACACCATACTAATGAGTAAAATTGAAAACGATTTTTTTTAAATATATGAATGATAAATGGTTATTTTCGGTAAGTTATTAAGTACAGTGGAACCCCGATCTTACGTTCTCGCATTATACGTTTTCTCGCGTGGTGCGTTCATTTTATGTAGTCCCAGCATTTAGTTCACATATAAAACTTTCCCACATGCATCGTTTCCCTCATTAATCGTTTGTTTTATACGGTCCCTTTAAAAACGTAGAATCGGGGTTTCACTGTACACAAATAATTAATATAATATTGACAGTTTTATTTAGTATATTATGCATAAATATAATATAGTGGCAATATATAATAATCTTGCTATAAAACTTATATGCAGGGCTCTGGAATCGGAGTCGTCGCGGCGTTTTGGCTGGAGTCTCACTCGGAGTCGGAAATTTTGAACTTTTTATTTTTGCATATAAAATGTAAAATTTGGCCGAATTGGTTGGTTGATATATAATTGAATACACATACATAGGAAAAGTAGAAAGAAAACGTGACGCAATTTAACTTTTTTTTTAACGACTACACAGCCCTGCTTATATGTAATTGATTGAATTGGTAGAACTCCATCAGCGTATTAAGTTCGTAGGTAAATTGGCCACCATTGCCAACGCATTTTCTTGCAAAATTTTCATAATTTCACTCATGTGGTGCAGTGGTCTGCGCCGTTTGCTTCCGTGACGGTTCGAGTCCCAGTGCGAGAATCATTTATTCATGTATGTAAAACAGTATATTTGTCAAATGCATGGTGCATTGGCGTCAGCTGTAATGCTGTGTATATGTTACAGTGAAAATATATTCTTCTCCAAGCTGTCATTGAAATTAAATTTGACCGCCCTATCTTCAGCCCAATGTTTGTCTGTGTTTTTATTTGGTTCTCTTTTTATGAAAGCTGATTTTGTTTCATTGAAGCAAACCAAAATTTTAGGCCGGCAAATCATCGACTTGGGCCAATAGTTTCAATGATCGTGACCAGTGAAATCATGTTGTCATACAAATCTATTACTTGATACATTTTCACTGAGAATACAGTTTCACTGTAACATATATATTGTATTGTCTTCAATAAGGCACGAGGTAAAACAAAGCATTGAAGGGTACATTAAATGCACAGCCAATACTATGTAATAATAAAGTCCAAGCGGTCGACCCTCACATTCACGAAGGGTCACGTTGCCATGCAAGGTTCCTACACTCTCGTTTTCAAATCATTGACTGCTCCGTGCACCGCAATAGCGTGGTTTGTCTTTCAACAATAAAGTTTGCAAGCGATAATAACCTCTAATGGATTTTTAAAAAAAGTTCTGTAATACTATAATTATTGGTGTAGCTACTTTTAAACATCAGCTGATGATATTCCACTGGTTGTGTATCGAGGTATGACGTCGTTCGCCTCTTTTCAACAGATTTTTCAAACTAGTCGTACACAAAAAAAATCGTAATGTCAGAATTGATTTTTTACACACGTTCCATGATATAAGGGAGTTCTACTATTTTTTTACTATGCCCGGTCCCAAATTGGAGCATATCTCAACATGTTTTTTTCTACGATTACTGCTTGTTACTCAGTTCCACAACCTGTTTTCGAAGAAGCGATTGAAAGGAAACAAGAATTTCAGTGGCACGTGTTTCATTGCTTTCGGGAGCATTATTTGACTGACTATCGCACGGTTTCTGTATTTTACAGTAAGAAATCACTCATTAGCTGAACTCCATCTGTAGTAGTTGTTGCACAACCAGTGGAATTAATGTAGCTATCAATTATTAATTTATCACTCTTATGATGTTCACTGTCAATACTTGCTGGAATAATTTTATTAATACAACATTTTTAGAAGGTACTTATTCCACATACAATTTATTAGATGAGGACCGGTTTCGCTCATACCTAGCATATTCAAGTTATGATTATCTTATTTTTTTTAAAATTAAAAGTTTAATCACTTTTAATGTGTCCAATGTCAATACTTGGTGTAATGGCATAAAAATAATAACTGACCAGTTGATAATGCTCGCCATGAGCGAAACCGGTCCTGACCCAAGAAATTATATGTGATATATGTGCTAGAAATGTGTTATTATTTTTATTACAAATTTAGTTAAACCATTAAATCTCAAATTGTTATCGCGTAACAATACAGAACTTACGACTTATTTAAAAAGTTTGAGGGTTATACGTTGAGCCTTGGTTATTATTGTAAAAAAAATGACAAGAATGAAAGAGTCATCCTCAAGTCGCTGGTAACCTTGCGGGAGCAAGAAGATGCGACCAGAGATGTCAGCACTGTGGTTATTTATGTACTTGCCATTTAGTCTGGACTGAAATCATGTCGATCCGACTCTTTAGATCACTGCAATGTTGTCAGAGTGCATATAATATTTGTACTTAGTCAATACAATAAATATTTGACCATTTGTTTATGTATTTATGATTAATGGTCAGCCTTTAAATACTATAGGTTCAGTTTTTACCAGGACTGTAGACTTCTTTTCTATGACTACTTAAATCTTCACAAAGGTACTTTAAAAAGTTATTCACGATTCCGACTCCGGCCAAAACACCGCGAAAGACCAAAACACTGGTGTAAGCTCAGTGATGCCCATCCTGTTTGGAAGAAGGGCCAGATAATAAAATCAATACTTGATAATTCATGCTTAATTGATTTGTGATATAATAGTCTATTTTTTTCAATTTATTTGCTTAGTTGTAATCAGGGCTGTGGATTCGGAGTCGGAGTCATGGAGTCGGCGCGGCGTTTCGGCCGGAGTCGGAAATTTTGAAGTTTGAACTTTTTATTTTTGCATTTAATATGTCAAATTTGGCTTTTGGCCGTATTGATAGGATAGATATTTAATTGAATACACATAAATAGGAAAATTAGGGGGGAAAAGTGACGATATTAACCTTTTTTAGTCGGAGTCGTTGTTCTGGTAAATGCTGGAGTCGGATTCGGAGTTTTTTCACCGACTCCACAGCCCAGGTTGTAATACCAATTGTTTGCCATACTTTGTATTTCTTACTAAACTTTTGTATAACTATCACTGTTTCGTTGATTTTTTTATCAGTTTGAAAATGCTCGCCTAGAGCGAAACCGGTCCTGATCCAATAAATTGTATAGGATAAATTTCACTGATTTATCTCTCGAGTTTTGTATATAGTTTTAAGTATGGTAAAATATATTCTAAGAATCAATGATTTTAATGATATATAAAATAAAAAAAATATAGCCATTATTATCACACCAACAAACGTTTTGGTTTACCTTTTATGCGGAACAATTAATTAATAAAACATATTTCCTCAAATTAAAAAAAGGTTATTGGATTGATTGGATCAGGCGCCCAGGAAGCGGTATGGGAGTTTTTTTCATCTCAATCAAACAATGATTAACATGAATTTAAACGTGGAACAAAGAACCCAGACATATCGTGTCGTCTCGGACGATATACAGCAGTTCGTAGTATCGAAAAGTGACTGAATGATTTCGCAGAATTTTTGGCGTTGGGGTCAAAACTATGAAGCGTGCAGGCCCAAATTAGAGGACGGCCCCGTTCGGACAAAACGTCAATGATAACCACATACTGAGAATATAACACGATTAATAATATGCCTATTTCCCCGACGGAACAAAGACAAATTTCATGTAACACGTTGCTCACAGGGTATTCCGATGCACGAAACTGGCATTGAAAACTTTTAATAACGTCCTATTCTACTCCAATGTTAGTTACTCAGTTTCTCAACCTTTCACGAAGGAAGAGAGTAGCGATAGTGCTAGGAAGAGATCAGTGGTCAGCTCATCGCTTTCGCTACACCTCGTTTTTAGGATCAGATGTGATCACAGAAATCAATTTATGGAACTGCCTGTAGTGAGAACCGACCAGTAGTTTTACACGTCAAAGTTACAAGAGATCGCGATCCGATTAGGGATAGCTGGAGCAACCGTCAATTCAATGCGGAATGTCTGGGATTTACAGCTGTACTCTATGAGCTTTATGAGGAAGGCTTCGGTCATCCGACCAAATTTATCAATGATTACAAAACACGCTCCAAATGTGCAGACGTTCCTGGCAGACACAAAATGAATGGGATAATTTAAGCCAGATTAGGTGCATCGATCCGTTTGTCGAAACAACCAATTTCATTTAACTTCATTCTTCAGTTCTTGACGAAAAAAAGTGTTTGTGATTTGAAACATGTCGCAACACCAAATTTTTGTTCATTCAATTTGAAAGTACCGGGACGTCTGGTAAATGGACGAATGGTCAAAATAATTCAACAAATGCATATAACGCACCCATTATATTTACTAGAAAATATTCATTTATTTATGGTCATCGGATATGAGGACCATGATTCATTTGCAGGGATTAAAATTTCATACGAGTGAAGAAGACGGACATAAATGCTGCGGAACAATGCTGGGATATCAGCTTCATACAACATGACTCGACATAAATGAATGAATTTTAAGAACTACGACAGCTGTTTAAAAATGTGACGGTTGCTCAGAACTCTGAAGCATGTGCTTATTGTTTAAAATAGTCAGGGAGGTTGTAAACAATGACGGCGGCCGTTTGTTGATAATGTGTGATTCTGACTTACATAATCTTATAATGAACTAGCTGGTACCCGGCAAGCGTTGCAATGCTACTCAAAGAAAGAAAATGTTTGTGTTTAATGAAGTGCTTTCGGATGCAAAATAATTTCACTAACATTAATCGGTATCGATGACATTTGCTCTATGTCTTTTGCCGATTGTCTACACGCGCCACCTACTGAAAATTAATTGTACTATGCCAATAGACTTTGTGCGAGTGCAACAATATGTCAACATGAACGGTATGTCAGCGTATATTAACTTTTCAATTTTTACATAAAAGACCTACTGTCAGTTAATTTTACTATGCAAATAACCTTTGCGAAAGTGCAAGCAAAAAGTTTGTCAAAGTTTTATCGCAATCGGATGAACGGTATAGCAAAGCATCAAATACGAACAAACAAATATTGATTTTTGTATATTAGATAGATGAGAGAATAATAACTTAATTATATGTATATTTACTTAATCCTTGATAAAAGCAGATACTAGGTAGCGAGAGAAATATTCCTTTTCCTTATACAATATTAAATGCCATTTCTTTTAAAAATGATGAAATTGGAAGCAACTACCGATATTCATTTTTATTTAGTATTCTCTGAACTTCATAACGGAAGTCCAAAAATAGTCAAATGTTGAGAAGAGAATTATTCCATTTTTGACAGGTCGCATATTATTTTTTAAAAACAATGACAGATTTATGATTGATATTTGAATATTTGAATATTTTTTACGTAGAATTGGGAAATAAGTATCAGGGCGGTCGGGACTTAATCGGGTATAATTGTCTCTCATAAATATGAGATCAAAACGATACTAAATAATTATTTTGTACTGTTCAAATCGAATATTGCATGAAATACTATCCTGAGATGCTGTCAGCATCAGGGTATTTAGTACCGATGGTCCACATTCTTGCCATCAAAAAGACAGGATGAATCAGTATCAGGAACACATAAAGATGAAGAGGTCAATAACATTCTGCAACTAAGTAATTTAAACAGAGCGGAATTCGAAGTGAAAATAAATCCTTGGGTCCTCTGCTCATAATTTCTTCCATCGAAAGTTATACGCGCACATTCTTGGGCATTTGCATCATCGGAACATGACGACAAGTTGCGAAATTAAAATATTTAGGACAACAGATTATTTTAAGCAATATATTTACAACAAAAAGATACGGATTGAATTGACACAAAATACTATTCAATTGTAATTGATTGAGTAGGCATTTACTTGGTAGAACTCCATTATAACACGGTAAGAAAAATAACAATGCATTTTAGTTCTGACGAGGGCGTAAGCCGAAATAGCCATCGACAAATATATAAAATAATTTCTGTAGAATTAAAATGCATTGTTATTTTTCTTACCGTATTCTTTGTAACTTTAATGGTCATATTAACACATTTTTTTCAACGTATTCCAGGTAATATATTTTTTCTATAACTAAGATTGTTACAATGGTTTGATTGTGTACATAACCCCTTCAGTGAGTGAGTTCAGACGAATAACATATTTTATGAATAAAAGTTGATTTTGTCAGAACTCACTCGGTTGACATCTTTGAAAATTTCTAATATGATTTTATTAATTTTTTTCTCTCAGTTTTTATGACTACAATGTTTTCATCTTGTTTTTAATTAATTAGTGATTACTATTATGTATTTACATATATGTATGTATATGTTACAGTGAAACTGTATTCTCAGTGAAAATGTATTATTCTCCAAGCTGTCATTGAAAATAAATTTGACCGCCCTATCTCCAGCCCAATGTTTGTCTGTGTTTTCCTTTAGTTCTCTTTTTATGAAAGGGACTACTTGCTGATTTTGTTTCATTGAAGCAAACCAAAATTTTAGGCCGGCAAATCATCGACTTGGGCCAATAATTTCAATGATCGTAACCAGTGAAATCATGTTGTCCTACAAATCTATTACTTGATACATTTTCACTGAGAATACAGTTTCACTGTAACATATATATATAAATACACGTATTTATATTTGTCAAATACATGGCGCATTGGCATCAGCTGTAATGCCATGATTTGCTTTTTCTTAAATAAATAAATTGCGTCCTGTAAAAAGAATAGTAAACCAATTCGTTTATTATTGACGGAGTAGCATGTATTGAAAAGAGGTCTTCAACATTAAAAAATTTTCGTCTATTTTATTTATATTTTACTTTGATTTATTTAATTTGTTGTAATACCAATTGTTTGCCATACCTTGTAAGTCTTGCTTAACTTTTGTGAATCGCTGTTTCTTTGTATTTCTTATCAGTTAATAAGGCTGGGTATGAACGAAACCGATCTAATAAATTGAATGTGGAACAAGTACGAAAAATGTTTTATTAGTTTTATTATAATGCCATTCCACCGAGTATTGAGACTAAACAGCTTAAAAGTAATCAATCAGTTAGTTACATTTAAGTCTAACCAATTCTACCGTTTGATACTAACATTATTTATGTAGGAATATTGCGTATAATTATGACACGCATAGTCTATCAAATAAATTATTAGCCACAACGGAACGCATCGACAAAGCACACAAAAAAACAAAAACCTTACGATTCAACATCATGTGCCTAAATTTAATTAAAACAAAATTACACATCGACGCACGAGTCTAAACTGCATTGTACGTGTCTCTTTTCGTCTTGCGACTGCGTCCCTCTCTTTAGTGCAGCCGTATCTTCGTCTCCTTTTGGCAGGGAATGAAGGAAAAATCCCACGACTTGTGTTGCGCAGCCGTCTTTTTTCAACGTAAGGCGACATCCCTTTCATCGGAAGGATAACACCAGTTCGTCTCGCTCTGACAGGAATAAAGAACATTCTGGAATGCACTAATTGTACAGAGTGCTACAAAATAGTTGACCGAAATGACGAATCAATTAATACCGATTTATAATTTGATTAAAATCTTAAAATCAATAATTCAAACTACGTGATCTTCGATTTCTTTATTGATGAATAGTTTCTAATATGTATACAAACAAAACCAGATTAAAGTCAAAACATTCTTTGTATTTTGAAATATTGTAAAGATTGACTTAAGCGAAACCTGTTCCGATATACAAACATCAAAATGCAATAACAAGTGTATCTGATGTTTGCAATACCAATGTATAGACTGACTAGGTTCTGAAGAAACCATTGTGAACAGTAATTTAAAAAATAAATATTATATATTATCATGACAAAAATTAAGTTTGCTTAGTTTTTGTATAAATAATGGTGAATTTCTTCAGTTGAAAATGCTCGCGATGAACGAAACCGGTACTGATCCAAATAAATTTTATGTGAACCACGTATAAAAAATATTGCTATTCCACCAAGTATTGGTAGACCTGAAAATGAAATAATGTATCATTTACAGTCAACTCTCGGACAGCACCCTCTGCTATAAAGCGTGTGCTGCAGTCTTTGGGCAAATTTAATAGTTCGTAAATATGTTATATAATCATTAGCTGTGCGTCCCTTGACTTTTGACAAAGTAAGTCATAAAAAAATCCGTATCTCGGCGGTATAGAAGAATTGATTGTATAGGCGAAAAGAAAAATAGCTTTGCTTTAGTGTAAAACGAAATGCGTTATTAATTTAAAAGTGTTCATTTTGTCGGATTTGAGCCAAAAAAAATATTTTAAAACTTCGCATAATCTTTCCTGAGAAAATTATCACAATTTAATAACGAGTGATGAAATAGCAAAAAAATCGTTTCCGAAAATTTTATATTCGTTCTTGGCCCGCATTAACAATTCTACCTAAGGGCATCGGTCTTCACCTGTTTGCTAACTTTAGTAATTTGCAATTTAAGACGTCTAGCCAATGACCCCGGCCTAAGCCTTTCGGGTGCAAAAAGAAAATAAACAATCCACAAGGAAACTCACAATGTGCAAGCATACTAAAAACGAGGTTCATTGACTTTCGTAATATACCTTTGATGGGAAATGTTAACAGTAAGCTATTTAGTATAACAGCAAATCGAGTAGGTCTACATTAAAATGTCAATAATTATTATGAACACATATAGTTCGGTAAAAGAAATTAAAATCTCAAACATAAACCACAAATTGTAGCATGTCTTACTAACACAAATTTTACAATACAGAAAAGGGCTCAATCGATGTCTGCTTTTAAAATTGAGGAGCTAATTTTCAAAAGTGGACAATTCCAAAATACTTTTTTCAACTGCCAGTTTTAGTTCAACTTTTGAGACCTTTTTTATTCACATGGAAAAGTTTGAATTGTTACACATTATCCATAATTCCTTAATTTAAAACATATGTTAAAAATATAGATAGGAAACACAAATTTATGAGGAAAAAGTAATGAAAATATCTCACATTTTCAGTTTTTCAACAAATGGATTTGTCCACTTTTGAAAATTAGCTCCTCAATTATATTTGAAACATCACAAAAAAATTGTACTTATATCGCAGTAATAAGGAAGATCAGAACCGGTTTTTCTCATCGCCAGCATTTTGAATTTTATGTTTTTCCATGAGTTTTATCGTTAACGACCCGGGTTTCGTCTTTCGGCATCTTCATGCATTTCAAGTGCGCGGATATACGTGAACTCAGTCTTGTTAGTTCAAAAACGTACACGGTAAATACAAAATTCATAAAAGATTCGAATTTGAGTTCAATTTTCAACTTTCAGTCCGAAATACTCACGTTGGGCGAAACCAGATCTTAAGAACTCTATTGTGGAATTGGCATAAAAAATGGTTTATTTTGTTTAATATAATGCCCTTCCACAAAGTACATATAAGATCTAATTTCTATGATAATTTCTAATAATTAATAATAAGTGTAAAAGGTCTCGATAGTGAATCTCAGGGCTGTGGAGTAGGACGTTTTTGGCCGGAGTCGGCGTCATCGCGGAGCTTTGGCCGGAGTCGTACTCGGAGACGAATTTTTTTTAAAGTTTAAACTTTTTATTTTTGCATTTATGTCAAATTTGGTTATTGGCCGGCTTGGTAGGGTTGATATTTAATTGAATACACATAATTTGGAAAATTGGGGAAAAAAGTGACGGTATTAAACTTTTTTAGTCGGAGTCGGAGTCGTGGTCTTGGTAAATGCTGGAGTCGGAGTCGAACTATTTTTTACTGACTCCACAGCCCTGGTAAATATAAATAAATGTTGTTTTTAAAGCCTAACCTTACATGAAGGTTTGAATATAAAAATCAGAACATGATGCATTTGATAAAATAAAGGTCGGAAAATTTCTGTTATAGTTCCAATATTTGAGATCAGGTTTTTTATTATTTGCCAAAACAATACGGCTATCACCGAATAATTTTATAGCGTAAAACGAATGGTTTCGGTCGATAAATTTCATATAAATTTTCCCGTAGAGCATCTTGGCTAAAAAGGTGATCCTTTGCGACGGCGCAGGGCATTAATAATTATGGCTGGGCCACGCTCTTTTGCGGGCAGCCTGTATGGCGCCGTCTCGCTCGCGCGTACGGCCGCGTCCCTCTCCCGCCGGACCTTGAGACGGGAAGGTTCAATATACCAGAACTCGTCTGGGAACTCGGCACTGGGGTAAACCGGAATAAAATTTTTACTCTTTTATTGTTTCGGTAGCGCAAGGAAAAGTGAAAGTAATGGTTAAGTTCGCTTTTAATTCTATTTATTACTATAGGGAATCATCCTGGATAAGATATGCACCATTATTAATGACAGGTGGTAATCGAATCATGATATGGCATCGGAGAAATGCAGACGATGCACAAAAAAGACGAAACACGGTCACTATGGAGTGGGAGGGGGGTTCGTCAGTCATTTGTAAATATATAAAATTAAGTATTAATTCAAAAACTTGAAATCAATCGACTCATTAATAATAGGTCGGATATAACCAGGGCTGTGGATGGAGTCGGAAATTTTGAAAAGTTTGAACTTTTTATTTTTGTATTTAATTTGTCATATTTGGCTTTTGGCCGCATTGATAGGATTGATATTTAATTGAATACACATAAATAGGAAATTTAGGAGAAAAAGGTGACGATATTAACCTTTTGTTAGTCGGAGTCGGAGTCGTGGTTTTGGTGAATGCTGGAGTCGTAGTCGGACTTTTATTCACCGACTCCACAGCCCTGGATAAAACCCTAGTTTTATTTTAGATATTACTATGTTATAAGGTCTGGTCATAAGTATTTTCAAATATCCCTATAATTATGACAAACCCACTTAATTCATTGAAACATGTTTACATTAAATTTTCGATACAAACTGTTCACTACGCGTACATCCGTGCACTTGAAATGCCTGAAGATGCTAAAGATACCAAAAGGCGAAACCCGGGTCGTTAGGGACAAATTTCAAACAAAACAACCCTTGCATATTTCACTTGAACAAAATGCAAGAAATTGATGAAATATCAAACGCAGCCAAAATTTTGGGATTACAACACTGAGATCCAGGATTGAAAAAAATCTGAAAATCTTTATACGTCCATACAAGTAATATTTTCAACTTCAGACTTATTAAAGATGTACCATCATAACTTGACCGCCGTTCAAATTCGGAACTAAAATTGTCCCCATATAGTAGAAACATTTAAAAGCCTTCAAAATTGTATTGTTTTAATAAAAATATATTTTCATGACGATTTTGTTTCATATATTGCTTGCATATAAAAATGTGTTTGTAAATAAACAAATTTGATTAAGTATTGCCCAGTTTATACGCCCTCACAAGCGGTCAAGTTATAATAGTATGTACATCTAAAGTTATATTGAATTTAATCATAGAAGTGATTAAACAGGCAAGGATTGTATAAATACTTCAGTTAATTTATTCGAGACAAAACTGAAAAAATAACTAAGGCTTGTTTTTTGTTTATATTGTTTTCTTGGTAATATGCAGATGTTACATTTCTTTATATGTACGCTCAAAGTAAAAGATAAGCTAAGTTTAAGTGAGCTCTTGATATTTAGTAGAAAAGTCGGCACTTTAATTATAATTACCGATTAAGGGTTACACAATTAGTCGAATCGATTAGCCGACCGGAATATCCGGAGTCAGGGTATATCTATATGACGTGTGAATTTTATACATACGGTCAACAACCCAAATGTCAGACCGGTGCTTTGAAAAGGTAAATCCGATGAGGCATTCCACCGAGGTGATATCATGGCCATAATCATTCGGTCCACGTTGTTAATTCATAAACGTGGCGATCGAACCAATAGATAATAAAATAAATATATATATTTTTTTAAATTGTTTGTATGTTGTACTTTTCCATGAGTTTTGTCGCTAATCCGGGTTACGCCTTTCGGCAACTTCAGTCATTTAAAGTGCACGGGTGTTCTTGAACTGACGAGCAGTAAACAGTTTGTATCGTTTATAAAGGGTATTTCAATAGGAACGCTCAAAATATGTTACTTTGTCCTGCTGAGTAGATTATTCATTGTTTAGTGGCCAAATTTGAGTCAACCAGTTTGGTAAATAATCGGCCAACACCTACCTGTACGTCATCAAAATACAATATCTGGTGAAAACATTGCTGCTGTGTGTGAAAGTGTACAGGAAAACCCAAGGCAGCTTATTTCTCGTTGTTCACAAGAACTTGGCTTTTCTGCGACTTCAACTTGGCGAATTTTGATTCGGGCCTTATGTCTGCGCCCGTATAAAATCCAACTAACCAAGGAACTTCAGGTAAACGACCACAGACAACGCCTGATTGGGTTCTGGAGCAGTTGGAAGCTTACCCAAATTTGACAAAAAAGTCAACTTTAGCGACATGGCCCATTTTATAATGAATGGATATTGGCAGACATTTGATGCTATATTCCATATTTAATGCCGTAAAATATACTTACAAATGAAATTTAAATTTAGTCGAAATCTCACAAACAACTTGTTTTATTTACATTTTAAAACTAAGCGTCCTTATAAAAAGACCCTTTATATGTTATTGTGAAACTGTATCAAGTAATAGATTAGTATGACAACATAATTTCACTGGTCACAATCATGAAAATTATTGGCCCAAGTCGATGATTTGCGGTCTAAAATTTTGGTTTGCTTCAACGAAACAAAATCAGCAAGTAGTCCCGTCCCGTCCCTTTCATCAAAAGAGAACCAAAGACAAACATTGGGCTGAAGTAAATTTAATTTCAATGACAGCTTGGAGAAGAATATATTTTCACTGAGAATACAGTTTCACTGTAACATATACAAAAATGGAAGTAGATCACTAAGTTAAATGGCTATTAAAATGTAAATTAGTGAAAATGTTATGTAAACGAGTTTCAATGAATTAAGTGGGTTTGTTATAACTATCGGGATTTTTTAATGTAGTATCTCAAATACTAATGACCAGAGAATAGCATAGGGATATCTAAGATAAATCACGGGTTTTATCCGACCTATTATTGATGAGTAGATTGATTTCAAAGTCTTGAAATCAATATTTAAATTAAAATATACATTATTTTGTTAAATGTTTCAAGTTTAATCTATATATTGTAGTCAGCATAATACGCGTAATTTTATATTCAAATTCAAAAAAACTAAATTCGAAACAGAATGATTATCTTGGACTAACACTGGTTTAGGAAATAATCTCCATTGCTAAAGTGCACCGAACTTTTGACACTATGCTACGATTTGATATATAGCACAGCCAAATTCAACTATATTCAGTGTTTTTTTCACTTAATATATCGATAGCTTGCATTGAAAAGGTTCTGACTGCTCTTGACACTGTTTTGAGATATGAGCGTTTGAAGTTTCGATTGATTAAAATTCACTTGTAACAATGAGCTAGTAAAAATGTTTCAAATTACTCTGGAAATAGAAATAAATATACTTTATGTCTAAATGAGGGGTATAAAAGCAAAACCACCACTATCCGACATCTTATCATTTTTGATAATGATTTTTTGAGTTGGCATTTACTTGGTAGAACTCCATTATAATATGATGAGAAAAATAACTATGTATTTTAATTCTACAGAAAACATTTTATATATTTGTTGATAGCTACATATTGACCCTGTAACAATGAGCAAATAAAAATGTTTCAAATTACTTATTTTAAGCATATTTTTTCGCAACTCTTGCTGAGATATAATGATCTTAAAGATCTAATGATTGTCAATCTTAGAACTTTGCCAAATAAATTTAGTGTGCAGATGTAGTGCAACTCCGGAATTCTGCTAACTCCGTTATTCAACCATATAGATTATTCTGAAATTCATATACATATATAGAATGCTATAAATACAAACTTTGCCGACCAAAAGACAATTTTAGGCAAAAATTTCAATTAGAACCATTTCATAGTAAGGTAGCGATATGACAAAATAAAATTATCTTGTTAATTACTTCAGCGGAACTAGAGATAACACAATACGCTTTGCTGCATTTTCATCTAGGTTACCATAGTAACCCCATAGTTACTAGTTGTCATAATCTTGTTTTGTTGCCAGTTATTTTGTTGTTTCACGACTAGATAATAAATAAATCCATTTTCTTTTTCTTCTATTTATCGAATTCTCTTTCCAACAATTTATAAAATTTACGCATTCGAGTATTTTAACTGTGTAAAAAAATGAATTCATTATAAGTAACAGTTGGTAATGTTGAGTGATAAAATAATCTTATATATAAAACCGAAACGGGGGATGTATGTCTGTAATTCCCTTTTGCATTGTTGTTGATTTCGCTCGCGAAAGTTTCGACGGTAAATTTGTTTCGTTATCAATGTGTGTGTAGAGACTCCAATTACTCGAGTATCGAGTAGTACATATATAAAACCGAAACGGCGTATGTATGTATGTATGTATGTCTGTGGGTCTGTAATTCCCTTTTGCATTGTTGGTCATTAAGTTGCCATAAAAACGAATATGAAAGAAAATATGTTTGATTTTTTTATCGGCGAAGACATTTAGTCAAAATGTAATAAATTAGTCTTCTACTGAACTTTTCCCGGCTTTTATTAATATAATAATGTTTTTATTTACGTGAAGGTATTATTTGACATTTCTTTGACAGCAAATTAGATTTTTTCCTTGAATTTGGACATTTTAATGTGCGAGAATAATATATGAAAGGGGCTGTGAAATGTCAATGCCAGTCTGAAATGTTCATTTTAATTCCATTTTAATTGACCTAGACTTTTGAATTTTGAAAAAAGTTGTTTCAACTTGGCCCTTCTGAATTTACGCGCCGAGGTGAACATAACTCCAAACTGGTCCGAGCGAAGCCGGGTAGCAATACTAGTACTACTATAAAATATAATATTTTTCTAATCATTTTAAGACCTTTTGAGAAATTGACAAGTGAGCTTGATAAATAGTCACAAGGCAGAATGACTTTTACACAAACTACCCGGCGAAATGCAGTCGCAGATTTTTCAGTACCTA
Source organism: Himalopsyche kuldschensis (assembly GCA_028554975.1). Classification (NCBI taxonomy): domain Eukaryota; kingdom Metazoa; phylum Arthropoda; class Insecta; order Trichoptera; family Rhyacophilidae; genus Himalopsyche; species Himalopsyche kuldschensis. The sequence continues at coordinate 626,467 of JAHFWI010000096.1, forward strand.
TGTATCAGGGCATAATAAGTTGTAGGAGGTAAATTATATTGTGGTTTCGATGCAAGAAAGCCGCGAGACCGTGAAATGTTAGCGTGCAATGTTCAATGCCAATCGGTCAGCGATCGCTGTATCCAGTATGCAAGTAAAACCATAATATCACATATTATATGGACAATTCACATGCATATTTGCAAAAGTACTGAAGATTATATTGATATTCCTCACACTTAGAACTCACGACACAATCATTTTATGTATGTAATAAAAACATACAATAAAGACACGATGTGTAATGATTTGATGCCTTTAAAACCATTTAAAAACGATGATAAACTTATCATGATCACTTTTAAGGTGTTCGCTGTCAATACTTGGTGGAATGGCATTATAATAAAAATAAAAAACATGTTTAGTATTTTTCCACATACAATTTATTGGATCAGGACCGGTTTCGCTACAAGGTATGTATGACAAACAATTGGTATTACAACTACGCAAATAAATTGAAGCAAATTGCAAGAGACATAGATAATTATTAAAATGTTTAAGACCTCTTAGCAATAACCAAAATAGGGGCATCTAGAAATAGAATAGAATTATTTCGAAAATTTTAGTTATTAAATACACCACGACATTGTCGATTATCAGTTGACAATGCTCGCCATGAGCGAAACCGGTCCTGATCCAATAAATTTTATATGGATAAAGTACTAAAAATGTTTTATTATTTTTATTAAACTTGACAAGCTTGATAGAAGAGAATTATTACAACAACAAAAAGGTGATTGGATTAGTTAGCGCATTGTTTATAAGTATTTTAATTCTCGATAGCGAATGAGAAATGTAATCAAAAAACAATCGTTACGAAAATATCATCAGTGTCTCTATTTTAGCATCTTTGTCGCGATGTATTAGGGCGTCATATTCAAGAAGAGTATCAAGTGAACATAGCGGCGGTTGTCACGGTAAAAATAAAATGCACGAGAGCTGAACGTCGACTGAAAATGTATAACACTATATAATGGCGATATCGATATGGTTTTAAATCTTTATTATTATGATCAGATATCTGAAATTATAGGCGTATCTTGCAGTCATTGAAATTTGATTGACCGATCTGGATTTTGCCTCTACGTAATGGTACTTTCATACTATGTGAAGCGGGGGGTGAAGAGATAACAGGCGCGGGGCAGTGTGTCTGTGATTCAGCCGGTGACCGAGTCACGAGCGCACTCTCCGCGTGTGCGGCAGGTCAGTGCCGCGACACCGGCTACACTTCTTTGCGCCTGTTACTTGCAACTGTCGCAAAGTACTAACAACCTCAACGAAATTTATTTAACATAAACATAAAATGATTTTTTGCAATCGCCAAAGCGAACTGTATAAAGTCCGCAGGAGGCACTCGGCGACGAATGAAATCATTATAAAAATTCTGCTAGCTGATAAACATCGATAGATATGGGAAAATTTTAATACGGTAAGAAAAATAACAATGGATTTTAAATCTACTGAAATTATTTTATATATTTGTTCAAAGGTTTAACCCAAACCTATCTGATTAATTGCAACTATGTTTTCAACGTGCATTAGATCCAAGCATATATACCTCGCATATACAGGGTACACAATACATCTTCTTCTCTGTTCCACCATCTTAATTTTAAATGGAAATAATAAGCTATTGAATGCGACAAATTTATTTGATGTATTCATGAGTACAAATGAGTACAAATATATAAAATAATTTCTGTAGAATTAAAAACTTTGATATTTTTCTTACCGTATCTTAACGGAGTTCTACCAAGTAAATGCCTACTAATCAATATAAGGAAAATTTTAGTTTACCCACCGACACAATAACACGCGCAATAGTGATAAATTGAGTTTTTTTTCGTTGCACATCTCTTCTAAAATCTGTACTCCTGATACCATCGGACGATTCTTTCTCTCCATTTTTATGAAGAAGGTCAGATTTTATGTTATGTGATTAATTATTTTAAATAATAAGCACGATTCATTAAACATAAACTTGTTCACGCAATACAAAAAAAAAACCACTTTTGAAATTAAATGTCTTTAAAATACCCAATGATACCTATTTAATTATAAATAAAGCAGGAAACCCGTGAGAAAATATCAACCCGCAGGAAATTATCGTACAGGAAGCGGTCATGGGTTTCAAGACAACTACCTAACCTCAATTTTCAGGCTACTTGATCGATATAATTCTTTTTTCATTAACCGCATCCATGTCCGGTCGGAACAAAAGAAGGGTAGCTAATGTACATCGATAGCAGGTAGAGAACGGGTGTCCGTAAAAAGGGTTCATTTAACACGGCTAATAAGATTGACCAATAAAGAGGGACTGAATCCCTGATCGTTCGGGAGGAAATAATGGGATCCAAATCGAACTCTTATTTTCATCCTTTTAAGTATAATTTATTTTAAGCCGGATGTATTGTTTAACTAATTTTTTTAAAAGTGACCTTACGACAAACAATCATGGATTCAATTATTAGCAAGTAATAATACCACTTTTTAGTTTTAGGCAATTCTTGGTAGAAGGCATACACTGCGCACATTTTATTAAGACCACGAACGGTTTCGCTCGTCGTGATCAGCGCAAGAATCCAAATAGGCATGGAATACCTTTTACTTTCAATTAAACCGACATTTGAATGCATGTCTATGTATAATTTGAAGATGTTCGGAAATTGCTCGCTGAAATTTCTATCAAATTTAAATCTTTGAATTTTGTAGGTTTGCATGAGCTTTTTTGAATTATTTTTAATTACTTTTATAACTTTTAACGTGTTGTCTTTTAGTATGTAACTGTTTAATTTATTGAAATTACTTCTTTTTTTAATTAGAGACTTTTACGAGATGTTTCTGGACGATAAAAATTGAAGTCATGGAATCACAATGTGTTACCCAAGGTGGACAAGTACTGGAAATTACGCGCCGTTTGCAATTATTACAAAGTCAAAATTGGTCAATCGAACACTCGTTCGAAGATGAAATTATTCAGCCTTGTAAATACTGGCATGAGACTTTCAATACATGTGGTTAGCGAACATGTAGTGCCATTCGATACAACTATTAGCCTATTTCAACCTTGCTCACATTATAATCTGGAATGCCGACAGACATCAAATAGCACACATTTAAATAAATGAATACCCAATTTCAAATAACCTATTAATAAGATATCTATCCTTCCAGATTTCGTCCGAAACAACGGCTTAAAAAAACTTATGAATCTTTTTATTACAATTGAAACTATAATATTCAGGCTTTAACCTACTTACAGAACAAGGTGACAAAGAAGTGATAGGCATTAACATATTCGGTTAAACGTTTATTAATTTATTTCATTCTTTTAATCTAAAATACTAACGTCAAATGGATATTGACAGGGTCTATACTTAACCAATTAATTATTAGATAAACAGGATAACTGAGAAACCACTTCGCTGGCTCTACATAAATATACGAAGATATATAGGGTATTTCAATAGGGACGCTCAAAATATGTTACTTTGTCCTGCTGAGTAGATTATTCATTGTTTAGTGGACAAATTTGAGTCAACCAGTTTGGTAAATAATCGGCCAACACCTACCTGTACGTCATCAAAATACAATATCTGGTGAAAACATTGCTGCTGTGTGTGAAAGTGTACAGGAAAACCCAAGGCAGCTTATTTCTCGTTGTTCACAAGAACTTGGCGAATTTTGAATCGGGCCTTATGTCTGCACCCGTATAAGATCCAACTAACCAAGGAACTTCAGGTAAACGACCACAGACAACGCCTGATTGGGTTCTGGAGCAGTTGGAAGTTTACCCAAATTTGTCAAAAAAGTCAACTTTAGCGACATGGCCCATTTTATAATGAATGGATATTGGCAGACATTTGTTGCTATATTCCATATTTAATGCCGTAAAATATACTTACAAATGAAATTAAAATTTAGTCGAAATCTCACAAACAACTTGTTTTATTTACATTTCAAAACTAAGCGTCCTTATAAAAAGACCCTTTATAAACGAATCGAAATCGACTGGAATATTCGTATCAATATTAACAATATATTACTTCAAAAAAAAACTAATAACAAGCCAATCATCTTTATTTATTTATGGAAGTGTTTTCCTATAATACAGTCATTTTTTATTCATGTTGCTGAAGTTTTCAATAAACAATTGTTCGTATAAAACCAGTTTCATTGCGTTTACTATAACATTTTTTTCCAGTGGATTACCTTAAACGTAATCATTAATAAATTCTCTGAAAATGATTCAGAGTTGTTGAATATTTGGAGTGCAAAAGGTCAATTCTGTTCATTTATTCTTCAATAATACAAATACATAATGATAAAAATGAATTTATGATAATATTAAGAGTCACATGTCCAGAATTATATGATGAGACGGACAAAGGATATCTTCGCAACAAAAGCAAAACGGTATTGAGTAAATTTTATTTTGACAATTTAAAGATGCGTATGAGATGTTTAAAAACAACTTTAAAGTATGTTCGACGGTTTAAAGCCATTCCCCTTGTTGATTGAGATTTAACGACACTTTGAATTCAAGGATTCCGTTATAAAATATACAATTTTTGTCCAGGTGACAATATATCATCATTCATAAAGGATGAAATAAGACTTTTAGTCGCTACATTTTTATTAAAGTAGAACATAGATCGATGTATGCCTCGTGTAGAACTGTATACATATTATAACGATCTGTTTGGAAAAGAATTGCCAAGCTCCATTCATAATATGATAAACATATCACAATTTTATAATATTTTATGTATCAACAGCCTTGCTTAAATCCGAACTAACGCGAAGCCAATGATCCAATTTTTCAATTATGTTCCATGCGAGGCAATAAGAAAAAAAATATCACATGTTTCAAAACAGACAACTATTATATCGCTGATGGGTGTCCTTCAATTTCAATGGAGTGGTATATCCCATTTGTAATTACATTTCGATTAAAGTAATAATACTAAGTGACAGAACATTTGGCAAATATTAAATATCTGACTTTCATCGGTTAAGAGCAAATGGCCACCCGAAATTGGTCGGTTCCAAGTTGTCCTAATAGACGCGACTCGGAACAATTGTAATGTGTCGACAAAATCAAGTAGACTCGACTGACCATTCTTGGTGAAAAGAAATTATAATGTTCCATACAAAATAGGTAATTCTTATTCTACACTGATTAAATATTATCGGGATCGATCTTTATAAGTAGTGTTTTTTAATTTAAAATAAAAGAAATAAATCATACGCAATAATTTTGGATTCGAATGAGGATCATAAATATGAATGCAATATAAAGAAATTCTATCAAGGAAAATTAGAATTCGTAGAAGAATGGAAACCACGAATCTAGGTTTCTATTTCGGGGAAAACACTAGCGGATATTTTTTGAAAATGAGTGAGATTTTTGCTCGCGAATAATATTGCAAGCACGCCAGTTGATTATTTAAAAAAAGCCTGGTATTAATTTCGTGTCATTGGTGAATTCATTGTTGACGAATCTATTCTGAAATGAAACATGGGTTACTATTTTTGAGATGAGAAGATTTCCATGAATTTTTAACAGTTTTTCAATTGAGTACAATGAAACATCGAGCCTAAGCGGCGTTATATTCCGATAAGTTTGATGACAGATAGGATCCGGACTTTCGGGAATTGTGATGTACAATAAACGATTATTAAGATTCAGGTCTATTCTAGCCTGGCAATATCTCCGACACACTAGTGAATACAAACTAAATTTATCATAATAAAACAATTATTATTCAGTAAAGTCCACGCAATATACAATGCATGTAAAATGGTAGTTATGAAACGTCAAAACTATCGCTTACTTTGTTCACGATTGCAGTATACAGAAGTGTCTCTTACCTGGAAAAGAAGAAAAGATTTATTTAGACAAATGTTACATAATCAAACACGGCCAAGTCATGTTTTTGGAGATATAAACGTTTTTTATTGATTCCGGTATATCCGACATATATTTCATCCGTCACTATCTTGTCATTAGTTTTACCCATCGAATTGTAATTTTTGTAACATGAAATTTTTATGATTCACTGCTGCACCGACTGTATTGAAAACGTAAAAGTATACATTAGAAATGGCCACTCATCTTAACTTATTCTTATTTCAAAAGCGGCCAAGTCATACTTTTGAAGAAACCGGAGGTTTTAAAGTAAATTTTATTTTATCAGTATTATCTACAGAGAGAGCAGCTGAAAAGATTTTAAAAAAAGTCATAAAATTTCATTCAAAGGTAGCCAAACAGAATTTCGGCTTGACCGTTATAATTAAAGATTTCGACTGAGGGTGCTTGATGGAATTTCAATATCAAATTTTAATTTTGTCGCTAACGACCGGGGTTTAGCCTTTCAAAATATTTAAAAAAATCCTTATATAGCAAACCCACTTAATTCATTGAAACTTGTTTGCATTAAATTTTCGCTAATTTGCATTTAAAAAGCAATTTAACTTGGTGATCTATTTCTATTTGTGTATATCACGATGCAAACTACGCGTAAGTTCAAATACATCCGTGCACTTTAAATGCCTGAAGATGCAGAAAGACGAAACCCGGGTCGCTAGCGACAAAGCTCATGGAAAAGTACAAAATTCAAACAAATCAAAATTTGACTTGACCGTCATTTCATATTATGTATTTATCAGATTAGCTTTTTTTTAAAAACAAATTCGTTCTTGTTCTCAAATATGCTGTTTTTCTGCACTAGGGATATGGTTTGCGGGATTGCGATCCTTGTAATGGAAGTACAGGCAGCAGCCCAGACATCGAGCTGGGAGCAAAAAAGTGGTCGCCGAATACAACAGCCGCCAGCCAACAACTTTGAGAGGATTTCGGGAACATCTGCCCACGAAATAAATGAACGACATTTTGTGAAATATTTTCCGTAAGTAACTTTTACAGTGCGCACACTTTGTATGAGGAGGAAACGGCAACGAGCAGGCGATCAGGAAAACATAACAGCGAATGGGTATCAAAATAAAAAAGCGAATTTAAAATTTTTGAAGCGATGAAAATTTCAAATGCGTAGTAAATAAAGTAACCGTTTTATTCTTCTTTATCCAAATTAGCATCTGTAAGATTGAATTCAGAGACAAAAATAGTTACTTTACATTGAAAATGTATCAAGTAATAGATTTGTATGACAACATGATTTCACTGGTCACAATCAGGAAAATTATTGGCCCAAGTCGATGATTCGCCGGCCTAAAATTTTGGTTTAATTCAATGAAACAAAATTAGCAAGTCAACCAAAGAAAAAAAACATTGGGCGACAAATTTAATTTCAATGACAGCTTAGAGAAGAATATATTTTCACTGTAACAGATATAAATCGACGATAAATATTTACATCAGTCTAGCATGCGCAATATTTACGTATAGGTTATTAGGAGATCATATGCGTAAATCGATATCACAAATAATTCAATGTTAATATTTATTATCAGCGTGACTTGTGCCAGAAAAGGGAGGATATAACACAGTAGTGTGTGTGTGACGGAGACAAAATATCATCGCAGACTCAATATTTACTTCGTATAGTTTATAACTTTCAGCATGATTCATGTCATTTGAATGCCATATTTAATTATGTTCTGGAATAATTTGTTTAAAAAAATGCTAAAAGATTTACAGAACGGGTTTGTTCGTCACTCTCGTAATAAACAAACGCATGTGCCGGCTAACAGACCGCCGTCGCACCACACATTATGTATATTAAATTGAAGAAACGGAAACTAAACGTCAACGAATATTTTTTGAACGAATAACGTCGCGGATGACGCGCACGGCATGTTGCGCGCGCATGCGCTCCGCCTTCCTGCCAGCTGCTCGACGTTGGTTCGCTAACGAACGCAAGACGGGTTAGTTCTACAGAACGATACGAATATTCTACCTCCTGCAAACTTCTGATCGCCTGATACTTAGCGCCAGTCAGCGGAGCCAGAAGAGAAATAGATTGAAAATATTTAAAATGTCTTTTTATTATTTGTTTGTTCTACGCACGAAAACTTTTTAATAAACTTAATTAATGTAACATTTACTGTATTAGTTTAAATATCATAAATAAGTGATACAAGAAGGTATATCATCAAATACAAAAAATGGTTTTTTTTGGTCGTTTTTTATGATATAAAATAATTTCGTTTATTTTCACATAGTTATTTATGACTTATAGTTTTGTGGCCCCTTCTAGATCAGTGGTTCTCACGTAAAATTTGGCTGTGGCCGCATTAGGAACATCAGCTGTCGAGTTTTTTTGTCAAATTGTATTTGAGTTATTTCGAACTAATAATTCTTAATGCACAATACAATGCAAACGAAATATTCAATATTTTCGATGGTTTCGGCGGTAACTTTGTGGAAGTTCATTTTAATATAAAATTTAAAATAACTTTGATTATTCCACGTATTGTGCGAACACGCATCCACGCAAACTTTGCGGTAGTAAGTCTGAAGATGCCTCTGAAAGAGGCGAAACACGTGTCACAGTTAGTTACACAATACGTGGAATAATCAAAGTTATTTTAAATTTTATATGAAATATTCAATGTTCTGTGTCATTGTTGACAAATTAACTTGTTTAAACACATTTTTATTAAATATGAACTATGAAGCTGTTGGTGGCCGCACACGAGAACCACTGTTGTAGATGCATTTTCAAACAAAGGGTTTTAATTTTTACATTAAAAGTTACTGTCAAATCCATCGACACTATTATAGTTTTGTAGTTTAGTGTTGGTACACTCACTCGGTAATAAATACCACCTCAAGAAACAAAGTAATCCATAAGATTGCTTTTTGATCGTACAATAGTTCCGATTATTCATTTCGTGTCCTAACACAATTGTAGTAAAAAGGTGTGTACTAATATTTGCTACAATAATTCACCGATTAACGAGTTTGGTCGGCACGAAACGAAAGGTGTACGAAGGCCGTGTAGAACGGGCACCTGTCCGGGATTCGAGCACCGGCCACTTTGGGCGGAAGGCGACGATTTAGCGGTCGAAAGGGCCTCCACCGGCGGCGATTAAAAGGACCGGCATGAAAAATATTGCCATAAGGTGCAGGCAGGTATCTGTTTATATTGAAGCTCGATCCAATGTGAAAATTTAGCAGGTGAATAAAGGAGACTGCTATAAAATAACGAAAACCAACTAAACAAAAGTTGATTGTAGTTGAACTTGCGATCAACAACATCGGCATCGTAGGTAAAATACTTGCCACCCGTCTGTCTTTCAAAGAGTATTGAAATGCATTGTTAAAAATAGGAACACAAGATAATTACGTAAATGACATCAAAGACTTTCTCTAATACATAAAATATGTGTTCGTTTGTTTGTTTGTTTGTTCCCTGCCATACCGTTCATCTGATCCCAATGAAACTTTGACAAACTTTTTGCTTGCACTTGCGCGGAGGTTTTTGGCATAGCGTACAGTTGGTCTTTTATATAAAAATCAATGTTTTTTCATATTTTATGCGCTGCCATACTGCTGATTTTAACAACTTATTGTTGCACTTTCACAAACGTTATAGACATAGTGCAATTAACTTTCAGTACGTGGCGCATGTGTCGTACCATAGAGAATCGGCAAAAGACATCGATACCGATCAATGTTAGTGAAATTAAATCGAAATTATTTATCTAAAATATTATGCATCCGAAAACGAAACACTCTTTCTTTGAGTGGTATTGCAACGCTTGCCGGGTACCGGCTAGTTATATATAATAACTCTAGTGTTAATAAAGCGTAACCTTACTTTGAAACGTTCTGATTCACATGTTTTTGCCTAAAATTACATTTAGGTCGAAAAGGCTTGTATTTAACGCATTCAATCATATATATAAATTTCAGAATTATCACAGAGTTTGCAGAATTCCAGAGTTGCACTAAATCTATTTGACAAAGTTCTAAGATTGTCAACATTATTTCCTTAGTAGATCATTCAGCAAGAGTTGTGAAAAATTATGGTTAAAATAAGTAATTTGAGACGTTTGTACTTGCTCATTGTTAGAAGTGAATTTTTTTCAATCGAAACTTCAAAAGCTCATATCTGAAAACAGTGTCAAGGGCAGTTAGAATCTTTTCAAAGTAAGGTGACGAGTTGAGAAAAACGTTTATATGCATTCCAAGTGTACGTCATCATATTACGTAGAATAATGTATAATAAAAAACAACAATTATATGAAGAAACGCATTATATAAATTTTTAAATGAATGAAACAGCTCAAATCTTGAGGACGCTTCGTGTTTTAATAAACGTGACAAAGTAATAACAGGAAGCAGCACGTGTTTCCTTCGACACAAAGACTGTAACGCGAACTCAAGTCTCACGGAGAGTTGCTGGTTCGGTAAACAATGATCCCTGAGCGAAGAGGCGATGGAAACCCCGGCGTGGATGCCATCTGCCGGCCGTCCTCGGTATCGGATAACAGCCACCATCGGATGCCGCATCTACCCGCATGCACATGCAACACTCCCTTGCGAGTTTTTTTTTTTTTGGATCACCGGCTTCAAATCAATCTCGCAGTGCAAACAAAAAGATCGTAAACCGTCGGTTTGATTTTTTTCCGTGTGCCAAATAACGATATGAATTTGATTACAGTAAACATTATGTTCTTTAAGACACATAGGAAATAAGCAGGGCTGTGGAGTCGGAGTCGTCGCAGCGATTTGGCCGGAGTCGTACTCGGAGTCGGAAATTTTGAAAAGTTTGAACTTTTTATTTTTGCATATAATATGTCATATTTGGCCATTGGCCGGATTGGTAGGGTTTATATTTAATTGAATACACATAAATAGGAAAATTATGCAAAAAAAGTGACGATATTCAACTTTTTTAGTCGGAGTCGTGTTCTTGGTCAACTAAGTGCAACATAAATAACATATAATTCCTAATCCTTTTTTTTATCCATATCCGCTCCCTATTCAGAGAATATGGCCGCCACACGGTGCCTCCAAGATTCTCTTTCTCCCGCCAACTTCCTCGCATCTTCCCAGGTCATCCCGGCGTACTCCCCTGAGTACATCCTATGGATGGTCAATGATCCTATGCCAATGAATTAAAAAAATAAACATTCGGGCGGTCTTCACGATAGCGAGTACCGAAATAGCTATAAATGTTATAAACGCTATAAAAGAATAGCTAAAAAAATAAGCGAATAAATAAAAGAAATAAATGAATTCGGAACAATTATTGTTATTGATTGAATTGGCATTTACTTGATAGATCTCCATTATAATACGGTGAGAAAAATTGACAAAGTATGGTTAATTCTACAAAAATTATTTCATATATTTGTTGATAGCTATTTCGGCTTACGCCATCGTCAGAACTATTTCGGAACTAGTCGTTTGTATAGTAAAAATGTATGTCCATAAAGATTTTTCTTCATTTATATCTTGTATAAATACTAGCTAACGGTCAAGTTAAAATGGATTATTTTCGACAATTTTTTGCTTGATAATATAATAAAACTAACGAAAAAGAAGCCGTATAATGTGAGTCCAGGTCGATGCTTTGATGAATTCAGTGAAGCCCAGATTCCAGAGGTTTATTAACCTATTAAAAATTGTTGGCCGCCTCTGAAAACCGGACGTTTTGAAATTTAATATCGATTTTCACCCAAGCCTAATGAGCGAAATGCCTGTCGCTTTGAGATTGGTTTTGTGTATCGGGTTTGACGTGAAAACAGTCGAATAAGGAGTATTTCTCATATAGCGAATTTGTATGAAAGGACGATTTCAAGTAGTCACCAATTGAAACGCAGCAAATGGACCAATGGCAAATCTGGTTTAGGTACATCTAGATCAGTGGTTCTCACGTAAAATTTGGCTGTGGCCGCATGAGGAACATCAGCGGTCCTACGAAAATGTTGTCTGGCCGCACCAAATTTTTGTGTCGAGTCTTTTTTGTCAATAATACCTAAACATGCATGTGTTGGCGAGTTTTTGCGAACTAAAAATTCTTGATGCACAATACAATGCATACAAAATATTAGTCTTTTTTGACAAATTAACTTTTAAAACACATTTTTATTAAATATCAATATTAACTATCAAGCTATTGGTTAACGTAGCAATATCTTATGGTGGCCGCACATGAGAACCACTGATCTAGATAAAGTATTTTTAAAACACCATTTTACTACTATCAAGTGGTCACTTTTAATGTGTTTACAGTCAATACTTAGTGGAATGGCATTATAATTAAAATACATTTTAGTTTCCATATTCCGCTGAATCAGTTGGCAATGCTCGCGATGAGCGAAACCGATCCTGATCTAAATAAATTAAATGTGTAATTATTTTTACTATCAAGTGAACAATATATTTTACTTAAACATAACTAAAAAAAATAGTTAAAAATTAATATGCATTAGCATGGGTCATCGGTTGTCAAAAGATCGTAGAAAGTAGTAATTCCATTTCGTCCATCATATTATTTGAATTGTAGCGGGATAATCCAAATCAACAATTAATTTTATTTACCTACTGTCGATAGTATTCTTTCCTGTCTGAATTTAGTAAGAATCTTTCGATATGAATCGATCCAATCGAAATGAAGCGATATTCTAATCGAGCTTAGAGATGCTGGTAAATGTAAATAAAATTAACAGATCATTTATCTACCTATACATATTATGAATGCCTGATAAAATTATTGTTTTTCCAGCATCACAACTAGTGACAGTGTCTGAAAACGTATTTTGATAATTAATAAGATACAACATTTCTTGCTAGATAAAACAATATATTCTATGGTAGGTTTAAATTGCTTTTTTTAATCATTCATAGTATTTTAAATATAAATTATAATCGCTTTATTCATTTATTAGTTACCTACTTAGCTAAAAAAAAATGAAGCCGAAATCGAAACCAAAGCATCGTTGGAGACTGGCGTCTTAAATTCTCAAGTCCTGCAACGAATGCTTCGTAGCCCCCTTTTAATAATAAGACAAAGCGACCGATTCCCCTTTTCCCAAAGAATAATCATTTGACATACCTGACTTCACACGGTTAAATCATTGTATGGTACATAAGGGAGGTACCGCGCCAAGCAGATAACGGTTTTAAGGGATGAACAATGCGCTCCCCAAACTTCTATAACTAATTTTAACCAAATCCAAGAGTGAATAAATCATAATAAAGATATTTGTCACGGTTGAAAACTGGTTTACACAATCTTTAAAGAAATAATTATTAAAATCAGTGGATATTCAATTCATTAGGAGTAAACTCTTCTGCCAGAAGTAGGAATATTACTGGACACTAATTAATAGTAATTCAGTTCGTGGCGCAGTGGTCAACGTTGTTGACTTGCGCACGGGCTCTCCGTCACGGAAACCAACGACGATGACCACTGCACCACGCACATAAATATTTATCGAGGAATAAAAACAATTTTTTTTTTTTAATAAAAAAAAAAAAGGTAACTGAAACAAATTAAAAATTTGGGAGCTTTTGTCTAAAATATTTGAGAAACTTTGATTAAGCTGAAGGAAAAGATGGTAGATCTAGAAGTTCGCAGCTGTTATCTATGGTCGCAAAGACTAGCGCGTTTTTACCTCGTAACCCAATGTTAGAGCAATTAAACAAAGGCCAGGTTTAGGTAAAAAAAGTTTCAACAAAAAAAATGTTGTAATACCCTTAATACAGCGATCTCTTCATCTGAATGTGCAGGTACTCTGGTAAAGAATGGATTGAGATTTATTCTACGATGTTAACCGAGATTGTTTGTGAAGTGCCTAGCGAAGTAAATACTATTTGGGGAATTGAGTTTTTTTATTATTATTTAAAGTTACGGACAATATAAACCACGGGTGGCCAACGCAGGGCCCGCAGGCCACGTGTGGCCCGCGAGTTTCTAACTGTGGCCCGCGAGTTTCTAACTGTGGCCCGCGGAGCATATGCAAACATTTTTTTCTTTTAGTGTACATAAAACCAATTTTCTATAAAAGTAGATTTCTCAAAAATAAGCCTGTATCGTCAAACTACGACTAGGCGTGTCGACGACATTAGAAACCATATTGAAGATAATTGGAGAAGATAATCCAAGTTCATATGTTATGTTCTAGCACCTAAGTGGCGATTTTTATCAGGGGTGTTGATGGTTATCTGAACAAAATAGAAGAATTATCGGCACTGTATCCACTTAAGGACACAACCTGTTCAGGAGCTTTTCCAGAACACGAATCGCTGATGAGCATTTGGAAAACTGTTTGCGTGTAGCAACAACATCAATAGTTATGAACATTAATGAACTTAGTTCTGACAAACAAAATCAGACGACTCACTAAAATTTATTATATTTTGATTATTTTTTTTATTGCGTAACTCTTATATAATAAATATGTTTGACTCTCATTTTTGTAATATCTTCTTTAAAAAATTATATATTTCCTGTTTGCTATCAATAAAAAAAATATTTTGTTGTGTGGCCCGGTAGGAAATCTCATTTCTACAATTTGGCTCGGCTGCTGAAAAGGTTGGCCACCCATGATATAAACCATTATTAAAATTCATGCAAGATAAACGAAAGCACAAAACAACAATCATTTGTCGCAATGTATCATCGATATGGAATAAAAGTAGTGGAGAATTTATGTTGGACTGAGCATTCTTCCTGGAGTTTCCACGACTCATTATGGACTACAGAGGTTAAGGTTTATTTATTTGGTGGAATGGCATCGTAATAAGAATAACAACACATTTTTAGTACTTATTCCACATAAAATTTGGATTGGATCAGGACCGGTTTCGCACATGGCGAGCATAATAAACTGATAAGAAATACAACAACGTACGACAAACAGTTGGTATTACGGCAAAACAAATAAATTTAAGCAAAATAGACTATAGTTAAAATGTTGAAGACCTCTTAGCAATGCAAGCAATTAGATCAAAAATCAATTAAGAATGAATGATCATAATATAAAATAACTTTGTAATGACATTACTTAAACAAACGTAAGTAAGTCTGAATATGCCTTTGAAAGAGGCGAAACACGTGTCGCAGTTAGTAGCACAATACGTGGAATAATCAAAGTTATTTTTAAATTTTATATTAAAATGAACTTCCACAAAGTTACCGCCGAAACCATCGAACGTATGAATGATCAGTGTCAAAGTAAAAATCAAAATAAGTTTATTTAATTAAATAAATCTTAATGTCGTTGAAAGTCCGGCAAGAATGCTCAGTTCAACGTAAAATATTCTGTGAAAAGATTTACTAAAATTGTGTTATTATTTGTATTATAATGCCATTCAACCAAGTATTGACAGTGAACATCTTAAAAGTGAACAGTTATTGGTGTATCATTTATACATAAATATTTAAAAACACCGAACAATGATGTACCAATTTGAATTTATAAATTTTAATATGTATGCGAATTCAGAACCTTGTCTTATCTAACCCTTTCATTATACGTCTAAAATAAAAACAAGTTATAACATTTCAATAACGAGAGAAAATGCGTTAGACGCCATTCCCAAGACCCTCCAGAAAGTCAACCGTTAGTTTAAGAATTCAATAAATAATAAGAAAGCTTTTGTATGCGACGCTAAATAATTAATTCGCCGAGGGGAGTCGACTAAACCAGTCAGAATGACGGTTTTAATTTTAAACGTACCATATGATTGGCTTACACAGCGCGGTGATATTAAACTAGGGTTGGATAATATTTAACGGTCAAGACGTAACCTGAAATTAACAACAGCATCAGAGGAATAAATATATACTGAATTATTTGAGAACTTGAACAGATTGCGAGCTTAAATTTTATTCGGTATCCCTACTTATCTGGAATATTTCTAAAAAGCTTTTTAATGAGTCTTATTTCAACAGTTATCATTGATAACGTCATGCAGACTTCTATGGACAACCCTTTTAATCCCATGGTGCCAATCTATCGGCCCCGAGAATATATGCGAAGAATCCCAGAGGCCAATTTTTGCAACACGTTTTGGCGGTAATTGTTTTAGTTATTTATATTTATATGCTAATAAAACAATGACTTGATAACTATACATCGTAAAATGTGATAATAAAAAAGAATACATCATACGTTGGCAACGTTTACAGCAGTCGGCCACAATCTTCACAATATTTCGTTTTATAATTACGCAAAACAAACAAAAATTTATCATTTGTACAGAAGCAAAAAACGTCAATCTTCTATTCCTATTGCACGGAAAAATATTTTTTTGATCGTTTCTTAACACGAATATGGAAATTTTTTTTAGAAAGGCTTAGATACTTTCAAAAATACTGACCGAACATGGATAACTTTTAATGTGCATTAAACTAATAATATAAACTTCAAAGTTACAAAAAAACCAGTACGGCGGGTCTTAAAAAAATTTCTAACGGGGCCACATGATTAACCCATAATAGAATAAAGACCGTTTATAGCGAAGAAATGCCTTGGGTTTTTTTCGCGGACACTTTCCAGAATGGTATGGGATACAAATGATTAAGAATTAGGGCGACAATCATAACACACAATACTTTTGTATTTACAATCCGCATAAATGAAATGGCTGTATTGCCATTCAAATCAAAGGTAGTCCCGTATATTTATCAACCTTTGGATGCTATTCGGTACAGAAGTGCTCACCGCCCTTCATTAATCTGTGAACCATTGAGATTAATATGGATGAGACATCCATGATGCCATCTCATATTCACACCAACAAGAAGATCAACCTCTCTACAGGGTGAGGAAGGTCAAACAACGCGCCTTATGGGGGTTTACATCCTATGATGTAAATTCCCGTATATCCTACGACCTTCGGAAGATAGTCCTCTGTGGTGAGGAGGTACCATATCAAAGGTGGATAAATATATGGGACACAATTCAGGTTGGGTGAAATTCAATGAAACTTATTATTTATGATGTAATTAAATCTTTTTGCGAAAAACTAGGAGATATTTACTGAAAAGAATAAATGCACGATTATTGGCGCAGTTTTCTTTGTTCTTTATTTAAATATATATGTATTAAGATTTGAAATGTTGAATGAATTTACGAAATTTGGTTTTCGGTATATTATAATTCAACAACAGCAAGTTAATGGAGGAAACAAGAGCAGCGTCTAAAACATGCATGGGCAACCACCGGCCCGCGGGCCATATCCAGCCCTCCGAGCAATTGTGTACGGCCCTGATTCATCTCGGCAAAGTAATAGAGAAAGAAATTAATAATTCCAGGGAGGGATGAAAATTTAATTTAACCATTTTCCTAATCTATCAGCTCATACGAAACATCACATAATTCTTTTAGAGATGAACTGAAGGCACAAATACAACAATTTGATACGAGGTTTGCTTACTTCCAAAACAAAGACTCCACGTTCGCTATATTTACTCGTCCGATGGATGCAGATGTAAATAATGTGCCAGAAAATTTTAAAACTTATTGAACTTCAGGGGGAAATAAGTGCTAAAACCACAATTTAAGAACATTGCTTTGGCAGATTTTTATAAATTATATTCGATGGAAGAAAAATATACAAATTTACGAGCATTTGCAATATACGCCGTGAACAGTTTTTGTCGAGGATGAAACACACTAAATCAAAAATTCGAACAAGCATAACAGATGAAAATCTCGAAAATTCTATGCGATTATTCTTAAGCAATACCAACGCCAATATTGATAGTCCGTAATTCAAGTACAAGGCCAAACTTACTCACACACTCGGCCACACAAAATTTTGTAATCAGTATTTAATATCATGTCGTAGCAACGTGTTTTATTGAATAAAATATTACTTTATTATGTTTAGTAATTTGGTCCGGCCCTTGACTCGGAGACAGAATGGTAATTTGGCCCCAGACCTAAGAAAGGTTGCCCATGCCTGGTCTTAAAGGAGAGGTCTCACGCAATGTTGTCAGATGCACCGGCAGGCGGCTGCATTCTGATGCAAACCGTATTTATATATATACCTAGCATAAAGACCTCCAAGCGAAATTAACTTCTTTCTTTGTTAGTCGTAATTTGTTTCGCGTGTAAGCGACAGATGCAGGGTAATATAAAATCTTTGGCCGGGAGCGGATCGGAATATATAGTATATCTACCAATAATTGCACATGCAGTTTTTGTAAACAGACCTATTATGTTTCAGAAAAACTGTAGCATATTCCGACCTGAACGACTGACTGAAAGGGAATTTCGCACAACAGAACATATTTAATTTCTTTATGCATTATTCATTTCATGTAAACTTTTCATAATTACAAACGTGAACAAAGAAGTAGATTCTGTACAAAAAAATCGAATCAATATTGCGAGATCAGGATCTTAATAAATTAATTCTGTTATTAGGGTACGGCCACAGTGAAAGGTGTAACTTCACTTGCTTCATAATCAAAGATTGCCCGCAATGATTTAAACGATGGCGCCGTCTGAGAAGTTGAAGCGCAGCATATATGCCGAAGTCAGTTTGTTTACGATATGACGAAGCGTTTTTGTACAATAAGGATGTATGAATTGTGACATATTTTTATAGAGCACGGTTTAAGGGAAAAAATGACAATAAACATTTGTTGCAGTATTGGAGGAGAAGGTTTTTATGACATCTAAGAAATATTGGAGGATCGTACGTTGAACGAAGAAGAATTAGTCGAAATGTTGAACATACCACAATTAATGACTCAGAAATCAGTTGCAGCGAATAAGCTACATGGTTCACATTAAAACAAAAAAAATGATTTTTTTTCTTATTGAAAATGATCCTATTATGGGGGGAAGAAGTTCGAAATTAGGGAATTACAAAATATGTTGTAAACTTATAAGGAAATACGTAATTCAACATTTTTTTTTGGAACGCAAACCCTAGTTTATATTTCATTTAAGTTATTTTATATTACCATAAATGATACGTGGAATACTGGTTAATCTTAATAATTTTCGCGAGTTTCAGAACTAATCGCGTTTTGTTAAAATAGAAGTCGATCGATTGTATCGGAAATGGCTGACATTTGAAAAATATGGACGTCGTCGTATTTATACAGGCTTACCAATTAATTCAAAGGTCGCATGAATAAAAAAGGCACATTGCTAAACACCCAAAGAATACCTGGGCGGCATACGTGCAAGTAGGTAAATTCGATCGCTGTTTCTGGGCCCTCACCTGCCCGCTTCGGCAGCTGCTTTTGAGCCGGCAGGTGTCACCACCGCCACGTATCGACATCTGGCCCGAACTCTTTGTTAAGGAGATAGTGTGTTGAGGAATTTAGGCTTTTCCACTGCGTTTCCACAGGTAGCCAACAATGCTAATTTACCCAGCTAACTTTACGTTAGTTGCTAATTCCATGCCATGATTCTCGATCTCTGTATGGAAAGCTTTAACCCTTTGCACTCCTTAATATATTATTTTTTTCCTTACAGCAACTCTCCAATCGATTTGATAAATTGATTAATATCACAGGGTTTGCGTATATATTAGCACGGTAAAACGAAATACCGTTTTTAAGATGTTAGCTGTCAATACTTGGTGGAATGGCATTATAATAGCATATTTCAGTTCATCAGTTGATAATGCTCGCTACGAGCGAAACTGGCCTTTATATAATAAATACTGTTTTTGAAATAAGTACATTTAAATATTAATAAAAAATAGTTCTACAATGTCGAGCAGGACTCGCCATATCGCACTCGCTATAACGTCGCGTTTTGGGGTCGGAAAGGTGGGAAGGATTTTTAACACAAACACCCATTGCAGACGAACAGAATTGATTTATAGACAAAACTAACTGCTTTTACCGTGAATCGAACACGGAAGCCAACCACGTTGACCACTGCACCACGGATCGGATAGCATAGTAATAATACATAACAAAATGTCAATTTGCATTGTTTGCAAGTAATACCTTCATAAATGGAAATATGACTATACAATGTGATAATTTAAATAATAAAACGTGTCATAGAAAAAAAAAACAACAATGTTTGAACGACTTATTCAACATACAGTGAAACCCCGATTCTACGTTTATCAAGGGACCGTATAAAACAAACGTTAAATGCGGGAAACGATGAATGCGGGAAAGTTTTATATATGAACTAAATGCCGGGACTATAGAAAATGAACGCACCACGCGGGAAAACGTATAATGCGAGCAACGTAAGAGCGGGATTCCACTGTACTTATAAAATCTTCTTTCTTTCGTTATTCGAACACTAGACTCAAGCCTGTAGCGGGCGTTTTTTTAGCGATAAGCGCAAAAATATGTTACTTTCTTAAAATCAACACAACTTCTAAACGAAACGATATTTTCGATTGAAATTTTCAAAGAAATCATAAATGATATTTAATCATTGAAAATAAAACAAAAACCCCGCTTTTTACATCATAATTGCAATATATTTCTAAGCCGATTCCGATTCCTGATCTGAACACTTCATCGTCACTATTATTATTTTCTGAAAGGAACTTATTATGCAATGTTTATATAAATCCAAATAACAAAGTACGAAACGGTGAACAAAGCAACACGAGCGGAATGAAAAATATTCCAACATGTGTCAGGGCTCAAACTGAACAAGCAACGGGGATCGCAAAATAAATCTATAAGACTGTTTATTTTTTTTGTTTATTCGCTCAAACATCGACCCTTATAATCTGGCAAGGAAGTAGAACTAATTGTAATTAGTTGCGGCGTAATATGAAACGCCGGCAAACAATTCTGTTCTGACCTGTTCAAATACGGCATTTGCCGTGTCCCGCATTAAACCGACAGTCCGAAAAATACGGCAAATGCCGTGTTCCGACAACAATGTGTTAAGTTAATACATAAATTGTATGAATCTTGGCAACTTTTGTATGACACAAGAGTGTGTCAAAGGTATCGTTTTATGGTGTAAAATAATCTTTAAATTATGAACATCAAATGATGAATTTAACATAATATTACAATTATAAAAATTAAGATTCATCTTTGGTGTTCCACTGGTTGCTTCAAGTCTTTGAACGAAATATGTTCAGGTTGAATTTAGTCAAAAAATAAAATTATTAAGTATACATTGATTCTGAATTTAAACATTCAAATAAAGAATCGTCGGAAGAGTTTTTTATTCTACTGTTATTTAGTCATGTCAATCCAACCCCGGACAAAAATTTTACTCCCAGGATTTCCGGAATGACAAAAGGCGATCCCGGGACGGTTGAGATATTTTTTAATTAATCGGTATGTAACATTATTTATTAAATATCAGACAGGTAAATTCAACTTTAGAAATAGTTAAAAATAAATGCAGTCGTTAAAAAAATATTACGACTCCGAGACTTCAACATTGACCAAAAACAAGAATCCGAATAAAAAACGATTAATTTCGTCACGTTTTTTCCTACCTTTCATGTTTATGTGTATTCAATCATATATTAGTCAAAAAATCTAACCTATTGCCAAATTTTACATATTATAGGCAAATAAAAAAGATTTTAAATTTTCGACTCCGGTCAAAACGCCGAACCGACACAGACTCCGGCCGAAAAACCCCGACTCCACAGCCCTGTAAGAATCCCTTCCCACGTTACCGATCCAAAAGAGGGACGCATAGTGACAGCGATGAGGTAACCACTAGTCCTGTCCTAGTCTTCGTATCCTATTCATCCCTACTCTCTTCGAAAAAGTGAGGTTGAGCAACTGAGTAACAAGCAGTTCTCGTAGAAAAAAAACATGTTGAGATAAATTCCGCTAGGAGTCTGTATGTTTCAAGTTGGGAGCGGATAAGGTTAAAAAAAAAAGTCTGCCGTTTAGTATCTAACAAAAGTACATACAGAAAATTATAATAATGGTTCGTAAAAAAAATGACCCAATATATTTCAAATAAGAATTCGATTAGTAAAAAGGTCATGCACAAAGGTATGAGAAATCAAAATGAATTATAATTCGCATGTCCGAGCCGTCTGCCCAATAAATCCTTGACACATCGTTACCTTACCTTGAAAAGGTTCTAACTGTCATTTTTGCCTTACATGATCTTTTCGTCGTAAACTTCTGTATTTACCGCATTCTATCTTGTATATGAATTTCAGAATTATCTATGGTTGAATAACGGAGTTGGCAGAATTCCAGAGTTGCACTGAATTTGCACACTTTTTTTACTAAATTTATTTGACAAAGTTCTAAGATTGTCATCATTAGATCTTTAAGATCATTATTTTACAGCAAGAGTTGTGAAAAAATATGCTTAAAATAAGTAATTAGAAATATCTCTACTTGCTCATTGTTACAAGTGAATTTTAATCAATCGAAACTTCAAACGCTCATATCTCAAAAGAGTGTCAAGAGCTATTAGAACCTTTTCAAAGTAAGGTGTCGACATAAGAATGACACTGTCAGAATTGTTGTCATGAAATTGGATTCCTGATGCCAGGGGAAAAGGTAATCGTTAAGAATAATAAATAAAAAATCAGGTTATGATTACTGTATAATATACGAGTACCCGGCATGCAATGCAATGACACGATTTGTGCTTAATTTTTTTTATCGTAGTGCTTTTGGTTACACATTATTTTTCTATGTCTTTTCAACGTGTGAGCAGGCCACATGCAGTCGACCATTTAAATTTAATGCACACAATTGTAACGATTTACCATATGCTTTTTTGATGGACATTGCATACGCGAGTCGTACCGGAAACTGCAAACGATTTCATTCGTATTGCATATTTGTCAGAATCATTGGGATGCGTGGCAACAGTATATCTTCTCCTCTAAATTTACCATGTAAAATTGTTGTTTCGGTGATATTATTTCGGAGAAGAATGATAGGTACGCCAATTTTGAATTACAATGTTAAAAGTGCGGTGACATGCCTGGAAAAATCAAGTGTATTATTAAACGGTATCGGAACACATTCGGGACAAACAGATATACATATTTATATGTAGCTTATCGCTGTCGTTTTTGCTGTATTAACACGTTCACTGCGGATTAATTGGTGTTGTTAGTGCACATAAATACCGACCAAGATCGTGAAAAGATTTTGAAAGAGAACTGAAGACACTAAGAATCAATGCTCAACTATTAAATGAAACTAAAAATTATAATTGATGGGATAAAACGCATTTCGTGATATATTCAAGCTGTGACTATTTAGGTAGTAATGTGGTAACATAAATGTCACAGGAATGACAGAATACATTCGACGAATATATCCCGAAAGGTACGAACGAGGTCGCCATCTGTTGGCCAATTAAACTGAATATAAAAAAACATTATCTATGCAACTTGGGGTTAAATTATTACTTATTAATAATGGCCATCGTTTTTAAGTATCAAATTTGCCGTGAGAGATTATATCTGCATCGATTATTGAACACGTTTTTACCCAATGACACGGAAAATGACTCGCGTAATATTAATCCACCTGTTAAAATATATAATAAAATATATTTGAAAGTCGTAGTGTCAAAATTTCAAAGCAAATGTTCACTCTTTTTATTGCTATAATACAGGTTGTCTTTGACTTACGACCGAGATACGTTCCTGGACTGGTTCGTAAGTCGAATATCATACAAAATATGTATGTATGTACTAGTTATTTAATACAAATTATGTCTACCAATATTGTATCGCAGTTCATAGACACATAGAAAGATGGCTACAGGTCGCAGATTTCAGTTCAACGATATTCATTTGCTGCAATTCTCTTCTTTGCTAAGAAATACTTTTTAAGAATGTCAGTGTATCTAAAAAGATATACAAATAATAAAATAGATATCAATAAAGAAAAAAGAACGAACTACAATACCGATTTCGGTTTGCGGAAACTTCACGGGATAAATAATTATTTTTAACAAGTAACATTCTTCGCGCACATCCCGCGGTCTACTGACCGGCGGGAAGTAAAGGGTATTTCAATAGGGACGCTCAAAATATGTTACTTTGTCCTGCTGAGTAGATTATTCATTGTTTAGTGGCCAAATTTGAGTCAACCAGTTTGGTAAATAATCGGCCAACACCTACCTGTACGTCATCAAAATACAATATCTGGTGAAAACATTGCTGTTGTGAGTGAAAGTGTACAGGAAAACCCAAGGCAGCTTATTTCTCGTTGTTCACAAGAACTTGGCTTTTCTGCGACTTCAACTTGGCGAATTTTGAATCGGGTCTTATGTCTGCACCCGTATAAAATCCAACTAACCAAGGAACTTCAGGTAAACGACCGCAGACAACGCCTGATAGGGTTCTGGAGCAGTTGGAAGTTTACCCAAATTTGTCAAAAAAGTAAACTTTAGCGACATGGCCCATTTTATAATGAATGGATATTGGCAGACATTTGATGCTATATTCCATATTTAATACCGTAAAATATACTTACAAATGAAATTAAAATTTAGTCGAAATCTCACAAACAACTGGTTTTATTTACATTTCAAAACTAAGCGTCCTTATAAAAAGACCCTTTATTTATGGCATCATCTTTGTTGACGCATGAATCAGGGTTGACAAAAAGCACCGAAATACAAGTTTAAAAAAAAATGCTTTTCGGCGAGGAATGTATTAGGTTTGGGATTCGGTTGCTCAGCCCTGTTATATGCAAAATTGGATTATTACTGAATTCGTGATCTTAGCCAGTACCACTGGAGGCCTTTCGATAAAATTGTGACGTCGAGGTGTTTAATATTCCATATTGGTTCACCGACATCCGTGAATCTATTACCAATGTCAGGTTTAGGGACACAAAGAACGCTGCAAAGTTGAGACAAAAATATGACATCGTTTTATTTACATGACGATTGAGGTTAAGAGTGCCTTTAGTGGGTAACTGAGACACGCAACTAAATGATATATTAAAAAAACACGTTGTCTGTGTTTATTACGCGTTAGATTTATCGAGATCAGGACCTGTTCCGCTCGTCGCGAGCATTTGTAACTGACGAAAAAATACATCAAAAAAGTTTGCATTATTAACTTCTAAATGATATATTAAAAACACGATGTCTGTGTTTATTACGCATTATATTTATTGAGATCAGGACCGGATGCGCGAATCGCGAGCGTTTTCTACTGACGAGAAAATACATCAAAACTGTTTTCTTATCAATTGAAAACGATTGCTGCAACTTGCATTATTAACTGATCAAAAATCAGTTGATAATGCTCGCGGTGAGCGAAGCCGGTCCTGATCTTCTAGTGTGAAAAAAATACAAAAAGCGTTTTTTTTTTAAATTTGATTCAATTCCACAAAATATCAAATTGAAATTTCATCAAGCCGAAATCATGTTTTTCAATTTTTTTTTAATCTTATACCAAAGTACAGTCGAGCTACTTAAAAACATCGGCTACTGACCGCAAGCTCAATGTTTACTATGGTCTTATAAAAAAAATAGCATGTGCCGATGGTTGGCCTTGGTTGAAGAAATTATTAAAAAAAAAAAATAAGTAGGTGAGATCGCGTGCCCCTTGTTGAGCATCGCTTTATTTCGCGTATTCATTTTATACTATAGTCACGTTTTCGCCTTCCTGTGCGAAGATGTGTCCAAAAACCTCAATGAAAAAATCGTGCGTTTTCTTACCCAAATTTGAACTAAATTTTAGCTTACCATTATTATTTTAACGCCACGCGTAGATTCGATACATACCTACTGTAAAAATAAATTATGTTTTTATTAAAATTTAAGGCGCGATAAAACACTAACTACTTTTCAGCCGGCAAAATTAGCAATAGAAAATTGAGCATAGGCAAGATGAAGTAATTTTATGTTTTAATTAAAAATAAGTTGGTAGCAGTGTTTTTTGAATTTAGAATTTAACTTTCGTTTACAGTGGTGACTATATTTTGTATATGTCACAGTGAAACTGTATTCTCAGTGAAATTATACTGTGCATCCTTACTTTTTAACCTCTTATAAACTTCTCTTTTATTGGACGAAAATTAAAATAAATCATGTTTTTTTATCATCATGTAATTACCGTAAATTTGAGTGAATAGAGACTTTTATAGAATAGAGGTTAAAATAATCCAATCATCACAATCTGTATTTTTGTCTCTATTTACCCTCTCTCGTCTCTATTCACCCCGATTCAATCTAAATAGAGACATCGGACAAAATTTACTGTGTCTTAACGATTGAATATTTGAAAAATATTGTCATGAATGTGTAGTAGGACCATAGAAACAAGTTCCAAGCCATTCATATTTGAATTAAGTGGCGCAGGTATGAATATACATAGTCGTGAAGGGTAAATAAAAAGTGTCTCTATTCACCCCGTTTTACGGTACATAGGTAAGTATATATGTTTCAGTGAAACTGTATTCTCAGTGAAAATATATTCTTCTTCAAGCTGTCATTGAAATTAAATTTGACCCTATCTTCAGCCCTATGTTTGTCTGTGTTTTTCTTTGGTTCTCTTTTTATGAAAGAGACTAATTGCTGATTTTGTTTCATTGAAACAAACCAAAATTGTAGGACTGCAAATCATCGACTTGGGCCAATAATTTCAATGATCGTGACCAGTGAAATCATGTTGTCATACAAATCTATTACTTGATACATTTTCACTGAGAATACAGTTTCACTGTAACATATATAATGTGTGATTCTGACTTACATAATCTTATAATGAACTAGCTGGTACCCGGCAAGCGTTGCAATGCCACTCAAAGAAAGAAAATGTTTGTGTTTAATGAATTGCTTTCGGATGCAAAATAATTTCGATTTAATTTCACTAACATTAATCGGTTTCGATGACATTTGCTCTATGTCTTTTGCCGATTGGCCGAGAATACAGTTTCACTGTATCATATACACTCATTGTGCATATTTTCAGCTTGAATTGTTAGCTTATTTGAATGAAATAAATAAGAATAAAAGATCTAATTTTATATTAAACTAAACAACGGACAAATAGGACAACCCATCGAGTGATGGATGTTCTGAACAGCCGGATTTACGTGTTTTGAATATTTGATGTACACATACGCACGGGAGATACCGATACATTGTTAAGACGCGTAGTTCCATAAGCCAAGTGCTATTAGCGTAGATGTATTCAACTAATATAATTACAGTCAAAATAAGAGACTTATTAAATCAAAAACCGATAACTCCAAATTTCTTCAAAATCTAACAAATACTTACATAATATCGTGAGTCACTTCACATATCATTAACTTCTGCTTCAAAAAACCGACAAAATCAAATGCCGATAAGTCCAATTTCATGGATTATAATTAGCGGCTTACTGGATGGATGTCAAAACAAGCATTTAGTTTTTTTATTGGAAATACAATACGATTTAAAAAAAAAACAATTAACAAACATTGCAAAGTGGACATATCGGTTTTTGCTTTTAGGCGCCTGATATTGTTAAAAAATCTTTTAGACTTTTTTTACACAAGCAGACCGCTGTAATGCAGAAGTTTAATGAAATGTAATTGGTGTATAAGTTTTGAAACCAAAAATGGTCGAAAAAAATTAGAACATCTTAAAATGGTCATTGAATAATCTTCTGCTATTTCTAATATCCTTTTCTGAAATAACGAATCGTTATGGTGTGGGAATGAAACGAATTATTGAGATCCATTCGGTGTCTTCGTTTGGTTTTAAACAGGGCTGTGGAGTCGGTTAAAAAACGTTCGACTCCAGCATTTACCAAAACCACGACTCCCGACTAAAAAAGTTGAATATCGTCACTTTTTTTTTGCCTAATTTTCCTATTGATGTGTATTCAATTAAATATCAACCCTACCAATCCGGCCAATAGCCAAATTTGACACATTATATGCAAAAATAAAAAGTTCAAAATTTCTGTCTCCGAGTACGACTAAATCGCAGCGGCATTAACGACGACTCCGACCAAAAAGCCCTGATTCCACATCCTGGTTTTAAATAACCGATGTAGCAACATGATCAAAATACATTAAACATGTTGGAGAAGTGATACTTTTCCGCGGACCGACTGTTGAATACCACTGGCATAGACAACCTCGGTAAACGTTTTCTATGCGAGATGCATGAATTCATACGAACAGCAGATACAAAATAACAATATAGAAACAATCATAAATTGTAAAAAGATATTCATGTAGGTAACTGAATATTTTATGTTTAAAGATGGCTTTCACCAAAATATTGATAAAATGCATAATATATCACAATGTCAAAAGGATATAAATGTAATTCAGTGATTATAACCTCTCAATAAGACATTATTTATATCGCTTAAAGCAGCTGTCATCAAAATAACTTTGATTGAATCAATGTTATTATGGTTTAAAAATAGAACAGACGATAACCATAAACAACTTTCGTTTTCACGGAGCTCATCGCAATAAAATAAGACTGGCTGGATTTACAAGCCGGCGACTCGATTCGAATTTACCTACCTACCTATCGACGGTCGCGCTTGCACAATGTTCTACACGCGGTGCAGTAATGTAACACTGGCGAAGGCATCTCTCGTTGATAGAGATTTTTTACTCGGAGGAATTTTACCATGACCTACGCAAGTGTTGCACTGCACTAAGCTGGTCATAGACTAGAAAGATGTCTAGGTCAATCTGGCAACTAACCGGCCGGCGTAAGTTTAATGACGTTCATTCATTATCTACTACTGTTATCTATGTAACGAGTTTGTTTAAAATGCATCGCTTTTATGAACACAATTATATTTGTGTGAATTACGATCCTTGCACTTCATACAACAATTCAAAACAATTAAAACTTAAAATCACACAACAAAGTAAGTAGTTTTTACCATTTATTTTTATTAGTAAAATATACAATTGTTGTAATATATCAGTGTCCTTTGAAATAAAAGACATTGTAACAAAATCATTTAAGTGAAAGAAACAAGGTGTGGAACAACACATTGTAAAATAAAATTACGACAAAAAAAAACCTTACCTGGTCCAAGTGCATTGTTCTGGTACTTTCATATTCGATTTAAAATACACATTTTCCTATGTACATAACAATACTTGTCTGAATATAGTGTTCAATACATAGTAGATCTATATTGTCAATTTTTCAAAGAAGGATATATGTACAATACAAGACCCTTCGTGTACAGGGATTTAGCAGAACAATATGGAGGGTTTGGGATTTTGGCGTGGTATATTGTTATATAGGATATAGTTTATATTATTATTACTAAAGCTTTTTTGTGAGCCAACTCAAACGTAAAATGAAACTTCCTAATAAATAGCGTCAGAATATTGTAGCAGTTATTCAATGCAAACAAAGCTTATTTAATAAATCATCAACATCAATGCTCGCGATGAGCGAAACCAGTCCTGATCCAAATACATCTAATGTGGAATAAGTACAAAAAATGTGTAAGTATGTAAAGTAAACTATTGACAGTGAACACTTGAACTCCTAACTTGTAAGACATATATTTTTAACTGTTCTTATTTCAAAAATCGTATTTTTGGATTGTGCGATTTCGTTAAATTTTGTAACATGTCATAATGTGGTATATTTTTCGGTATTTCGTTTCACCATGCTAATAAATACGCAAACCCTCTGATAATATTCAATTTCTCAAATCTATTGAGGAGTGCGAAAGGTTTAATTTGATCAAATCCAACTAAACTGGAAATACTACAATTTAATGTCTTCTTTGCTAAATAAAAAGTAAGATGTTCAGAGTGATTTGTCTGATATAAAATACCTTCATCTCTCCGAGAATAAACAATAATAGACGCTATGATAACATACATGCTCCATATAGCTCTAGATTTTCAATCATTTAAATATTTCATTAAATACTGACCATTGATTTAACAAAAAAAACAACATTTTTTTACGGTGTCACCCCACACGACATAAAAGAAACTTGGCATCGTTGCCACACACAAATGCCGCTAAATTCTGTACAAGTGTGGTATTACCGAGGGGAGTCCATGTATGTATGTATTATAATATAAAATGAGGGGTTTCTTAGCCTTGGGCTTCCCACAGTGTCATATTTAGGAATAGTTTGCTCATGCTATAGAAAAATTACAGCTGTCAGTTGAGTATTTTTTGCACGTTCTTTTGGTCCCCAAAATTTTACAGTGGTTATATGCTAGCACCGTTTCTTTGGAGGGTTTTTAGAAACACAAACAATGCAGTAAGAATATTACTGCGACTGATATTTAAATGTTAGAAGTTTGAGAGATTACCATAAATTCTGTTGTTGTCAAACGAAAACAACGAATCTTCAAACCGCCGTTGCAAGTCTTTTTCATGTGACGTTTAGCGCTTAAATATTATGGTAGTCAATGAAAGAAGGTAACGCATACTTCGCGAATCATTCGCGAAGGTAGTGTATCTCGCATCGGAAAATGGAACCGAATTACGGCCACATACTTCAAGTGCAAATGACGAAAGAAACGGGACCAGTTTTGGAAGTTAACTGCCATAAATAAATATACACAATTCGTGAAAGTTAGCAAGAAACGGTTTTGATAGCGTGTTTAAGATTTTTTTTTAAATATCAGGCCAATGGTTTAAAAATCGAACAAATTGATTAAATACTGTCGTACTTTTGATTGGTGATTATAATCGGGATACTCAATTGAAATTTCACACAATAATTTGTAGTATGATCATACAAATGTATTTAAACGAAGTTCTTTGATTTTTGAGTTATTAAATTCTAGGTTATGTTGAAAAATTAATGCTTCAATTAAGCAGTGGTTTTTAAATGCCTGCGTCTTTTAATTATAATTAACATTCATGATTTAATTTGTAGTATGCAAGGCATCTGTATCGTATGCATTTGCTGAGAATGGACAAATTCGATACAGTTACTGAGAAGGTTTAAATTACATCGATACACCACGGCTGAAGAAACCGAACAAAGTTTCCAATATGATGGGTACAAGATAGGTACTATGTGGGAACATAAAATTAATATCCGAAAAATGAAGAATCAGGGCCGCCAACGATGACGTGATTTTGTTTCTTTTTGTTTTTATGCGGTAACTTTGTATTTGAATATAGAATTTTATTTGCTGCTTCTTTCTTTGACCGTTTGTGTGTTTGGCGCGTCGTCAGTTTCGTCTTATTGGACCGTATTAACGTATGATTGATACCGTAAAAAGATAGTTTTTCAAATCACAATGAAGTTCCAAATACATAATAGTCGACCACCCAACGCGTCAATTTACTGACATTATCAATCCACATCAACAGTATGTAAATTGAGAACTATGTACATATTAACAAAAATCATCTCGAAGAGACATACTGTCTTATACCCTCTGAAGGTATCGATGATTTTGTATGAGCTTTTGTATCTTTTTCCAACGAGGTTTTTCAAGGAACGTACAGGCTGACTTCGATTTTCGCACATAATTGGCTGAAAGTGTGTGTTGAATGTTCGAAAGAAGAGGAATGGATAAAAAAAAAAGTGTGAACATTTTATTTATAACCTTGGTGGTATAACCCTTTTTATGTTCTTGCTAATGTTCAGAGTCCTATAAGAATGCTGTCTTTCTTAATCATTATTTTATATGTACATGAGATATGCGTTTTCAATTGGGATCACATTCATCCATGATACTCGAAAAAATTTCAAGACACAAGGCTTCATTTGCGTTTTTAATTTTCGGTATTAAGACATATTCGAAACCGATTTTTTTTGCATTATCGACATAAAATAGCGTATTGTTCGAAAGTGCGAAAGTCGAGGCTCATCAGTATTTTCTAAAAATAGATTCATTTACAATTCAAGACAAAGCATTTCTCGTTCTTCTTTTGTGTGATGTGTTGAGACCCTGCAAACTTTAAGTACCTAGTGAAATCGTTCTCGGCCAGAAAGGACCGACAGCCGCCGGTCATTATATCAGGTAAAGCATCGAGGCGACATAAAAAATAAAGATATTTTATTTACCTGAGCATTTGGCCTACAAGTTTCAATCCTACATAGTACGTACGTACCAATAAACAACAAGACCATCAAGATTTCAAAAATAATTTTGAAAATACAAAGCATCTGCCGGTTGTGCATTTCACGCTTGATTTCACCAAAAGAGACCCATAGCTGTCTGTATCTGTATCTATTGAGCGGCCACAGAAAAAAATATGTTTTGAACTATAATTACATATTTGGCAAATCGGCACCTAACTTTGAAAAGGTTCTAACTGCTCATGGGAGCGTTTGAAGTTTATATTGATTATAACTCACTTGTAACAATGAGCAAGTAAACATATATCATACATGTATATGATACAATGCGGTAAATACAAGCTTTTCCGACCAAATGATCATTTTAGGCAAAGAAGTAACGAAACAATAAACTTAGCATGTACCAAGTTCCAGTGATGTTTTGGCCGGAAGTATATTTCATTACACTTTGGCCAACTGTGAGTCTGCTGAAAATTTTGCCAAGTTATGGAGCGATATACATTTCTTATAGTCCATCATAATTCGAGTTCATTGTTTATGATCGGTAGATGAGAACTTCTCGGTGAATTGTTTTGTCTGGAGAAACATGAGAGCACGTTACGTTATCGTGTTTGTTTTATATATTTTATTATTATGATCGCGTTACTAATCTGCTATGTATAATATTATAGCCAATTATTAAAATGAAAAGTGTCACGCATTGATTACATTGAGTCACGTTCGCTATTTGTGTGTACTTTTTTTCTGGGTTTGTCCGATGCACTTGAAAATCTTCTTCGTATGGCCTACACATTTGGTGCAATATACAATTAAAGTCGGGTGACTATTCAATAACATTTTTAGCTTGCTGTTTTCGTATACACAAACCATTATATCAACGGATGTATACTCATTTTTTATGTATACTGCAAAAATGTATGTTTATTGAAACAATAATTATGCATGGAATTTTTCCCCCGACTTTCGCACATTTTTAAAAATATTTTGATGCGGACTCTGGAAACTTAAATGAAGTGAATCATCATGAAATAATTTAAGTGAAATAGTTAGCCGAATAAATCTGCAAAATGGATGTCAACAACAAGTGTGCAAAATGATTTGATTGATTCTAAATAAATCATCAACAATTTAAAATACTAATGAAACCTTCGTTCATCTTGTAATTTTTTTGATTTATAATGGAATAATGTGATCCAACACTTTTCCTCACGCACGTCAAGTCGTACTTACCCTTGACAAGATTATAAAGAATATTTTAAAAAAAAGTTTAAAATACAACAAATTTTGATGTTTTTTTTTATATCCCTCTGCTTACGAACATTCGCACCAATTTTGTGCGAAAGTCGAAGACTGATTTTCATCACTGCACTAAAAATATATTGTAAATGTAAGCTTTGCATACTACAGTTATTTGTCACGGACCACCATATCGATTTCTATTTTAAATGAATTGTACATTTTAATGTATCAATGTGACTGTATGCCAAGTACGATACCTATTTGACACTTTAAATAATCTTTTGGTATAAAAAAGCTGTAGATAAAAGATACTATCACAGTCATACGATTTCATAATATTTACAAACTAGTTTCTTTGTCGTGGAAACGGCACTCAGCGGTGGTGGCTTCAAGAAACGATGCAAACACTGGCTAAGAATATACTCTGGAGAGTATTATTTTTAAAATAACTTCCCTAATTTGAAAGCATGCGTTAGAAAACAACAAAAAAAGGCTGGAGAATTGGACGCGGAACTTTCGTCGGATGCCGGCCGGGTCGCATTATTTCACGTATTTTAATAATTATTATTATTACAAGAATTCTTGACTTAAAACAATTGAAAATCTATGTACGCTTACGACGATTTAACTATATCGAAAGCTACTATTTAGAAAGCATCTTAAAAATATATAATTATGACACTTGCATATAAAAACGCATACCAAGAGCTGACATAAGTTTAAAAGTGTTGTCTTCTCCCAAGTTGTAGTGTTGTGTTAACAATTTCGAGCTTTGTTTAATCGTGTTAATTTTTCATTATAAATTTATTATTCTTTAGGGGGATTTGAAATTATTGAAAATTGTCTATATTTAATGGAGCTGTAGATCTTAATAACACTTATTCAACTAGAATAAAATCGTGATCGAATATTATATTAATTACGACTAGAACTGACGATTACGATACTACAATTAAAATTAGCCGGTACCGGCAAACTAAAAAAAAATCAAGATAAAACGTGTGATATAAAAGGGGATAGAAAGAGTGTACAAATTTAAATTATTGAGGCTAAATGAATAGTGGATGATTTCAGAATGTAATAAAAGACATAAATTATGTATGTACATATCTACTATTTTGCAAGCCAAACCGGCAGAAGGTGGGCGTGAAAATCTTACGGTTTGTACTGCCGAAAAATCAATAGATGAACACGTGGTGAGAGTAGTATAGAAATGCCGGCAAAAAGACCTTCAACTTAGGTACATGTAGCTACGTACCGCTTCCAAAAAATACAATCTTTCGCAGACGTCCCGATTATGTAACCGGATTTTTTTTTAAATAATCAGATATGGATTCATCATTGCGTCAGTTTAAACTATAATCTATACTTGAATCAACATTTAAATTATTAAAAATGATTTTTAATCGGAATGACCGCAAACTGGTTATCCCTAACAACCTATAACTTAAAAATTAATCGGTACTCAACTGTCAAATCAAAATTTATATAAAATATATTAAGTCAGGTAGTTCCTAACATTCAAAGAAAGTAATCAAACGATAATTATAGTTCACCCTAGAAATCTATTATAACATTATCAATAATTAGTTATCGATTTCAAATAATAATTAAGGTGATATTATAATGATATATATGCCCGATTGAAGCTTTAATACCGTTCATTTGCGGAATAATATACCTGCCACTGTAATTAAATTGTAATTATCACGAAACTACAGTTACAGTGGGACTAATTAATTAGCACAATGGAATTACAAATAAATCAAACATTACGAAGGTAATCGATAACTGTAATAATGACGAATTATTAAGCCGAAATAAATGAACTTGTAAATCGTGTAAGTGTAATGGCAGGTTTGAAAAGATACTTTTTCGCATAAATTATGTGCACAGTTTCCTATAAAAGAATATTTTTTTTATATATAAATCACGATGGTTTTAAAATCAATACACTGTAGTGAAGAACACGTGAAGTCTGTAAAAAACAAATTAGGTTACAAGCTAACCGTCCAAGGACGAATTTCGTCTCGTAGAAGTGAGGTTATGTTTTGCATCGCGGCCGGCCGGCGAGCATACACATATATAATAATATTTTTGCCGCAACGT
The DNA here is from genome assembly GCA_028554975.1 of Himalopsyche kuldschensis. Lineage (NCBI taxonomy): Eukaryota > Metazoa > Arthropoda > Insecta > Trichoptera > Rhyacophilidae > Himalopsyche > Himalopsyche kuldschensis. The sequence continues at coordinate 661,739 of JAHFWI010000096.1, forward strand.
TTACGAAAATATTCCCTGTAGTTTGTTTGATAAAATTGACATCGACAATTTATAATAGCACCTTAAGTGCGATTCCTTGAAAAGCGATATCCTCTTTCGTAATCAGAGAATAAAATAGCAACGAGGTGATTGGTGATGGGATAAAGCTGCAGGGACAGCTGGCCTGCGCGTTATCAAAAGCTAAATAAGATAAAAACTTATAAATCTCGGATAAATTTTACTAAATAAATAATTGAAAACAAAATTTCATCGACTTATATCGATACGAGTCATTTCGGGGAACCTGAGGTTTTCTTTCGGCACAATCAATACAAAAGCTTATTTAGCGTAGACCTTAAAATTGCCGAGTTAGTTGGTCGAACACAATTTTGATATATTAATTTTTATATTATCACAAAGTATTGGAATTATGAATGCGGTCGTTTTGATATAATCGTATAAAACTAAAGAAGGCGACCTTGAATATAAAATTGAGTATAGTAAATATATAAATATAATAACTAATTTTAATTGTTTAACGTATTTTATTAAACCTAAATGAATTCGTGTAAAACGGTTTGGAAATCACGCGTATATCACAGTTTAAGGGTGTGATTTGGCACGAGGATTTCGGTCAGGTTAAAATGGGCGTACATTCGAAATTCAAAAAATCTAATATTCTTAATTCGAATATTTAATTATTTAAATATGGATTATTAACTAGCAAAAATCCTTTATGTGTCCGTATTTTTAGAGATACTTGAACTAAAATTTTCGCCGCACGTTTTTTGAGAGTAAAGATCGCAAATTGAAAGCTTTAATCAATATTAGAAGATTTTTAGGGTATAATGATGGTTATTTTAAGTATGTGTTAGTGTTTAAATTACCTTGTCTTCCAACGATCTCGGCGACGTGTTCCGATGAAGGTACCGGCACGCACTCTGTCATATTCTGGGATTTCTTCGCTCTATCGTCCAAAGCCGATTGTTGGCACGAAAAAGACATCGTGGGGCTCGAAGGCCCCATGGGCTCGGCGAGGCCCAAGAGAGACAACTCCAGAGCCAGCTGAAGTGCTCGCTCTTCCACCAGACCTCCTCCTTCTGGGAATAGACTCGACGGCATTTTGTCTCACGGAAAACACAGTCAATTTAGTGCAATATTAAACAGTCAAAACACAGTAAGTCTTAGGTTTTGTTCGTTTATAAGTAGTTTGCAACAATACCTCGGTACAACAAACGCGTAAGTAAACAATACCGGCTGCGAAAATCGACGCAGTTTTGCACTGATTTTACCCAAATAATCCAATATCCAACAAAGTTATTTTATTGTAGCTTTAATTACGGCCCATTAATATTTTAATGATTTATATTCGATTGAAAAATTCAAAACAGTGTCGAGTATAAAAATATTAACGTTCTCGTGCGGTTATATGTCTCACGTGTCCCTTTTTAACAAACAGGCTTTGCTATATGAAATTTTATATTTCGATATTTTTAATTGCGTTTGCGTCGGTCTGGAGCACGCGTGTTCACAGTTGGATAGTCCGCGGGCGACTGAAGACTGAAGTTTTTGTGAGCATTGGGCAGGGGACTCGATGGAACAGCGGCGGCGTAGGGGACAAACAGGCACATCTACAGGGGAGGGGCACACCCTTCGGGTATAGTAAGCCGCCGCCGAATCGGCGAAAACAACACACAATAAACTTACACTTAAATACCAAATCTGTGCTAAAAACAATTGAGTGAATACCACACCGGAAGCGATAGTATTAAAAAAAATTACTTGTATATTTTTTGTAGCTTATTTTTATATACAATTTAAAAAAATAGATCACATTGTTTTCAAATAAATCTACAGTGTTATGAATTTATCAGGGCCTGTTTCGCTCCTCACAAACATTCATGTATTACTTTTAAGATGTTCACTGTCAATACTTGGTGGAATGGCATTATATTAAAATATTTTTAGTACTTTCTCCACATACAATTAATAGGATCAGGACTGGTTTCGCTCATGGCGAGCATTGTCAACTGATTTTCTGATTTCTGTTGACAATCCTCGTCACTAAAAATGTTTTATTATTTTTATTCACAGATTAATTTTTAATACTTGCGATGAACGTAACCGGTCTTGATCACTACATAAAATGGAGTGAATGGTTTTTACAGCGCTTTATGTGATTTTCTGTCGAAAATATGTCAATAATTTTAGATATGCCGACAGTTAATTTCGAAACTTAATATTTCATTCAGGCAAGATTTCTATAATGTTGCGCTATTATTTAATCAACTTTAATAATTTAAACATAGACAATAACAATTAATGTTTTCTTTAAATATCCTGGACATGTGAGATGATAAATTAGAGTATTTAAAAGTTTTTTTTTGGGATGTGTTTTTAGGAAAAATGTGAATATTCACATAAAAAGTTCACATAAAAGCATTAGAGAGAAAAACGTGGATCGGCAGTATTTCAGCAAATTGCTTTTACCTTTCCAATACGAAAGAAATGATACGATTTTAATCGAAAGCCTTGAGAAAATATAGATAGTATTCAATGCAAATGTGTCAGCTTTGAATTCTTCGTGGAAAGGCACTTAATATTAATTAAACAAACTTTGTGAAAGTAAGATAGCCTGAAGATGTCTCTGAAAGAGGCGATATATTATATATAAAGGGTCTTTTTATAAGGACGCTTAGTTTTGAAATGTAAATAAAACAAGTTGTTTGTGAGATTTCGACTAAATTTTAATTTCATTTGTAAGTATATTTTACGGCATTAAATATGGAATATAGCATCAAATGTCTGCCAATATCCATTCATTATAAAATGGGCCATGTCGCTAAAGTTGACTTTTTTGACAAATTCGGGTAAACTTCCAACTGCTCCAGAACGCAATCAGGCGTTGTCTGTGGTCGTTTACCTGAAGTTCCTTGGTTAGTTGGATCTTATACGGGTGCAGACATAAGGCCCGATTCAAAATTCGCCAAGTTCTTGTGAACAACGAGAAATAATCTGCCTTGGGTTTTCCTGTACACTTTCACACACAGCAGCAATGTTTTCACCAGATATTGTATTTTGATGACGTACAGGTAGGTGTTGGCCGATTATTTACCAAACTGGTTGACTCAAATTTGGTCACTAAACAATGAATAATCTACACAGCAGGACAAAGTTACATATTTTTTGAGCGTCTCTATTGAAATACCCTTTATATATCACGATTCGTTGGACAATACGTGGATTGTGGAATAATCAAAGTTATTTTATCAAATATAACACATTTCTTGTGTCGGTCCTGATTTTTACTGAAATATAGATAGCGATCGAATTGAATTTTACTGACGCATTTTATTAAAAAGTCATATAAAAATCTGGAGCACAATTCGTTATATTTCACAATTTAATAAAATCTTTTCATCAGCAGAAGTAGTGGTGGTGAATTTTAGATCCACTCATACTTGCTTTATTGTGCTGATTATTGAAAAACATTTAGAATAATTGATTTGAAAAAGGACAGCGATTTGTCGTCATTTCATCCGGGGAACATCATCTTCACCTGTCAAAAATATTTCATATATTATAGTCAAACCAATGTATGTATCTCTAAATTGCCGATTATATTGTAAGCTTGATAAATATTTTTTAGATTTGAGTAGCGTGTTTTAAATAGGTGAACGACTCAATTAATAACACTTATTTCAGTTTGGTTTTCATGGCTTGAATAAAACGCAAGTTTTGATATTCAATATGAGGACACTTTGATGACCGAAAATCAGAAAAGATGACAGATGCATGTCTTTTCTTGGTGGAAATTTATGATTTCAAATAAATAAAACACAATTTTTTGTACTACTTCCATAATATTTTTTAAAGCTCACAACTGGATTCGCTTATCGCAAGCACTTAAAGCTATTTTAAATTTTATACACTGATTAGTTATTGATGGCTTATTGCGAATAAAACTAATACATGGCATCACAGCTAACGCCAATTAGCCATGCATTTGACAAATATATTACAAGATACTGCGTAGAATATAGCAAAACATAAAATTATTATTTCAATACAAGATATTATTTATAAACAAATTATAAGAATAAAAACAAAACACAAAGACTGTTGAAAATATCCACCTCAATAGGTAGTGCATTGATCAGCCGAACAGCCCATGTAACTGGTGACTCAAATGACATCCGTGACCAACATTTTTGATAAAGTATGTCAAAGCTATCAACTCAGCCCCGATGAAGAGCAGAAAAATATATATTGATATATATATTGAAATAAATGTATATATTGTCTGGTCAGTGGTACAGTTTTCAGAAAATAAATCGATTCTGCTCAGAGGCAATGAGTGTTTGTGCTTTAAAAAACCCTTCCCACCTTTCCGATCCCAAAGAGCGACGCACAGTGAAAGCGACTAGCTAACCACTAGTCCTATTCTAGTCCTCGTATACTTTCCATCCCTACTGAAATCAATGACCACCTGGTACTTATTTATTTACAACAACACCACTGCTAGTATCCTTTCAATTCCCACTCTCTTCGAAAAAGAGTGGTTGAGCAACAAGCAGTTCTCGTAGAAAAACATATGTGGAGATAAATTCCACGAGGAGTCCATATGCTCCAAGCTGGGAGCGGAGATGGTTTAAAAAAAAAAGTAAATTAGAAACCATTTCTAAAAAATCGTCAAGAGACAAGCTATATATTATATGGCTTGTCTCTTGATCAGGAGGTAATTTTCAAAAGTGGTCAATTCCAAAATATTTTTTTTCAACTGCCAGTTTTAGATAAAACTTTTAATACCTTTTTTATTCACATGGAAAAGTTTAAATTGTTACACATTATCCGTAATTCTTTAATTTAAAACGTATTTTAAATATATTGATTGTAAACACAAATTTACGAGGAAAAAGTAATGAAAATATCTCACATTCTCAGTTTTTCAACAAATGGATTTGATCACTTTTGAAAATTACCTCCTGTATATATATTTAGCAGATTCAACGTGTAGTTAGTATACATTGATGTCTGGTGTGAACTAATTCCCAAGTTGGGCTCGCATACTTCCGATGTACAAATGCAATTCGTCTTTCAATTACCTATTGCTGGTGCAAAAAAAATACGCCATTTTTACGCGACGAAGGGTCCCACAAGAACGATAATTTGTCTCATTTTTAAAATTACCAACTGGCAAGCCGAGAAAGCAATATGAATTATGAATTAAACTACATATGTACCTATAACAATATTACAGGGCTGTGGAGTCGGTAAAAAAAAGTTCGAATACGACTCCGACTCCAGCATTTACCAAAACCACGACTCCGACTCCGCTTCAATATTGACCAAAAACACGACTCCGACTCCGACTAACAAAGTTTAATATCGTCAGTTTTTTTGCCTTATTTTCCTATTTATGTGTATTCAATTAAATATCAACCCTACAATTCGGACAATAGCCAAATATAACATATTAAATGCAAAAATATTAAATTAGAATTTTTTGAATTTTGTATTTTTCCATGAGTTTTGTCGCTAACGACCCGGGTTTCGCCTTTCGGCATCTTCAAGCATTTCAAGTGCACGGATGTACTTGAACTGACGTCACTACAAAATTCAAAAAATTCTAATTTGATATTGAAATTCCATCAAGCACCCTCAGTCGAAATACTTAATTATATCAAAAATATTAAGTTCAAACTTTTCAAAATTTCCGACTCCGAGTAGGACTCCGGCCTAATCGCCGCGACGACTCCGACTCCACAGCCTTGCAATATTTCTATCCACATTTCCTACACATAATCAAGCTAGAAAAATATGCGGTTACAATCAGTGGCGGCTCGTGAAGGGGTGTTGGGGGGTGCAAAGGAAGATTCAACTATTTTTCCGTACTACGGAAGAGAAACAGTTGGTATTGCGAACATCTGAATTGAAAGTCCATGCTATAAAAGTGTTTTAAAATCCAATGAATAGGAAAGAACTCTTGCAAAAATGGTTGAATCTTCCTTTGCACCCTCAACACCCCGTCACCAGCCGCCACTGGTTACAATGAATTTTATATTCCCACTTTTGGCTGAAAATGACTAAAGTCATCTTCTTGTATCATGCAATGTTTATAACCAAAACTTATTTGAGTGCATCGTAAAAACGTCTTAAGAAAATTTGATACCTCCATTGTCGTTCTAAAATCTAGATTGCTAATTATCCAATTTCGCCATTTTGTATTGTCACCTGTCATTCATTCGTTATTTTTCAGCGGTGGTACAAAACGATCGTTTGAAAGTACTATTTTAAATTTTCTTGATCGGTTTGAAGATATCAAAATAATTAGTTTTTACCCTCTCCTACACAATTGACGAAAACGACTAAAAAAGACTTAATTTCGTCACGTTTCCTATTTATGTATATTCAATGAAACCAACCAATCCGGCCGATAGCCAAATTTTATATACATATATATATTATAGGCATGTATTTAATGGGTCAGTAACTAATTCAAGTTTTGGTCAGTTATTAAATAAAACGGTCAGTAATATGTTTTAATGGTTAGTTATTTATTAAAAACGGTGAGTATTTAATTTAAATTTAATTTTTTTTAAAAAAGTGTTAGTTTGACAGCTTGTGAATTTTATCAAATATGGTCTTGATAGGCAAATTTATGACATGTTTAACTGACCATTTATTATTTTTAACTGACGTTTTAAGTATTAATTACTGACCGTTTTAAGTATTTATAACTGACCATTTATCGAATTAGAAACTGACCAAAGAATTAGTTGTCTATATTATATGTATAAATAAAATTTTTGTACATGAATTCAAATGAACAATTTGAAAAGCTCTTTAACATTTGATAATGCTAGGGATGACTGAAACGGTTCCTGATCTCAATAAGTTCAATGTGGCATTAGTAATAAAAATGTTTTATTATTTTTATTATAAGTCCAAGTTTTGACAGTGAACATCTAAAAAGATTGGTAGAAGTTATCAGGGCTGTGGAGTCGGAGTCGGAAATTTTGAAAAGTTTGAACTTTCTATTTTTGCATATAATGTCAAATATGGCTATTGGCTGGATTGGCTGGTTGATATATAATTGAATACACATAATTCGTCGATTCCCGGTACGAGCGTATTTTTTCACTCGATTAATTTGTTCTAAGGCATGGGTGTTTGTGTTGTTGAATATCCCGTTCCACCTTTCCTATCCCAATGAGCGACGCAAAGCGAGAGCGACTAATTAACCACTAGTTCTGTCCGAGTCCTCGTATCCTTCCCATCCCCTACTCTCTTTGAAAAAGAGAGGTTGAGCAACTGAGTAACAAGCAGTTCTCGTAGACAAATATATGTTCAGATAAACTCCGTGAGGAGTCCGTATGTTCCAAGATGGGAGCGGACAAGGTTAAAAATAAATTTATGAAAGGTAGAATAAAAACGTGACGAAATTGAACTTTTTTTAGTCGTGGTTTTGATCAATGTCGGAGTCGTGTTTTTGGTAAATGCTGGAGTCGGAGTCGTATTTTTTTAACGACTCCACAGCCCTGAATCTTATATATAAAACCGAAACGGCGTATGTATGTATGTATGTCTGTAATTCCCTTTTGCATTGTTGTTGCAAGTTGCCATAAAAACGAATATGAAAGAAAATATGTTTGAATTTTTATCGGCGAAAACATTTAGTCAAAATGTAATAAATTAGTCTTCTACTGAACTTTTCCCGGCTTTTATTATTAATAATAATGTTTATTATTTACGTGAAAGTATTATTTGACAACAAATTAGATTTTTTTCTTGAATTTGGACATTTTAATGGACGAGAATGGGGCTGTCATCAAATTAAATAAAGTTTGTGATTTTATTTTAACTATATTTTGGATGTTAGATTTGGTGATATAATTATGTCGAATGATATAACATTAAATAATTATTGGTCGCTTAGTCCGAGCGACGCCGGGTAGCAATACTAGTAAGACATAAAAATAGAATTCTTCTCAATTATAATTACTTACACCCGATCCTCTTTTTGCACGGTTCTTTAAAAAGTACTGACTAATTTTTATAATTTTTTTACACCGATTTTGAAAAAAAAAACTACATACAAACTGAAAGGAAGCATAAAACGGACACGTTGATTAGCAAGCGCAACTCAGTGAATATATTCCTATGTCCGCTCCCAACTTGGAGCAAATGGACTGCTCTCGTTGTTAATCTCAACAGATTTTTTTTAAAATTACAATTAAAAAATTCTATAATTGTGACAATATGCTCGAAATGATCCTGAAGAAAAATTGCTTTAGTGTTGAAGATATTATATAATTGATACCAGGTAAAATAATCTAAGCCCGTCACTGACGGCAAGATAACAAGAACATTTATAATCCTATTTTAATACATATTCTGAAGGCATATTGTTAAAGCCGACATCCTTTTATTAAGTGCATAAAAAATTTCGCACAATGCATCTATCGTCAGAAATTGTACCTGGGTCGTATGAAGTATCAAGGTATAGTTATAATTTCCGAGTACCTACTGTATACCTTTTACCTGTGAGTCTTCCTTAGGAGATGAAACTTTATATTACTTATTCTTTCGTAGAAAATGTAATAAACATACATTAGAACTTAACGCAGGTAAACGAGTACTACTCGGAACATATTTTATATCTTTATAAAGTTTATATCTTTGGCTCAAGATTAAATTCTGTATTGATTTTATATAATACTTAATATAACGTAGATTATAAGATATATACATATATGCAATGACGGCTGTTGACGGGGTGCTGGGGGGTGCAAAAGGAAGATTCAACTATTTTTCCGTACTACGGAAGAGAGACAGTTGGTATTGCGAACATCTGAATTGAAAGTCCATGATATAGAAGTGTTTTAAAATCCAATGAATAGGAAAGAACTCTTGCAAAAATGGTTGAATCTTCCTTTGCACCCCCCAACACCCCGTTATGCCCAGCCATGATATATGTTACAGTGAAACTGTATTCTCAGTGAAAATGTATCAAGTAATAGATTTGTATGACAACACGATTTCACTGGTCACGATCATTGAAATTATTGACCCAAGTCGATGATTTGCAGGCCTAAAATTTTGGTTTGCTTCAATGAAACAAAATCAGCAAGTAGTCCCTTCCATAAAAAGAGAACCAAAGAAAAACACAGACAAACATTGGGCTGAAGATAGGGCGGTCGAATTTAATTTCAATGACAGCTTGAAGAAGAATATATTTTCACTGAGAATACAGTTTCACTGAAACATATATACTTACCTATGTACCGTAAAACGGGGTGAATAGAGACACTTTTTATTTACCCTTCACGACTATGTATATTCATACCTGCGCCACTTAATTCAAATATGAATGGCTTGGAACTTGTTTCTATGGTCCTACTACACATTCATGACAATATTTTTTAAATATTCAATCGTTAAGACACAGTAAATTTTGTCCGATGTCTCTATTTACATTGAATCGGGGCAAATAGAGACGAGAGAGGGTAAATAGAGACAAAAATACAGATTGTAATGATTGGATTATTTTAACCTCTATTCTATAAAAGTCTCTATTCACTCCAATTTACGGTAATTACATGATGATAAAAAAAACATGATTTATTTTAATTTTCGTCCAATAAAAGAGAAGTTTATAAGAGGTTAAAAAGTAAGGATGCACAGACATTGAACTTAATCACGTTTGTTTTAATTTTGGCCAATCATTTAGTTGGTTTGGTTTTGTCATTCGAGAGATAGTATTATAGTCATTGTTAAGAATTATATTTAAATAGTAAAAAAAACATTGGATACTTAGTAAAGTTGTGCTAAAGTTCATCCTTGTTTTTGTCTCTATTCACCTGCCAGTCTCTATTCACCCCGTTTTCCGGTACCAATATAATTTGATAGTTGTTAGTGGGGGCGCCACGATCGCGTAAGTTATGTTGCAATTATCAATTAAAATTGTTTATTTTCTTACTTACATGTTTTAATATGCATTAGAGGTCTGCACGGGCCGAAATTTTAAAATTTTACCCGGCCCGAACCCGAAGACCTCCAACCCGGCCCGGCCCGGGCCCGAGGCTCATTTTCAAAAATCTTATCTGAACCCGACCCGAGCCCGACATTTTTCAACCTTGCCCGAAACAAATTTTTAATTTTTATGACTAATACGAGTACGTGAAGTTTATTATAGTATTAAATTTAAATTTACGATAGTGGAAATTCGGAAATAGCCCGATTTATGTTATATTTTGTTGTATGGGCCCGAATCCGAACCTTCGTTATCCGGCCCGACCCGGCCTGCGGGCCGGGCCGGGTAAGGCCCGCGGGCCAAACCCGAGCCCGTGCAGACCTCTAATATGCATGTTATAAATGAATAACAATATGTATGTATGTACACATTTTTAATCAAAACAATACAATGTAAATGGCTATTGAGTATATCTATTCTATTGTGACAATTTAAGTTCCGAAGTTGACACGGCGTTCAAGTAATGATATGGAAGCAAAAATAAATAATTAAATAAACAAAGCGATCTTGCCATAAAAAAAATTGGAAGGACACCTTTCCTTGTCGACCTCTTCGAGAAACGTCAAAATCAAGTGTTATAGATGTACCATCATAAGTTGACCGCCATTCAAATTCGGAACTAAAATTGTCCCCATATACATAGTAGATTACAGGACTGTGGAGGCGGTAAAAAAAAGTTCGACTCCGACTCCAGTATTTACTAAAACCACGACTCCGACTAAAAAAGTTTAATATCGTCACTTTTTTTTACCAAATTTTCCTATTGATGTGTATTCATTTAAATATCAACCCTACCAATCCGGTCAATAGCCAAATTTGACATATTATATACAAAAAAAAAAAGTTCAAACTTTTCAAAATGCCCGACTCCGAGTACGACTCCACAGCTCTGGTAGATACATTTAAAAGCCTTCGAAGTTATATTGTTTTAGTAAAAATGTATTTTCATGAAGAGTTTGTTTCATTTATAGCTTGCATATAAATATGTTTTTCCTAGTCGATCGCCTATCTGAGCTGTACAAATCTCTGGTGCCCGTCCAAAGAAGCGTGCGAGACAAGTCGTGTGACAGGGACAGCACGCTAAAATCTCGAAGTTAGCTGATTATCCACGAAAATCCTTTTCTAAAACCCAAGTCAAACAAGGGTTGGCAATTAGATTAATATAGGCTTTAAATTACTCCTTTTAATATTGGTCGATCGCTGCCAATAATTTCACACGAAAGTCGATCGCGGGCAAAAAAGTCTTGCCACCCCTGATATAGCAACATGATAAAATGCTATTTTTTGTTCTGTATCCTCGTCATCTTATTACATATCCGCTCCCAATGTGCAGCAGCATATGCGCTTCTGAAGGAATTTATTTCATAACGGACTTTCTACGAGAACTGCATGTTATTCAGTCGATCGAGAAAAGAGTTGGGTAAGAAAGGACAGGACTATTGGTTGGCTAGTAGCCTTCCCTACGTCACGTTTGTAAGGATCGGATGGGAACACAGACATCCATTTATCCGTATAGTAATCGATAATTCCATTTAAAATTGAAATAGCCCAATCTGGGACTCGAACCCGTGCGTTCCGCAACTGATGCCTACGTCATTGACTATTTTTAATATTTTATTAATCAAAAAACATGTAATCAATCATTCATAATTGTTTTTAGTTCACCAGCTTCTGTAAGTTCAACGCATTTTTTAGTGTTGTCATAAATGATGATTGACTAGGTCAGTGATACACAACCTTTTTGGGAGAATGCTGCATTGGTAAAACTAATTAAATTATCGATATTTTTAATGTACATAAAATTGTATTTTTTATGTTTTATATTGTTCTTATATCGTCCGTTCTGAAGTTCTGAAGAAAAAAGGTGATTTATATTTTTCATAACGGGCCGCATGAACTGTCATTGAGGGCCTCAGGCTGTGTATCACTGGACAAGGTTGACAGTAAATCATAGACAAGATACATTACATTTACAATTAAAGAACGTAATTTTGTACTCTAACTAACTAATTAATAAAAAAACTTCCGAAGAACTTCTCATAAATATTAATCCATTGTGGAGAATGTATATTAAATCACAAATTTCTAAATAATATTGTTTGACAATTCCAATGGGTTATATATCCTGATAATGTCATACTTTCAATGACAGCCTTATTGTTTTTCAGTAGAAAACAAAAAATAGTCGGCAAAAATTTGGAACGTTCTAATAAAATTTGAATGATCACGATGATTGTATCGAGCCATTTTAAAAATAATTCAATAGACAAAAATCAAATATCGTTGGCGGATCGGGTCACTAATGAGGTGTCCCGCTTGCTCGTTCCCTAAGTCTAGTATATTAATCTATGCCATATATCACGCTATATATTTTACGCATAACTCGCGAAATAACACGATATCAGTCTGTGATCTGAACAGAACTGGTCCATGTGGAATTCAAGACTTTTTGGTCGTATAGTGACATCTATACATATAATTTATTATTGTAATCAATTGGTTGATAGCACTTGATGCAGATGTCACTGTATATTTATTTCAAAATACATTTTTATAACATAATAGTATTTTCTATATTTTAATATTGCCATAACTATGTTACACATATCTGTATAAAAAAAAATTTGCAACCTTTTGACAGTGACTGTGGGGTGCTATAATAAGGAATAAATTAATCAACTGAGATAATTGCAAAAATTTAAGTTGTGTGAATGTTTGTCAAACACATTTAAGCTCGCGAAATAATCCGAGTAGGTATAGCAGTCTGCGATCTGACCAGAACTGGTCCATGTGGAATTCAAGACTTTTTGGTCGTGTACTGACATCTATACATTAAGTTTCTTATTGTTAGTAATTGGTTGATAATACTTGATGCAGATTTCCCAGTATATTTATTTATTTTACATTACAATTATTATTATTTTCAATATTTGAATATTGCCATAATGTAACAAATACCTGTATTAAAAAAAATTGGTGTCTGTAAAGTCGGTTTACGGACGATAGTTTAACGTGACAACGTCATAAGAAAACATTGATGAAATGATTGCATACTTTTATGAATAAAATGGAATCATTTTTATTGAATTATCATTATTTTGTATGGATACGATATTTTGTATATTTGTTATACGTTAATCAGATTTTTAATATGCAAGAATTAATTACCTTTATTGCCGCAATTGTTGTTGTAATATAAACAATGAAAACCACATTAACATTTCACTTCACTTTATAAACAGTTGTAAACAGATCACGTGTAGGTACTGTAGGTGTATAAGTTGTGTGCTGCCGCTGTCTCTTTTCTACTCAGACGCATCGACCAACTGAGTGGAAGAGAGATAGATGCGGCACAATCCGAACGGTAGGCCGATCGTGCCTCTCTATCGCTTATCCGCGCTCTCGCTCGCACGCTAGCCTTCGGCGTAACGCGACAAACGGGACAATGAGTCATGTTTTTTCGTGCGTGCAGCGGGCGTTCATCGATTTATAAGACGTTGTCACGTCAAAAATTGTGACTTACTGAACAATTTAGCAACTTTATGACAGTGACTGTGGGGTGATATAATAAAGAATAAATTAATCAACTGATATAATTGCAAGAATTTAAGCAATGAGAATTTTTGTCAAACTCATTTAACAAATTGACTTAATTATTGGGAAACCACCACCAGGAAAATTAAGCTTTCTCACGAAATCCAGGTTAAATTTTGTACATATTTATACGAATATTTATAAGAATTTGTTGTTACAATCCAATACAATTATTGAACACAAAGCTACAGTTGAATAATAATTGTTGATTACCTGGTAAAGAATATAAAATTATAAGAGACAATAATAATCAAACCATGCAAAAAATATTGTTCCTAAGAAAAATATAATTTATGGCAAAAGATCTCAAAATTCAGAAAACATAAATTGGAAAGTTTTCGTCACCACGTGAAAGTTGCTATGAGTGCATTATTTCAGATTGTAATAATTATATTTTCATATGATTTATATTTTTCTGTGGGTTTTAATTTCATATATTTTGTGAATAAACACCAATTTACTAAGCTTTCGTCATTAACAACTGAAATGCGATTATTTTTTTGAATAAAAAGCTTTTAACCAGTCAATACTTACAATACGGTCCGGTCCGTGGAGCAGTGTCAACGTCGTTGGCTTGCATGCTGGATCACCCGGGTTCGATTTCCGGTACGAGCGGACTTTTTTCAGTCGATAAATCTGTTCAAAGGCATGGGTGTTTGTGTTCTTACAAATCCCTTCCTTCCTTTCCTCATATCCCAAAGAGCGACGCATGGGGATAACGATTAGCTAATCACTAGTCCTGTCATAGTCCCCGTATCCTTTCCATCCCAACTCTCTTTGAAGAAAAGAGGTTGAGTAACTGAGTAACAAGCAGTTCTCGTAGGAGAAAAAAAACATATGTTCTCCGTGAGGAGTCCATATGCTCCAAGCTCGGAGTGGACATGGTTAAAAAAAACGAAGTTTACAATGCACGCTATATTTTAACGAAGGTGATTTTGGTTTGCAGAGCTAACCAACTTTAAAAAAAAAACATCGTTGGCTCATGATTCTTATTATTTTCAATGGAAGTATTTTTAAAAATATATTTTCAATTGAATTATTTAATTAAACCATATTATTCTAAAGTAACTTTTTCAGAAATTTATTTTCGTGCTTAAAATCAACTGGAACACTTTAGGCAGGTTGGTTCATATGTTCACGAAATCCACAAAAAATTTCGAGGTGTCTTCAAAAAAAGATGTTTAATCTCAAAATTTCATTCTCATTAAAATCAAACAATGTAGATTTAAAACAGAATTTCATAAAAATTTCATTCTCATCTCAATCATTTTATGATTTCATCACCATAGGTAATTTATTTAAACAGAATTTTTAAATAAATAAAATATAAAATTTTTGTACTTATTGTGTAATTGGTACTTCTATGTGCAATTACTTAAGCAAATTTTGCGATTATATAAAGATCACAATACCATCGTGGAATAATTTATAAATTTATTAAAATGAACTTCCACAAAGTTAATGAATTTCGAAAATAAATATAATGCGCTTCAACCAAGAATTTATATTTGGCACCTTGAAGGTGTGTTGGCTAAGTAGCCATAAATTAAATATAGAAACCATAGATATAAACATTACACACATTTAAGGTTATGTTTCTTCCATCTGTCAGATTTGTCGTACCTAAAAAATTATAATTAAAACTGCCTATACAAGGCATTGTAAAATTGGCGGCTTCAATTGAAAGTTTTAGAACAAGGTAATTCATATTTTACCTTTATCCTTTATTTTAGGTAACAATTTGAATGAATTATTATTTAAAAACTCGTTTAAAAAGAATTCTTTTTACTGTATTTTTTCATATACAAATTAAAAATATAAATGTATTCAGCTAAATATATATTAATCTTTTATTCAGCAGATCAAATATGAAATTAATGACAAAATTTTCTGTTCGATATTGTTACTTGTCATTAAATAAATTGTTAGTATCATTTAAATATACGAATTTAAGTAAATTATTAAGTTCAATTGTTTATATCGCAATCTGGTTGGAATGTTTTGATGTTAACCTGTTACCAGCTAGAAGAATTTCCCATTTTTTGCTCTGTAAGCTATGACTTTTTCAAAAATTAAAAAAAAGACAATACCTTAAAACTACTTACGTTATTAAAGGGTTTAGATGTCTTTGATCCCTTATGAAAGTAATCCCATGTTAATTACCATACCACATTGCTTTTAGAGCGTATTTACGAATCCTCGATTAGGGTTGTCACACACAGTTTTTAATATTATGTCAATTTTGCACCCCGATTGGCTATCATAAAATGAATTTTTGTTGAATTTTTTCTTATGATTTTTTAATAATTTGTATTTATTCAATTGGTTTGAAACATATATACTTACAAAATAATATTAACGTTAATATTGTGAATATTTTATCAAAAGTTTTGACAGCCTCAGATAACCTCTAAACACTTTTTATTGAATATCATTTAAGAAAACTATTAAAACGAAAAGTTTATAGTCATTTTGTGAGCTTTAAAAGATCTCGGATACCTATTCGATGTGATAATTTGAGAAATACTATTTTTTGACGCCTTAAACATAGTTGCACACTGGTGAGTTCTTAGCTTTTCGTATAGACGTAGTTTTGGTTCAAACGGTAGAATGAATTAAATTCAATTTAAAATTACTTTGATTATTCCAGTTTTTCGTCTCTTTCAGAGGTATCTTCGGACTTACTATCGTTGTTAAAATGTACGCCATGGCTTTGCTTGGTGTCACGTATTCAGGAGGTCCAATTTTCAATGACTTTGTCGCATAAATCAGGCTGAATTTGCTGGATGTCGTCTAGTATATGTGTATATAGTATAGTATAGAAAGTCGTGGAGCCTAAATGATTTGAGTATTAAATTTTTTTTTAAGCTAGCAACAAAATTCTTGGAAAAGCAAAAAATTCAAACGATTCTAATTTTATACATGTTGATCTACAAGCTGGTTGTCCCAACACCTTCCGTTATATGCAGTGGCGGCTGGTGACAGAGTATTAGGGAGTACAAAAAAAGATTCAACTATTTTTGTAAGGGTTCTTTCCTATTCATTGTATTTTAAAACACTTCTATAACATGGACTTTCAATTCAGATGTTCACAATGCCAACAGAGTGCGAGTCTTATGAATTTTTGGCTGTCCGTAGTACGGAAAAATAGTTGAATCTTTTTTTGTACTCCCTAATACTCTGTCGCCAGCCGCCACTGGTTATATGTATGCAGTCGCCATTGAATAAACTATGTATTTTCAGCCTCACACAAGATGTTGCGACAATTTATTCGGGCGATATCCACAAGTATAGTCAGCCAACAAAGGGGGAGGGCCAACAAGCCTTTTCGCGAGTCTCACCGACTCCCAGCAAATATCGGAATCAGACATAGACTGGGCGCTATGGACGAGGAGGGAGACGATATCGCAGTTGGTCCAGACATGGATATCTATGAAGATATGGAGAGTGATTTTTCAGAGGTAAGACAATTTTTATATAAAATGTAAAATAACTTTGATTATTCCACGTATTGTGCTATTAACTGTGACACGTGTTTCGTCTCCTTCAGAGGCATCTTCGGACTTACTATCGCAAAGTTTGCTTAAGTAATGGAGCAAGATTGATTCTAATATTTTAAAATGATAAAATTACAAAATGAAGTTTGGGATTTCCCCGTTTTACGGGAAGCAAGGGGGGGTTTATAGAATCGAAACAAAGCAAACAAATAATTATACTACTAAAGACGTTAGCATTACAAAATATTAACTAATGAGCTACAATCAATCAGATAGGTTTAGGCAGGGCTTTTTTTTTAACAAAAAAGGTACCGGAACTCACTTCATGACAAGCTTTTCACTAAATAAAATTATATTCAAACATCATTTAAGAAAATTTTTGTCTAATTGATTTGAGATCTGTGAAAAAAGGTGCCAGAACACCGTTCCACCGCGTTAAATGGAAAAAAAAGCCCTGGGCTTAGGTTAGGTTAGGTACCTGTACCGGCTAGAATTAGTATGGCCGTGATTTATTCAAAAACCAAACCAACAAACGTTTCACTAAAACTTCAGGGTAGTCACAACACTTACACAGAAAATACATGAAAGTGACTTTAAATCAGAACTGATTCATAATAAATTTAATCTTAAATTTAAATAAAAAATACGTTCAAAATTCTTAAAGCAAATTAATAGTCTCCCAATGAATGGTATGCCTCAAAACAAGGTTTCACACACATTTCAACACAACGAAACAGCTGTTTTTAAAATCAAAATATTATAGATTACTAAACAATATCTTTAAAGTTTAAGTATAAAAAACGATTCCAAGAGATGTCACTATATCACATATGCACAATACTTTAAAATTGTTATAAACGTTTCTCGTAGCCTTCAAACCACGTCTCAAGTACTGCGTGTAAACACGCTCATTTTGTATGGCCGGCCCACGAGCACGGAATTGTTTGGCGTGTTAACACGGCCTCAGCACCGAAGAGATTAAATGTTTCACATTGTCAGTAGATCTTGTTGAGAAAAACCAAACAATAAAATGTTAATTATTATTTCAGGTTCATAAATCGCACAAAGAGCACGAAAAGGAGTTGATAAAGAGGAATGAGCTACTCAAGAGAAGGATTGTCAGCCAGAAATATTTTGATGACTATTCACCCAATTTCTTGACCTGGAGTGAAAAAGAGCACATACGGCATTTACATAAAACGTCTCCTCAAGAGTGGACACCTGAACGATTAGCCAATAGTTTTCCAGTCAACGAAGCCGGAGCAAGGGTATGCCATAAAATATATTTGTTCTTATATACCAGATGCCGCAATAGTGCATGCTTGCAAATAGTGCAGGAAGAAATTGTATCTCGTAATTTAATTTGATGCAGAAGAATAATAACATTAAATGAAATCACTTTTAAGGTGTTCACTGTCAACTGATAAGAAATACAATGACATAAGTTATATTTATACATCAGTCAAGTAAGAATTACAAGGTATGTCAAACAATTGGTATTATAATCAGGGCTGTGGAGTCGGAGTCGGAGTCGTACTCGGAGTTGGAAATTTTGAAAAGTTTGAACTTTTTATTTTTGCATTTAATATGTCAAATTTGGCTTTTGGCCGCATTGATAGGGTTGATATTTAATTGAATACACATACATAGGAAAATTAGGGAAAAAAAGTGACAATATTAACCCTTTTTTAGTCTGAGTCGGAGTCGTATTTTTGGTCAATGTCGGAGTCGTGGTTTTGGTAAATGCTGGAGTCGGAGTCGGACTTTTTTTCACTGACTCCACAGCCCTGATTATAACTAAGCATATAAATTATTCCACTCATTTGTCACTATTTATTATAAATTAAATTATTTTAATAGTTTCTAAACTAAGTTACTAAAATTTTGTCAGTGATTTAGTAGTTTTAACACTGTTAAACCTATTTATCACTTTTAAGGTGTTCACTGTCAATACTTGGTGGAATGGTATTATAATAAAAATAATAACACATTTTTAGTACTTATTCCACATAGAATTTATTTGATAAATGCACTTATTTTGGTTCATACTTAACACGTTCATAACTGAGACGTAATCGCGAATATTCATGAGTAGCTGAAAAAATAGCAATTTTCAAAACCCCAGAACTGTTCTAAAATACGAAATAATAACATTTTTGTTTCTTGGTATGCTGGAAGAAACTGTCCTCTTTGTCTTGAACTATTGCGCGTAGAGTTCATTGACACCTGCTTCGAGATAAGCCCAGATACAAATGACCCTTTGTGATGACTAAAGCTGAGCTTTCACTCGCTCTATTTTGTGTACGTGAAATTTTATCAAAATATTCAATATTATTTATTACCTGATTTTTTTCTTTCGCATTTCCTTTTACAGACAGTATGTTATGCTGATATTACGTATGCTTGAAATCCAATTGGAAAAAATAATCACGTCCCATAAACACTACAAATTCAAATCACCTGTCCATTGCACTTTGAATCACACAATCATCAATTCAATTATACTTATGGAAAAGTCTAAAGCATGGATCCAGACAAAACCCAGGTTTGTCGGAACATTCCTTGCAGCAATAAATAGAGCACGGTCATGATGCCAGCAATATTTACACCTCTTTCTTTTTGTTTTGCCTTTGGCATCTTTTTTCAAATAAAATCGGAAGGTGTATTTATTTCTCGGCAGTGGAAGAGACGGCGATGGAGGGGCACCAAGTAATGCGTCGATCACAGATAATCTAAATCGTACAGAGTCACTTTTTTGTCTTTATTGTTATTGTATAAATAGCAAGGATTTGGAATAAATATACCAACGGAGCGTCTTGTGCTCACATGGATAATACGACAGCATTTGGTCGTGAAAGTCAATGCCGCTCATATATCTATTGTATTTGATCATATTGGGTTTTATGACTAATTTTCCGCGGCGGTTTGTTTGTTTCAACTGACCATCGAATTTATCGAAAATACTTCCCGACGATCTTTCCCATACTCCGCGTACTGGCTCACTGTTTCTCCGGGTTTCAGTTTTTATTTTTTACATCTAAAGGATTGTCTGTTCTGTTGAGTGTGCCAGTTACGTATGTTGATTTACTAAGTAAATCTTACTCTGTCCCTTTGATCCAATTCTTTGTCGGCGGCACCACCATATATCACTAGCTTTACCTGATTCTCCCAGCATATATATTTTAATTCCATATTTCGCCTTCTTCCCTTTGATATACTGGCGAATTTTAATTTTCCTCGCCACAACATGAGCGACCATCGATTGACAGATGCCTACGAGGCGCATAGATTGTTTCCATCCTTTCATTGAAGAAATCTACCAGTGGCTGAATTTTATCTAAGCCGGCTGTATTTTGGGTATTTTATTGAAGTGCAATGTCCGAGAATCTCCAAAATCTGTCTCGTGACATATGCTTGTATATTGAAGAGGTGATGTTTTTTCCAATAATCTTGTATTTGATTCAGTCTGATTGTACCCATATGGAATAAGAGACCTAGCCATGTTTTAAATTCAGCCACTGTAATATTTTTCCAACATTTTATTCAACTTCGGGACTTGTTTGAAAGAGATGAAACTTCGGCCGAGTATTCATTTGATTGATTTATTATGAGCTCGTATAAACTACCATTCGCTATGGCATTAAAAAAGTCGATTGGCTTGTCGCCGCCATGTCTATTTTAAGACCCGGAAGTACCCGAAAATGGAATATTTATAGCCGGTCAATCTGTCCATTGCCTTATGCCAGAAGATGTTGACGGCGTGTTTTCAAACTTTGTTCTTCCCTTGGTGTTGAAAGTCGGTCTCTTGATGGTATTGATCCGAAATAAGGAAAATTTTCATGAAAACTCTCAGTGTCACTGCCTGTATCACTGCCTGTATCACTGTCAATTCCAAAACCACTACTTAATTCAAAGTCACTGTTGTCACTAAAATTGAAAAATTCACTACCACTACAATTTGAATCTTCACTATCACTATGTTCTTCAGCCATTTTTGCTCGTTTAGAGCTTAGTGATCCATAGTGTACAAAATAAAAAAGCAATATTCCGAGCAAAACTGGTTACTCAAACAGTAACGAAAACTATTGAGTCAAAAAAAAGAATAAAAGGAAATTTCGCAAAAAAAACACCGATAGAAAAAGCCGATTGGTAAAAGCACTGGGAGCAAAGCACTGACATCAAAACATGAAGATTCAAAAAAATAACAGACATAAGCAAAAAAACAGTCTAAAATTAAAAACAATATTATTGTTCAGTGTAAGCTCAGCTTTAGGACCAAAATTTTGAAATAATGCTGTCGCGACCTTATTGACAGATTGTATAGACACTGACCTGAAAAAGTGTATCGAGACTGTTTTCATGAAGTTTCAATGACCTACGATAATTTAAAACAAAGGATTAGTAAATTTTTTTTATAGTAGCTCCGTGGGATATGTCACTTGAGCGTGTTAATTGATTTGCGGTGTTATAGCTTGCATTGCTAAGAGGTTATTTTAAATATAGTTTATTTTGCTTCAATTTATTTGTTTGGTTGTAATACCAATTGTTTGTCCATACCTTTTAATTCTTCCTTGACATTTGTATATATATCACTGTTTCGTTGTATATCTTATCTATTGATAATGCTCGCCATGAGCGAAACCAGTCCTGATCCAATGTGCTATTATTTTTATTAAATCTATTCAGGGCTTTTTTTACCCTGTAACGCGGCGGAACGGCGTTCCGGCACCTTTTTTTCTCTAAATTTTAATAAATGTTAGTAAAATTTTATTTTTTCTATTTTTAAACTTTCGTTTCTTTTCTTGGAAGCCATTGACTGTTAATCCCTTTTGAATATATAGGGTATCATAGGACCCATAAATTAATGTCATGCAAAAGATTATCAGGTATGTACTTTCTTGGAAATGGTTTGTTGTACATTATATTTTTTGTTCTGTTCTGTTCTCCCTTATCTCAAGCCCAATCTGAGCGGACGTGACTTAAACAAAAGCGAGAAGTCTTTAATATCGCCGATTTCTTGGAACTAATTATGTATACATTTAAATCGATTGAAAATATGGCTAATAGTAGAATACTTGAATTTTTATTTGCCGAAAAAATTTATGATGGGCAATTATTTTTCCTATGTTTGGCTATGCTTCATCTGCCTGTGTCCAATTTTATAATCATTCATTACTGACACGTGAATCTGTCGACATCGTTTGGTGAAAAGTTAAATTAAAAAAAAGTTTTAATATTCATTTGAAATTTCTAAAATAAATTTAAAAATATGTATATTTTGTTTTATTTTCTATGCATTATATGAAAAGCCGCCTTTAATTCTATCAAAATGATATTCGAATATATAATAAATAATAAACCTTCTTAGAAAATGCTCGAAAAAAGTGCGTTCCGGCACCTTTTTTTTTCAAAAAGCACTGAATCTATTTATTTTTAAACATCAATTTTCAACACACCGCAATCAGGCAACATTAAGTTAAAGTTAGCAACAAGTTAATTGGGATACTTTCGATGGTTTCGGCGGTAACTTTGTGGATGTTCATTTTAAATTTTATATTAACCTAATTGGACTCTAATTTCTTGATTGTTTCAAATTCCCTGCTCATGTAATTGTTTTTTTTTTCCAGAAAATAATTAAAGTTGTATGGAAACCAGCTACACAGTCCCGGATCAATCGGCACGATGCATCAGCTATAAGAAATTGGAAAGAATTAAAAGAAGGCACCATTGAAGATATGACGCCTGAACTGAAAGCGCATGTAAAGAAATTCACAAAGAGAGTAATACCTCCTCGGTCAGATGCCGTCACCAAAGAATCAATCATGATGGAGATGAACATGAAGAGGACGGTTGGAGAATTCGGAAGTATAGTCGCTGGCCATCGTGAGTCTTCAAATACAGACAATGAAGAGAACAGGCTTAGTGATGAAAAAAGCACGAAATATTTATCAAATGATTTTACACAAAAAAATCAAGATGATCCTGAAACGGAAAAATCTAGCGATTTAATTGTTTCTGGTGGTACCACTGATATCAGCGGTCGTGAAAAAACAACTCTTTCCCGTCTACGGTCAAATTTAATGAATAATTCTGCGGATATATCTTTACTTGATAAATTAATCATTTCACCTTTGAATGTTGACGATTCATCGAAGGACCACAGCAAAACTAAAATGGACACTGTACCTCCTGTTAATCAAATGAAAACACACATGCAGTCTGTAGAAAATTATCAACCAGAGGAGACGGTTGTTCGTGTTTTTGTTGAGAAAATAAATATTCCCTCAAAAGCCTGGAAGAAGGGACGCACGTACAAAGTTGACGATTGTTACTATGACGACGATGGTGAATTTCTGTACAGGGTTCCAGGAATGACCAACGCTGCTTCGTGAATTGTTGATAGAAAACTTGGATAGATTTTATGTTTTATATTTAGTAATTATTATAATAAAAATATCAAATGTTCATTTGTCACTTTAATTCCTGTATTATTTGTGATTTTGAATAAAATTATACAAATTGATTTATAGAAAGTGGTATATTTAATTAGAAGTTGCAAATTTGAATCGTTTGAATTTTTGTACATTGCCATAAGTTTTGTGGCCAGGGGCCCGGGTTTCGCCTTTCCGTATCTTCAGGCATTTCATGAACACGGATGTACTTGAACTGACGCGTTCGATATAGATACAGGCATTGATTTGTTACATAAAAACATGGGCATGGGGAATATAAATTGTTTCATCAAGAAATATTAAAAATAAATAGGGCTCAGCTTAATAGCTTGCCAATTTTAAATATTTAATAGTTTTTGCATTTGAAATGCCGAAAGGCGAAACCCGGGTCCTTAGCAACAAAACTCATGGAAATGTACATAATTCAAATTAGAAATTGAAATTCCATCAAGCACCCTCAGTCGAAATTCTTATTTATAGAAGTTGCAAGTTGTGGGACCTCTTGAATGTTCAAGGTAGGATGAGTAAAATCTTTCTATTTTGCAAGGAATTCACTTTTGAGACACTATTAAAAAAAAAAATTACTACAATGTCCATAGCAGAGGCATTTAATGCACTAAAGTAGCCTAGATCCTGCCTGTTGTCAAGCCGGATGGATTCTACCATTCTGGAAGGCAGTTGGATCCAAAAGATTTACTTGGTGGATGTAAGGGTTGCTGGGATTGGCATTACGACCGAATTTTCTTTTCTTATTGGCTATATCATACATGGGCATCTACCGGCCTGCCGGGCTATTTTGTCCGGCCCTTATACATCTGGGCAAAATAATTGAAAAAGAAATTAATAGTTCCAGGGAGGATTTTTTTTAAAACTATTTTCCTAGTCTATCAGCTCATACAAACAAAATAATTGCAAAAAAGAAATTCACAATACTGATTTCCATTTTTTTTAAAACTGTAAAGTTAACTAATAGCCATATTTTAAAAAGCATGTGAGATTTGAAGGCTTCAACGGCTGTTTCGGATTTCTTTTGGCGCGACTGTAATTCTTATGGAGATGAACTGAAGGCTCTAATAGAGCAATATGATACAAGGCTTGCTGACTTCCAAAACAAAGACTCCACATTCACTATATTTGCTCGTCCGATAGATTCAGATGTAAAAAATGTGCCAGCAAATTTGCAGATGGAACTTATTGAGCTTTAGGGGGATTTATTGCTAAAACGACTGCTTTGACGGATTTTTATAAATTATATTTGGTGGATGAAAAATATACAAATGTACGCGCATTTGCATGAAAAATCATTTGTATTTTTGGCAGCACATATACGTGCGATCAGTTTTTTTCGAGGATGAAACACACTAAATCAAAAATTCGAACGAGGATAACAAACGAAAATCTCGAAAATTCTATGCGATTATCCTTAAGCAATATCATCGCAAATATGGAGAGTCTTGTAATTCAAGTACAAGGTCAATCTTACTTTCACACTCAACCACACTCAGCCACACTAAATTTTGTAATCAGTAATATTAATATTATGTCGTTCATTATATAAATAAAAATATATAAGATGTAGCAACATGTTTTATTGAATTAAATATAACTTATGTGTTGTAATTTGGTCCGGCCCTTGACTCGAAGACGGAATGACAATCCGGCCCCAGACCTAGGAAAGGTTGCCCATGCCTGGGCTAAGCTTTGGTGGAATTTATTTTTAAGATGTTAACTTTTCTCAGGTTTATAGAGTTAATAAATAATAAATAATTTAATATTTGCTTTTTAAGTGATCTGAAATTATAAAAAGGAGACTCAAAAATCACTTGGATGAACTGTAAAGAGTAGTTTATATTTCATTTACATGATTTTTTTTAGAAATTATCATTTACTTACTTCTTCATGACGAATTCATTAAAAAAAACCTCCAAAGCTTATATAACATAATTAATGTGTGCCTCGATGGATAGAATCTTCTTCATCATTTTCTTGAATAAATAATAAAAAAAGAACAGTTAAAAATAAAATCACTTTACTGATATTTACAAAATATTGAAATTCCATCAAGCACCTTTCACAACGAAATTCTAAATAATAACTGACAATAGTTTCCATGAATGGTAACTACTTAATTAAGATTTGTAAATGTTGCATTTACATTTGCAATAAAATTGTTTAGTTATATTGATTGACAAAATGTGAAAGTAAGAGGAAGTAGGTATGTATATGAATTTTTTGCTTTTAAGAATATTTTGGCGTCATTTATAAATTTGCTCGATTGATTATTATGTGATATGAATATTCTTTTGTTAATTTTATTGTCAAATTTCAATTTAATTTTATCTATTTTCATTGATTATTTTTAAATTTATTTTATCCATTTTCATTAATTTTTAAAAAAAATATCTCATCCATTTCATTTTATTTTAATAACTGAAAAATCGGCTTCATTAATATATTCTTAAACTTACTTGGTTGGTAAGTTATAAATACAAATTAAAATAATTAATATAATTTTACTAAATAATGCAGAGCATAATTGAACATGATAATATTATATCAATTCAAAAATATCAAATTTAAAATCATTCATTTGCAACTGAAAAGTTTTTTAAAATTAAAATGTATTCAATTCATTGAATAACATTCGTTTAAATTTGATTAAAAAGGTACAATTAATAAAAAAACTATTTTTTATTCGTTCTAGTCGGTATACTTGATCCAACAATTGTATATTAATTTATGAACATGCTATTTTGACGCAGGAAACACCGACTATTTTTGAACACGCTCTTTTTACATGTCTGAGGATTGAAAGTCGGCTGTCGCAGACATGAAGGTATAATTTAATCTGAGGTTAAAATGTTTACGTGAATAAAATCTATAAAATATTGTGTAGAATCGATAAATATAATAGCTTTCGTGATAATTTTTGTGAAATCGGTCAATATTGTGATGTGATGGCTTTCATAAATGTCGATGAACAAGTCAACATTGATGGAGCCGAAGTATCGTGGCTATCTGACATGAGGTGTATGTCACGGATAAATCGTCGACACGACATACAATCAACTTAAACTTATCCTAACGATACTGTGTGCTAATCTGCTATTCTTTCGATTTCTAGCTCAACGTTTCATACCCGGCAACGGGTTGCCAGAAGTTGTTTGAAGTTGTCGATGAACACAAGCTCCGTATCTTTTACGAGAAGCGCCTTGGAGCCGAAATTCAGGCCGATGCCCTCGGTGATGAATGGAAGAACTATGTCCTCCGTATTTCTGGAGGAAATGACAAACAAGGATTCCCCATGAAGCAGGGAGTACTCTCAACAGGTAAATGTCATCTGTCAACATCATACGATTCAGGAATAAGTCCTTCTTATGTAGTAATTCCATGTAATTGTTTCATGCCAATATTTAATCACTAATTACAATCCTCTTTGAAAATACTATAAATTGTATATTTTGACAGTTTTCAAAATTGTAACTGTATTTTTCGGTAATGTCCTAGACCGACTGTCGTATCTCGGACGCATGAACATACGGACCTATTAAACCTAACCTTAACAATATGTATTACTGATGTATTTTCAAAATTGATTTCTTCAGTTGAAGGCTTTACAAAATATATCAGTTATACACATTGTTTAGGTTGGGTTAGGTGAGGTTTAATAGGCGGGTTCTAATAGGTCCGTATGTTCATCCATCCGAGATACGAAAGTCGGTCTAGGACATTACCCTTCTTTTGAAGGTATAAGTTTAAACAATGACGGAAATTATTTATTAAATTTAATACCTGTGCTTTCACAGCTTTTGATGGTTAGGTCAATACGGAATACTCTCATGTATGAGAGCCAATCTAGAGAGTGGAATGTATCTAAACTTCCTGGCTTATTAACTGTTTTCTTCCACGTAGCCATTTGAATTTATAACCTACATGGCTTTTTTGAAACAACTTCATTGTTACATTTTATAATGTTGGAAGAGTTCCAGGAAAAAAAGTTAAACTGCAATCAGTTATGTCTCTAATTAGTCTCGCTTGTGGATAACTTTTACTATAATTATGGTTAATGATATATAATTGACTGTTTTTTTTTATACCATGCTTACAGAGTGCATACAATTTTCCTTTTGCTGATCGGCCTTAAGTAATTTAAAAGGCCCCTAAACACACTCATTTTACCTCACTGATGATATTTAGTACATGCTTATTTTTCAGTTGTTAAGTAAGAAGAAATAAAGAATAAATGGTATTCTTCTATATACGTGTTGCAAAAGATTTTTACATTCGTTTCAACATGGCCACCGTGTGGACAGTATATGAAATTGATATACCCTATATTTTTGGAGTGTCGACTGTAAAGTTCTAGTCACCCGCCTGTTTGATATTGACACATCTCTGATGCCTCTTTTATTATAGAATATTTAAGGCGTAGATGATAAAATATTATCGTCATGTCATTCCAATTCAAGCTTGAAATAAATGTCAAAATCTTTTGCCACACGCATTTAAGAGATTCCTGAATAAATCATTAGTTATAAATGGTATCTGTTACATCAATTGAGGAGCTTGGGATCAAACATGCTCAAATCCTGTTTGATAAAAAATGAGATAGCTATGTTATATGGAAGTACATATTCAAAAGCTCTTAATTTCATTTTATAACTCACTGAAATCCTCATAGCTTCCATGGATTCAACATCAAAATATGAATAGAATCAAAACTGCCCAAATCCTGTAGAGTTTTTGTTTCATAAATGCCCAAATCCTATACGGCCAAAAGCATGTTTGCATTTGTCGGCCATGTTGTAATCCAGCCCACATTGAGTGAAGCTTAATATTGTTTGTCGTCAATTATCTGACACTAAAATTTATTCTTTTACTTTCTTCTTCAGTGCGAGTCCGACTTCTATTAGCCAAGGGTCACTCATGCTACAGACCGAGGCGTACCGGAGAACGTAAACGCAAGTCAGTACGCGGGTGCATCGTCGACGCTAACTTGGCAGTTTTGGCTTTGGTGGTCGTCCGCAAGGGCGAGCAGGAGATTCTCGGACTGACCGACGGAACAGTACCACGAAGACTGGGACCCAAGAGGGCGTCGCGCATCCGCAAGCTCTTCAACTTGGCAAAGGACGATGGCGTCAGGCGTTACGTTATCAAGAGAGCCCTGCCCGTTAAGGAAGGCAAAGCTAAACGATTCAAGGTACGTCAATTTTGAATTTTGTACTTTTCCATGAGTTTTGTCACCAACGACCCGGGTTTTGCCTATCGGCATTTCAAGTGCACGGATGTACTTGAACTGATGCGTAGTAAACAGTTTGTATCGTTTATACTATACTAAAATTTTATGTGAACATGTTTTAATGATATTCCACGCATTGTGATACTTATTGTGACACATGTTTCGCCTCTTTCTGGAGATATCTTCGTACTTACTATCGCAAAGTTTGCCTAAGTAATACAGCGAAATTATGTTGAATTAACGTTCAGTAATTCTCAGTAGTAACTCCTTGTTAAAGGTTGACTGTAATTCGTCTATGTAGATCACCAGATCACTATAATATGTATAGACTCTAGTTAATTGTTTTCTGGTATTCTTTTGATAGACAAGTATGGGACTTGTTCATTTCTTGATTCTCTGTCTGTGTAAGTGAATTGTGTCATTGTTTAATTCATGAGACTTTAGTAATGTTTTGTTTATCACTTGAATTTTTATCTACAACTAGTATTGCTACCCGGCTTCGCTCGGACCAGTTTAGGGTTATGTTCACCTCGGCGCATAAATTCAGACGGGCCAAGTTGAAACAACTTTTTTCAAAATTCAAAAGTCTAGGTCAATTAAAATGAACATTTCAGACTGGCATTGACATTTCACAGCCCCTTTAATATGTATATTGACAGCCCCATTCTCGCCCATTAAAATGTCCAAATTCAAGGAAAAAATCTAATTTGCTGTCAAA
Organism: Himalopsyche kuldschensis; assembly: GCA_028554975.1. Lineage (NCBI taxonomy): Eukaryota > Metazoa > Arthropoda > Insecta > Trichoptera > Rhyacophilidae > Himalopsyche > Himalopsyche kuldschensis. The sequence continues at coordinate 691,254 of JAHFWI010000096.1, forward strand.
GAAATGTCAAATAATACTTTCACGTAAATAATAAACATTATTATTAATAATAAAAGCCGGGAAAAGTTCAGTAGAAGACTAATTTATTACATTTTGACTAAATGTCTTCGCCGATAAAAATTCAAACATATTTTCTTTCATATTCGTTTTTATGGCGACTTAATGGCCAACAATGCAAAAGGGAATTACAGACCCACAGACATACATACATACACTGTTTCGGTTTTATATATAAGATATATAAAAAAAGAATCAGACCAGATGGTCAGTGTGACGATTTTTATCTTCAATATTTAAAGAAAGAATAAGATGGTCAGTATGACAGCTTTTATCTTCAATATATAAAAGAAGAATGACATGGTCAGTGTGACAATAAGTTCGACAGTAATGAGGCTCCATTGTGATGTTGCACTTTGAAGCCAATATTTAACTGTCAAGATTAAAAGGGCTCTTGCTTACCCCACCCATCTAGTACTACTTGGATGTGTGATATTTTTTGTAGCCAACATTTATTTATATATAGCAATTAAATCCTTATTTTATTTAGAATGAATTAAACTTGAAAGTAAGCTAATTAGTCTCAATATGAATATGTTGAAACAATGTCTTTAAATATTGTCGCTTCCAAAGCAAAACCGCTTATCAGAATATTTTCCATTGTTCAGGAGAAGCTAAAAACATCACAAATGGCTTCGCAAATGAGAAAGTGTTTTAAAAAAATCTAATTGACGCGTTTCTAATGGTCCCTCGTCTCCAGGGTTTTGCATACTTTTGGCTGCATTTTTAACTCCTTATAAGTGGTTTTGCATTGGAAGCGACGATATATTATCATTATACAAGAGAAAGTGACACAAACATAAACTGTATATATGTTATAGTGAAACAGTATTCTCAGTGAAAATGTATCAAGTTATAGATTTGTATGACAACATGATTTCACTGGTCACGATCAGGGAAATTATTGGCCCAAGTCGGTGATTTGCAGGCCTAAAATTTTGGTTTGCTTCAAACAAACAAAATCAGCAAGTAGTCCCTTTCATAAAAAGAGAACCAAAGAAAAACACAGGCAAACATAGGGCGGTCAAATTTAATTTCAATGACAGCTTGGAGAAGAATATATTTTCACTGAGAATACAGTTTCACTGTAACATATATACCAGAAGAAGAAACTACTTGTGTTATCCCCATTTCTGTTCTTTCAACACCTGGCATTTTTGCAGGAAAGTTAAAATCATATCCATTTTTGTGTATTATTTATTCCCCAGATTTCTTTCAATCAGAAAGTGCTCAGAATTAGCATACAGTTTTCTCTATGAAAATTAATCATGACGTCTTATAAAATGCCATGTGGCAATTTAAAAAAATATCTTTCTCACTCATGTTGGCTCAATTGAAAATAACCAAAATAAAAATAACAGTTTGACCAACATAAAGTACAAACCAATAAACATTTAGTGCAGTCATATATTTAAACAATAATCTGAGATATTGAATGGACTTCAAGAGTGCCTTTTTTTTAGAATTCTGCATCTGGTTAAAATAAAAAATATTTTTATCTGAAGTAATAAAGCTATTTTCAAACATAAATAATCTGCAAATTCAGATCAAAATCTTCCAACATTGCAGCTAACACTCGGGTAGTATAAAGAAACAAAATATGCAAACTAAATAAAAACTTAATTTACCTTGCGTCAAAAGATACCCGATACATCCGTCTCAATTCACTGAGTGTTCATTTGTGCGTATGATTGGATATCTTTCCAGTCTTCTATCTATTGTGCATAATATATCGAATAGTTCTTTAGTAAATTTTTATGTATTATCCACATGGTCACTTTCTCTTGTATGATCTGGGTATAAACAATTAATTTGATAGCTTCTTTCAAATACTTCATGCCTAAATGATATAATCTGAGTAACTGTCTTATCATTAAGAAATTTGGATGTCATTTGAAATGATGTGTGTTTGTTTATTTCTAGGCCCCCAAAATCCAACGTTTAGTGACCCCATTAGTACTCCAGCGCAAGCGTCACCGTCTCGCACTCAAGAAGAAGCGCGCAGTCCACCGCAAAGAGACACACGCCGAGTACGCCAAACTCATCGCCAAGAGGACAAAGGAAGCCAAGGTAAGCTGAGAATTAATCCTTAATTGCGGATGAGGCGTGTGCCATTGACGCCCCATTTTAATGACTCAAACCTTTGTGAAGAGTTGTAATCCTTTTAATATTCATGTTTATTTTGTACTTTTCCATGAGTTTTGTCCCAAAGGTTTCGCAGATCTTCAGGCATTTTGTGTCCTAGACCAGAATACTGTTTATATTCAAAATAAAGGTTAATATTAAAATGGCTTACCATTATTAGTTTTCCATCTATTCAACCCTAAATCTGCTGCATTAAAATGATGTAAATTTTTGTGCATATTTTAAAACCCATTGAGCCCAACAGTACCACATAAACAAGCAAGCATGAGTCGAAATTTTTAAATCTAATATAAAACAGTTATTTTTGTAATTGACATTGATTTATTTGATAGATAAATCTAGTAAGGGTGGAAGGGTGTTAAAGATTAGCAAAATGAATTCTTTGAAGTATTGTACAGTTTAACCACGCATACATGCTTTAATTTTGGCATGGTGTTTGAATTTAAACTGTAAGATTAATGGCTCAAACTTACCCCACACGACTCGTTGAATGGGTCTGTGATATTATTTGTAGCTACATTTTTAATTTTAGAATAAAAGTTATCATTTTATAATGACAGTTATCTTCGGAATTGTTGACTTATTCTTTTTTTTGTTTTTACAGGCCAAGCGTCAACAGCAATTGAAACAACGCCGTTCAGCCTCCATGTCTTTGAGAGAGTCGAAGAGCTCTGTCCAGAGTACACCTTCCTCTACCAAGTAGAAGGGATTTAAAAATCTATTCTATACATTAATGTTTATAGAAAAATAAAAAAAAATTAAAAACACTAACTCATTGTTTTTATTTAGTATTTCACTTAAATATTATATCCAATTTCTACATTCCTACTGTCTTTAACAACTTACCCTCCAATCCTTTTCAAGGGTGACCCCAATTTATATAATTTTTTTTTTTTACCATGTCCACTCACAACTTGGAGCATATGGACTCCTTGCGGAGTTTATCTGAACATATGTTTTTCTACGAGAACTGCTTGGTACTCGGTTGCTCAACCTCCCTTTTTCGAAGAGAGTAGGTATGGAAAGGATACGAGAACTAGGACAGGTCTAGTGATTAGCTAATCGCTGTCACTATGTTGCGCTCTTTGGGATAGGAAAGGTGGGAAGAGATTTAACAACACAAAAACCCATGCCTTTGAACAGAGTTATCGACTGAAAAAATCCGTTTATACCAGGAATCGAACCTGGGCCATCCGGCACGCAAGCCAATGACGTTGACACTGCGCTACTGACTGGATTATTTAAATAATCTTTGTAAATTTTAAATACTTTTTCTAAAGGGTTAGATAAACACTAAATTCAATATAATTAAATGTAATATCGTTACATTACTTGCTCATTGTTACAAGTGAATTTTAATCAATCGAAACTTCCATCTCTCAAAACAGTGTCAAGGGCAGTTACAACCTTTTCAAAGTAAGGTGTTGATATGTTTATTTTAACAAATCCTGTGATGAACACTATAATACATTTTTAGTACTTTTTCCACTTCAAATTTATTTGATCAGGACTGGTTTCGCTCATGGTGAGCATTGTCAACTGATAAGGAATACAATAAAACAGTGATATTTATACTGTGTTGTTGTTGGTATGGGTTAAAAACAATAAAACAGTGATATTTATATAAAAGTTAAGTATGAAAAACATGGTATGACAAACAATTGGTAAAACTAAGGAAATAAATTGAAGCAAATTTTTTCTTGTAATTTGCTTCAATTTATTTCCTTAACAGATAGTTCTGACGAAGTCGTAAGCCGAAATAGCTATCAACAAATACATAAAATAATTTATGTAGAAATAAAACACATTGTTATTTTTCTTACCGTATTATAATGTTATAATGTTGTAGAGTTCTACCAAGTAAATGCCTACCCAATCAATAAAGTCAAAATAATTGGCTATAAAGTTTAAAAAAATATAACCAATGCAGTGACATCTGTTAATGAATAGATGTCTGAATATTGACCACTTTTATTATAATACTATTTTAAACACTTAGAAAAACATTTAAGCAATGGATCATAGATGGTACAAAATTAAATCATATTTTAAAAATCATTTAATATCTTTTAAAGCTTTGTCTGCTAAAACACCAAATGGAACATCTCAATGTTTATAACAATAATGGAGTGGTGGACTACCCTTTTAAACAAGAGGCGCGCGCTTGGGGTCTCCAAATCTTGGGGGCCTCAATAATAACTCAAATATATTTTTTCATACAGGCATTTCAAGTGCATGGATGTACTTGAACTGAATGCCTGAAGATGCCGAAAGGCGAAACCCGGGTCGTTAGCGACAAAACTCATGGAAAGGTACAAAATTCAAACAATTCAAATTACATATTGTTAGCTATATTACATCGTGCTATGTACATAGTACATCCGTGCGCTTGAAATGCCTGAAGATGCCTAAAGGCGAAACCCGGGTCGTTAGCGACAAAAACTCATGGAAAAGTACAAGATTCAAAAACAATTTCATCCATTGTCACATATTTCTTTCGACATATCCGAGGCCAAAATTAGAATCCACCATTCTTGAGAATGTTAAATTGTATGTCCTCAATATTTTTTTGAGGAATCGTGAACATGAGTTCAGACAAGTACTATTTTGTATGTATCATAGTTGATTTTGTCAGAACTCACTCAATATCAATTTACAATGTATTTTTTTTTCACTCTTACATTACATAGATATATGTATCTATAAACAGAATATTTTTTCGTTCAATATTTTCATCCTTTTTCACAAAGTGAAGTTGTGTTAAAGTTTAAACCTTGTTTTGTCTCTATTCACCTCGCAGTCTCTATTCATCCCTTTTTACAGTACTGGATTGAAATAAAGCGATCTTGGTGGGCGGTAAGGAAATTTTACCATGAAAAATAAGCAAAAGTAGGCATAAAAAGGTTGAAAACACCTGCTTTAGTGAACATATTTTTTAATATATATCTATATTATTATAAGCACGATTATAATTGTAGCTCAAGTGAATTTTGAAATTGAATTTATAATTTGAATAAGCAAATTTTAATATCGGAATATTTTATGTATTTTTAATAATGAGTCTGCAATATTTCTTGAGAAACCGTCTGGACAATAGCTGTGATAATTTGAATACCGTTTAAGATAAGCAAATTCATTTCCGGCAGACATCTTTAAGGCAGGGCTGCCACATAATATGATGTTGGATGGCATTAATTTGTACTGTTGCTTATTAGCAAAGAAAAATTAGGATGTAGAAATACCGTAAAACGGGGTGAATAGAGACAAAAAAAGGATTGAACATTAGCACAACTTACTAAGTATCCAATGTATTTTTTAGTATTTATATATAATTTTTGCGAGTCATGGCACATTACAAAAGCACAGGGTAACCGTATACTGTGCTTCTAAAACAGATGCCCGCGGCGAATATTAGGAGGACGGTGGTTTGACTTTATCGGGAACACGGAGGTAAGAGAGCGGACGAACCAGCCCATTATTACGTCCAAATTAAAGAAGGTGACGATGGACCTGGCTTGGACATATGCTGCAGTTGCCCCAGGGGAGTCTGAATCCTGCTTGCCTCTATTATCAACCTGATGGATCCCGACGACCCAGAAGGCCTTTGATGACTATCCATAGGATGTACCCAGGGGAGCTACGGGACGCCAGGATGGCCTGTGAAGAAGCGAGGAAGTTGGCGGATATAGAGAATCTTAGAGGCACCGTGTAGCGGCCATATGCTCCGAATTGGGAGCGGATATGGAAAAAAATTATAATTCTTTAAAATTAATATAATCTCTCTCGAATGACAAAACCAAACAAACTAAATGACTGGCCAAAATTGAAACAAACGTGCTTAAGTTCGATGCCTGTGAATCCTTACTTTTTGACCTCTCATAAACTTCTCTTTTATTGCACGAAAGTTAAATTAAGTACCATAAAACGGAATGAATAGAGACTCGTATAGAAAAGAGGTTCATATATTCCAATCATTACAATCGGTATTTTTGTCTCTATTCGCCGAAATTCAATGAGAATAGAGACTTCGAACAAAATTGACTGTGTTTTAATAACGATAGTGAATATTTTAAAAACATTGTCATGAATGTGTAGTAAGACCATAGAAAGACGTTTCAAGTCATTCATATTTGAATTATGTGGCGCGGGGTATGAAGATATAAAAAACACATTGGATACTTAGTAAAGTTGTGCTAAAGTGCAATCCTTGTTTTTGTCTCTATTCAACCCGTTTTACGGTATACATTTTATAATTTGTGTGGCAATTATACTAAATATATTGCTATTTCAACGTCTCTCCAGTGTCTGTTTCAACGACATCTATAAATGAGACGAATGACTGGCCAATTTTTCAAAACAAAATAAACACAGTTGTCATAGAAACAGAATCTGTCTATTTTTTAAAACTGTAACGTTCTTTGTTCAATTACTAGAACGTTCTCTGTCAAACTTCGGTAAGTATTTAAATAAAAATACAAAATGGCGTCCCTGTTTTTAAGTATTTTGACAAATCAGCGTTTGTATAATGTTCGGTGCGGCAAAGAAAATGTGGGATATTTTCCGGGAATGTGTACCACCCGCGGAACGGGACAGAGGATTATTTAAGGCGAGAATTAATAAATTATTATGCCTCGGCACGATCTCGTAGCGTTTTCATTTAGGTCGCCCTTTTGTGATAAACGAGTGTTTTTGAAACAGTCAAAACTTATTTGGCGATATGTCTAAAGTGATTATTACTATACCAACAAAATGATAATTTTGTTTTATATAATAATATAATGAAGCTATCTACTACAGACACCAGCGTTTCCCAACTGTGAGAATTTTAAACAAAGCTGACTATTCCAAAGAATGATAAAAATTAGGTAGAACCCCCCGGTACATCCCCATGTGGAGTCAGAGTTTGAGCCGTCGCGGTGTTTTGACCGGAGTCGTGAAAAATATTTGAAAAGGTTAAGCTTTTTATTTATGCATATAACATGTAAAATTATCAGGGCTGTGGATTCGGGGTTTTTTGGCTGGAGTCGGAGTCGTCGCGGCGTTTTGGCCAGAGTCGTACTCGGGTAGGAAATTTTTAATTTTGCATATAATGTGTAAAATTTGGCTATTAGCTGGATTGGTTGGTTGATTCATAATTGAATACACATAAATAGGATAGGTAGGAAAAATAACGTGACGAAATTATACTTTTTTCAGTCGGAGTCGTGTTTTTGTCGTGCTCTGGAAGATTGTAAGCAGCCATTGCTCGCGGCCGCCTTCCATAGCGCTGTGCTATCAAGAAAAAAAAACATAATGCTCATTTCCATGGCTCAATATCAAGCTGCACTGGACTGATCTTTCAACCATGCACTATAGAGCTTAAAGAAAAAAAATGCCAGAAACCTTCGAAGCAGTGAATTCGAAAAATTCGTAAAGTTTAAAAAAAAAAATTGGGGTGTGGAGGTTGAGGGGTGGTTTGCGGGAAGAGTTGGTAGACCAGAAACCATTGCGGGAGTGTACTCAATAAATTTGTAAAGTTTCACATCGATCGGTCGAGCGGTTTAGTAGTCCATAGCGGACATACACACAGACATTCATTTTTATATATATAGACTAGCTGTACCCTGCGCTCGTTGCTACGCCAGCAACTAAAATAAATTAGAAGGAAAGACATTACACAAATATTCAATTCAATTTGCATGTATTCAATTCTCGAGAAATTTGTAAAAATTCGATATCAATTTTTGGGAGGAGGGGGGTTGTTTGGCGGGGTGGGGTTTGGGGAGCGTATAGGGGGGGATGCCAAAAACGTTCGAAGAAGTGAACTCGAAAAATTCGTAAAGTTATAAAAAAAAATTGGGGTGTGGAGGTTGAGGGGTGGTTTGGGGGAGAGGTTGGTAGGCCAGAAACCATCGCGGGAGTGTACTCAATAAATTTGTAAAGTTTCACATCGATCGGTCGAGCGGTTTAGTAGTCCATAGCGGACATACATACAGACATTCATTTTTATATATATAGATATATAGATATAATATATGATAGAATGTGGTAAATACAAGCTATTCCGACTAAAAAGTAATTTTAGTTGATAATGTCAATTAGAATCTTTTCAAACTAAGGTAACGAGTTGTCCCGGAACCCAATTTGAGAATTGCTTGTATTCCGTAAGCTATTTAAGCGAAAGCATTAAATATCTGAAACTATTTGTTTTTGTTTGTGTTTTGTTTTGTTTTCATAAACTAACTATAAGCAAATATTTTACGAAATAATATCGACAGCAAAGTTATAATTGACATGCTATAAAATAAGAACAATATTTCCATTACAAATATATTGTTTTAAATTTACCGACAACTTCATAAATTGGTTCAACTTTCAACATTCCCGTCGATAAATATTGGAATTCTAGGTGGCATGGATTCCAACAATATTTACGACACATTTTTCAACACAATTTGGAAAGTAATATCGATGAGATTTACGGTTAAAATTAAACTTAAATTTACAGAATAAATGTCTGGTATAGAGACTGCAACTACTCGAGTATCGAGTAGTAAAATACTCGAATATACTCGAGTTGTTTCATAGATGATTATTAAATAAATAAGCTTATTTTATTTCATGTATACATTTATTTCAATTTCTGAAACAAACATTTCAAAAATAACATCTCAAATTTTAATTTGGTTCGAAGTTTTGTCTTTTTTCCCGCACTAGGTCCTGGACGTCGGTTGAAAAGTTAACAATGAATTAAATAGTGCTATTTAGTTTTTCTGTCCGCTGTATAAAAAAAAAATGGAAATAAATCTTCATTTATAAAGACTACTAATTATTTGGTCAGTTTCTAATTCTATAAATGGTCAGTTATAAATACTTAAAACGGTCAGTTAAAAATAATAAATGGTCAGTTTACATTTATTATTATATAACATTATCTGCTTTCAAATACCTGAACTTAAGAAATTAATTCATTTCATGCGCTTATTTTTTATAGCAGATGTCATAAATTTGCCTCTTACGACCATATTTGATAGAATTCTTTTCATTTTTTTTTAATTACTAACTATTTAAATTAAATACTGACCTTTTTATTTAATAACTGACCACATTCACACTGATCCAATGACAACTGACCGTTTATAATATTAACTGACCACTTTGATTTTTAACTGACCATTTATTTATTTAACTGACCAAAACTTGAATTAGTTACTGACCCATTAAATACATGTCATTTATAAATTACGAGTATTACTCGAGTATTTTTCAAATTACTCGAGAATCGAAATTAATAAATGTTTACTAGCTATTGTAGTTCGCGTGCGGCATTTAAAAAAAATATATTCGTAGGACTGGCATATATACATCATTTTCAGATGATTGCGTGGAGTTTATAAGTTATTTACTACATTAAAAAGTCCATAATCGACTGTTGCATAAAATAATGAAAATAATCATTTTTTCTTTTTTTAAATTAAAGAAGTGACTCCAGGCTTAGGTCGTAGTAATATGTATCAACAAAAACACAGTTATAGGAATTACAAATGATTCTGGCTCGATTACGTAAACTACATTTGTTTATTTTTTAGTAAATTTACTACAAAAAAAAATATTTAACTTCAGCCAATCAGAAAGGAAAAGAAACACGGCAGTCTTTGTTTTATAAATTTAAGCGCCCAATTGTGTAGAACTAAAAACACTGTTATAATTGAGTTCTACCAGATAAATGCCAATTCAATCAATAATCGTCTGAATTTTTTGAGTTAGGTGAATAATTATCAAGCACTTCGGATCTCTCGAGTGACATGTCGCCGCGGGACAATCCCGTTTTAAGTTCCCCATTCATTCACTCTAATGATAATGGCGCGCGGATAGAAAAAAACGAAAATAAAAGAATATCGCTGTACCGATCGGCGGGAAAATGTTCGCTCACCGTTCAACCTATTTTCGTTTTAACCTGTTACCAGCTAGAAGAATTCTCCACTTTTTGCCAAGTACGCTACGACTTTTCAAAAATTTAAAAAGGACAATACCTTAAAAATACTTACGTTATTTAAAGGCTGAGATGTCTTTGATCCCTTATGAAAGCAATACCACGTTAATAACCATGCCACATGGCTTTTTAGAGCGTGTTTACGAATCCTCGATAAGGGTTGTCACACACAGTTTATAATATTGTCGGTCCCTGTGGTCTAGTGGCAAGAGCTTTTTCCTAGCAATCGGGGGGCCCGGGTTCGATCCCCGGCAAGGTCAGATATTTCAATTGAAAAAAAAGAGATCTTGGGCTATGTTATTTATCGTTGATTTTGTGCACAACTGATACCTTATTTACCATCGTTTTAATCTCGTATGACTTTCACAACTAAGAATATTTGGCGCATTGGCGTAAGCTGTAATGCCAAATCTTTTTTATTTTTCAAAAAAAATAAAAATATTATGTCAATTTTGCACCCCGATTGGCTATCATAAAATGAATTTTTCTTATAGTTTTAATTGGTTTGAAACAAATATAAATGCAAAATAATATTTACGTTAATATTGTGAATATTTTATCAAAAGTTTTGACAGCCCTGATAACCTCTATACACTTTTTGTTGAATATCTTTTAAGAAAACTGTTAAAATGAAAAAAATATATTCATTTTGTGAGCCTTAAAAGATCTCGGATACATATTCGATGAGATAATTTGAGAAATATTATTTTTTTATGCCTTAAACGTAGTTGCCCACCGGCGAGTTCTTAGCTGTCAGAGTTTTTTCTTATGCGACACACCGGTGTGTCGTTAGCTTTAGAACGGTTGAGGCTTATCGAAAAAATGAACGTCGTTTCGGCGGCGAATTTCACAGAAGTACCGACTCGCACTTTCAAAAGGACCGACAAGAAGTAGTGTTTTAATGACCGGAAATGCTAACAAAATCGAATTTTAAATTTTGTATGTTGTTCCAAATGCTCAATGTTTCAATGAGAGACTCTCACTACTCGAGTAGTTTCATGTGTACCAAAATATATATTATTAATTCACATTTGTGCTACAAATACATTATAAATAAATAAGCTTTTTTTAATTTCACTAATACTTTTATTTCAATTTATACATGTCTCAAATTTTTAATTGGTTCGAAGTTTTATTTTTATAATTTCCGCAGTAGAAAAAAACTACTAGTACTACTCGAGTATTTTTCAAAATACTCGAATATGATTTTTCAAGATACTAGAAAAATGGACGAGTATTTGACACTCGTATTGGAGTCTTTACTGTCAATACTTGGTGGAATGGCATTTACATAAACATTATAACCAGGGCTGTGGAGTCGGTGAAAAAAAGCCCGACTCCAGCATTTACCAAAACCACGACTCCGACCAAAAAAAGTACAATATCGTCACTTTTTTCCCCTAATTTTCCTATTTATGTGTATTCAATTAAATATCAACCCTATCAATGCGACCAAAAGCCAAATTTGACATATAAAATGCAAACATAAAAAGTTCAAACTTTTCAAAATTTCCGACTCCGAGTACGACTCCGGCCAAATCACCGCGACGACTCCGACTCCACAGCCCTGATTATAACACATATTAAGTACATATTCTATACTGGATTTATTGATATCATGATCGATTTCGCTCATCGCAAGCGTTATCAAATGATAAGCGAAACCGGTCCTGATCTCAATGTTGATTCATTTATTTATTGAATATTAATTTAATCGTTTCGATTGATCATACTATTTAATTGAAAAGATAAAATTCACTTGTAACAATGAGCTCTAAAAATGTTTCAAATAACTTATTTTAAACATATTTTTTCACAACTCACACCATTCTACTGAGAAATAATGATCTTGACGATCTAATGAGGGAAATAATGATAAAAATCTTAGAACATTGTCAAATAAATTTTGTAAGAAAAGTGTGCCGATGAACTTCAGAATTCTGCTTACTCCGTTATTCAATAATATATGATTCTGAAGTTATCATAATATATGGTAGAATATGGTTAGTACAAACTTTTCCGATCAAAAGGTAATTTTTTGCCAAAATTTCAGTTAGAACCTTTTCAAAGTAACGTAACGATATGTCAATGTATGCACATTTCAAAAATTAGCTCCGATATTCAAACATAGATAATTCTTTAATTCATATACATATATCAGGGGTGGCCAGACTTTTTTTGCCCGCGATCGACTTTCGTGTGAAATTATTGGCGGCGATCGACCAAAGTAGTAATTTAAAGCCTATATTAATCTAATTGCTAATCCTTGTTTGATCCGGGTTTTAGAAAGAGATTTTCGTCGATAATCGGCTAACTTCGAGATTTTAGCGTGCTGTCCCTGTCACGAATTGCCTCGCACGCTTCTTGGGACGGGCACTAGAGATTTGTACACAGTGACGGTGGTGACAGGGTGCTGGGGGGTGCAAAAGGAAGATTCAAATATTTTTCCGTACTACGGTAGAGAAACAGTTGGTATTGCGAACATCTGAATTGAAAGTCCATGCTATAGAAGTGTTTTAAAATCCAATGAATATGAAAGAACTCTTGCAAAAATGGTTGAATCTTCCATTGCACCCCCCAACACCCCGTCACCAGCCGTCACTGTTTGTACAGATCAGATAGGCGATCGACTAGGAATCGCTACGCCATCGACGCTTTGGCTACCCCTGATATATATGATAAAATGCGGTAAATAAATACAAGCCTTTCCGACCAAACGATCATTCTTAGTCAAAATGTAAATTAGAACCTTTTCAAAGTAAGGTAACGACTTGTATTCTGATATTCTCATAAATTGATTTTCAATCGATCGAATATGTTCCCTATGATTTTAACATTCCATTCTTCTCATCCAATTGTTAATAAGATGGCGTAAAATTCTTAGTATAGTGTCTACAAAAAATATCTGAACAGATATTTCATTAAGAATCCATTTTATTCAAATTTGGAACATTAATAGTTGAAGATTTAGTGTGTTCGAAAATTCAACCTGAATTCAAAAGAGTCGGTCGTTCGTTAGCGAAAGATTTACATCTCACTACCCATACATACATACATATGTTTGTAAAGGGTATTTCAATAGGGACGCTCAAAATATGTTACTTTGTCCTGCTGAGTAGATTGGTAAATAATCGGCCAACACCTACCTGTACGTCATCAAAATACAATATCTGGTGAAAACATTGCTGCTGTGTGTGAAAGTGTACAGGAAAACCCAAGGCAGCTTATTTCTCGTCGTTCACAAGAACTTGGCTTTTCTGCGACTTCAGCTTGGCGAATTTTGAATCGGGCCTTATGTCTGCACCCGTATAAAATCCAACTAACCGAAAAACTTCAGGTAAACGACCGCAGACAACGCCTGATTGGGTTCTGGAGCAGTTGGAAGTTTACCCAAATTTGTCAAAAAAGTCAACTTTAGCGACATGGCCCATTTTATAATGAATGGATATTGGCAGACATTTGATGCTATATTCCATATTTAATGCCGTAAAATATACTTACAAATGAAATTAAAATTTAGTCGAAATCTCACAAACAGCTTGTTTTATTTACATTTCAAAACTAAGCGTCCTTATAAAAAGACCCTATATATACTTAGCTGTATATTGAAGCCTTTGTAACAATGTATGTAGGCATATCATTTTGATGAAAGCGTTGCTAGAATTTTCAATCCGAATTCTAATTTCAAACGATCATTTATCATCGTCTGTCGAATCGGTTCTCAAATATTTCAACGGGGAGCCCCTTTATAATTATTATTAACTCTTTTCACTCTTCAATAATTTATCTGTTTCCTTCCAGCAACTCGTCAAAAGGTTTGAGAAGCCCTTAATAAGCGTTAATGCAATTTGAAATGAATCAACTTGATACAATAATAATTTTACGCTTATTCCGACTTAGTAAAAACCCAGATTAGCTTTCACTACGAGAATACATCAAAACAAATTTTCACATTTAATAACTTATTATTACCATATAAAATATAAAACCGAAACGGCGTATGTTTGTATGTGGGTCTGTAATTCCCTTTTGCATTACTGTTGCAAGTTGCCATAAAAACGATTATGAAAGAAAATATGTTTGAATTTTTATCGGCGAAGACATTTAGTCAAAATGTAATAAATTAGTCTTCTACAGAACTTTTCCCGGCTTTTATTATTAATAATAATGTTTCTTATTTACGTGAAGGTATTATTTGACATTTATTTGGCAGCAAATTAGATTTTTTCCTTGAATTTGGACATTTTAATGGGCGAGAATGGGGCTGTCATCATATTAAATAAAGTTTGTGATTTTATTTTAACTCTATTTTGGATGTTAGATTTTGTGATATAATTATGTCGAATGATATAACATTAAATAATTATTGGTCGCTTAGTCCGAGCGACGCCGGGTAGCAATACTAGTTACCATATAAAATTAAGATGGTGAAACAGAGAAGAAGAAGTATTGTGTACCCTGTCTACAACTGAATATAAGGATTAATGCAGGCTTAAAACATAGTTCCGACGAAGGCGTTAGCCGAAATAGCTACCAACAGATATATAAAATAATTTCTGTAGATATAATTAAAAATTTCGACTATGGGTGCTTGATGGAATTTCAATATCAAATTTTGAATTTTGTACTTTTCCATGAGTTTGGTCGCTAACGACCCGGGTTTCGCCTTTCGGCATCTTCAGGCATTCCAAGTGCACGGATGTCACGGATGTCAGTTCAAGTACATCCGTGCACTTGGAATGCCTGAAGATGCCGAAAGGCGAAACCCAGGTCGTTAGCGACAAAACTCATGGAAAAGCACAAAATTCAAAAAATTCTAATTTCTGTAGAGTTAAAATATATTGCTATTTTTCTCACCGTATTGTAATGGAGTTCTACCAAGCTAATGCCAACTCAATTAATATGTTATATCTGTAATAAAAATAATAATACATTTTTAGTACTTTTTCCACATAACATTTATTAGATCAGAACCGGTTTCGCTCATGGCGAGCATAGTCAACTGATTATATTATATTTGTGTATAATATAACATATTTACGAAACATATAATTTATCTAGCACACGCTATAAAAAGCGATTGAAAGCAGAGGGTGCTGTAGGAGGGTTGACTGTTATGTAATATAAAATGGAACACCGATCTTTCGTTCTCACATTATAAGTTTTCCTGCGTGGTGCGTTCATTTTCTATAGTCCCTGCATTTAGTTCATATATAAAACTTTCCCGCATTAATCGTTTGTTTTATACGGTCCCTTGAAAAACGTACAAACAAGGTTTCACTGTACAGTGAAACCCCGATTCTACGTTTTTGCGGGAAACCATGAATGCGGGAAAGTTTTAAGTATGAAATAAATGCCGGGACTATAGAAAATGAACGCACCACGCGGGGAAACGTATAATGCGAGAACGTAAGATCGGGGTTCCACTGTATATACAAAAAGCTAAGAAAGAATTCACCGAAATCAAAATAAATTATGTAATTAAAAAAAACTGAAAAATAGCCCACTTAACACGAAACGGTATTGACATTTAAGTTGCAGGTTGAAAAATAGACTCACCGTTCTACTGGATTTTCTCACCCCTTCTCGAAGCTTCACGGTGTGTCAGGGTAGCTCTCGAAAAGGGTAGGCGAAGGTAAAGGAAAACGCGGTTGAAAACTGTGGGCCGATTTAAATCCAAGCCACATTAAATATTTTATAAATGAAAAGAAAATTGTTAGATTTTGTGGTGATAACACGGATTGCAATTGGTGGACAACAAAGAATAGGAAAGGGCATAAGATGGGTTCAAGAATGTGTTTACCAAACTTTTTAGCTGTTGGTAAAACTTTAAGGCGTGTATTAAATGGGTCAATATCTAATGGCATGTATTTAATGGGTCAGTAACTAATTCAAGTTTTGATCAGTTAAATAAATAAATGGTCAGTTAAAAATCAAAATGGTCAGTTAATATTATAAACGGTCAGTAATTGTAAAAAAAAAAGATAAGTTTCATTTTGACAGCTTGTGAATTTTATCAAATATGGTCGTAAGAGGCAAATTTATGACATCTGCTATGAAAAATAAGCGCATGAAATGAAATAATTTCTTAAGTTCAGGTATTCGAAAGAAGATGTTATTTTAATAAGTGTAAACTGACCATTTATTATTTTAACTGACCATTTATTATTTTTAACTGACCGTCGGATCGGATAATTACCTTTGTTTTTATATGTGTCCCGGTTTGTTGGAAATACTTTAGATATGTAGTACTGTAAAATAAAAACCCGCTTGTTTTTTTTGCGATGCAAATGTTTGCCATGACTGCGCTAGGATCTCAGCCGAGTCGGGGGGTGATTTGCGACGACTTCCTTTGACCGGAAGTTCGCTGCTCGCTCGGAAAACTATGCCTCTCGATTTATAGACGTTCCACATTTTCATATTATCTTACGAAGACTTTTTTCCTCGTAATAATTTATCCACAGTGCTCGGGCGATTTTAGTCGTGGAACACCTGAATTACGTAATTTTATATTATTTATATCTTTCACAATACTGGCTGTATAGAATCTAAAAGAATTAAAGTGAACATTGTCTATACTATTTTGGTGAGTTTTGGTATTGTCTTTTGAAAAAAGATAACATTGATTAACTGCCTAATCAATCTAATACATGATTTTCCAGCAAGGATTTTCACAACTATATAAAGAAAATTTGTGGTTACAAACAGATAGAATTTGAGCTTAACCGTGTCAGTGCCTTGTACTTAGTAGAATGGCATTATAATAAAAATAATAACACATTTTTAGTTCTTATTTCACATAAAGTTTATTGGATAAGGACCGGTTTCAATCATGGCGAGTAATTAAACGAAACAGTGATATTTATACAAAATTTAAGCAAGAATTACAAAGTATGACAAACAATTGGTGTTACAACTAAGCAAACAAATCGAATATTTTTGATGCTTTCGGCGGTAACTTTGTGGAAGTTCATCTATATATATAAAAATGAATGTCTGTGTGTATGTCCGCTATGGACTACTAAACCGCTCGACCGATCGATGTGAAACTTTACAAATTTATTGAGTACACTCCCGCAATGGTTTCTGGCCTACCAACCCCTCCCCCCAACCACCCCCCAACCTCCACCCCCAATTTTTTTTTTTAAACTTTACGTATTTTTTGAGTTCACTCCTTCGAAGGTTTCTGGCATACCCCCCCATACGCCTCCTAAACCCCACCCCGCCAAAAAAAACCCCTCCCCCCAAAAAATTGATATCGAATTTTTACAAATTTCTCGAGTATTGAATACATGCAAATTGAATTGAATATTTGTGTAATGTCTTTCCTTCTAATTTATTTTAGTTGCTGGCGTAGCAACGCGCGCAGGGTACAGCTATTTTTAGTATAAAATTTAAAATAACTTTGATTATTCCACGTATTGTGTTACTAACTGTGACACGTGTTTCGCCTCTTTCAGAGGTTCCTTATAAAGGAAAAATCCCAATCTGATTGATTGCACCTTATTAGTATCATTATGTTATTGCATTGTTTTGATTCTATCACCCCCTTCCTTGTTGCCTTTAGAAGGAAAAAAACCCGAAATCCATTTTGTAATTTCATAATTTAAAATGTTAGAATCAATCTTGCTTCATTACTCAAGCAAACTTTGCGATAGTAAGTCTGAAAATGCCTCTGAAAGAGGCGAAACACGTGTCACAGTAAGTTACACAATACGTGGAATAATCAAAGTTATTTTAAATTTTATAAACAAATCGAAGCTTAATAGATTATAATTAAAATATTGAAGACCACTTAGCAATACAAGCTATAACATCAAAAATCAATTAAGTATGAATAACCATTAACAATGTAAAATTGTTAATGATCTTAGCCACTTCAGTGCCTTGTCGTAAATATATTTCTATGACCAGATGCCACCTTTTTTTAAGTAAAAAAAATCATAAATCTCAAAACATGCACACATTAATTGATTCCTTTTTTTCACTGTCAATACTTGGTGGATTAGCATTATAGTAAAAATAATAACACATTAATAGTACTTATTCCACATAAAATGTATTGGATAACGACTGGTTTCGCTTATGGCGATCATTATCAACTGATAAGAAATAAAACGAAACAGTGATATTTGTACAAAAATTAAGCAAGAATTACTGAGGAATTGATAGGATACGAGGACTAGGGCAGGACTAGTGGTGTTAATCGTTCTCGCTTTGCCTCGCTTTTAAGGATCGGAAAGGTGGGAAGGATTTTTTGACAACACAAACAACCATCGTCTCCAAGCAGAATCGATTTATCGACTAAAAAAATCTGAGAGTTAACCCCCGTAAAGATTAATTACAAACTAATATTATGGAAATGCCAACGAATATAGTATGTGGGTTTTATCTAACATATTCAAAGGAATGATTTATTTCAAGTGTCTGAATTTATAATTAAGGATATTTATTTAAAGGGGTATATCAATGGTGAGTTTGGAAGATTGGGTTGCTCATTTTAAATTGATTAAATTATAATAAAGAATTTCTAGTCGGAAGGCATTCATATTTTTTCAAAACTCCATAATTGCAATATAAAATACATGGGGTCGGAGTCGGAGTCGTCGCGGCGTTTTGGTCGGAGACGAAGTTGGAGTCAGAAATTTTGAAAAGATTGAACATACACATAGTATATCAAATTTGGCTATTGGCAGGATTGTTTGGTTGATATATAATTGAATACACACAAATATGAAAGGTGGGAAAAAACGTAACTAAATTAAACTTTTTATAGTCAGAGTGGTCTTTTGGTAAATGCTGGAGTCGGAGTCGTATTTTTTTTAACCGAATCCACAGCCCTGATAAAATATCAATTCCTAAAAGCGAAAATAGCGTAAAGGGGCCACATTTATTGTTTCTTTTTTCCTCAGATGCCAGTATGAATAATATAACATGTGCGAACGATACGGGGTAAAAAAAAATGTCAAATCTTGTTTTAGTGTTGCCAACTGAGACGATGTCAAAGGTTGGCTTTATTTTATTTGATTTGAATCCCGCGCAGAGAATTTTAACGTTTATTTGACGTTAATAGTCACTTATAAGTAAAATACGCATCTGCGCGGTACGCCGTATTGGATTTTGTTTTACGATTCAATTTATAGGCACTTTAAGGGATTAAGTACTTGATGTAATAAAAATATTTCGTTTTTTTTTATTGCGCTAAGTTCAAGCAATTAAATAAATAACCTTTATTGCCGATCAAAGGTGTTCTGCGCTGTATAATTTCACAGCGTAATATCCACAAGAAGATTTATGGAATGTTTTAAGTTTCCTTAGTTTTTTGTCATTAAATTATTCCACTGTACATTTAGTTCATATAAATTCCTGCCTTTAGGTGTATTTTTTTAACCATACCCGTTCCAAATGTAGAGCGCAGACTATCTCTCTAGAAGTGATGCTTGTTACTCAGATGCTCAACTTCTCGTTATACGTATATCGCAGGCACGGGCAAACAGCGGCCCGCCGAGTGTTTTCTGCGGCCCGCCATCATAATTCCCAATTCTAAGTTAGAATAGTTTTTTTACATTTTTTAAAAAAAATATTGAAAATCAAATAAAAACAGATGTGTGTTCTTTTTTCACAGTCAAATTTGATGGCTTTGCTTGGAAAAAGTGCTTCGAAGAGTTCAGGATATAAAAAATATTATAATTTAATTTTTGGAAATGAAGAATGTTACGGACTTTCCCGATACTGATGATTAGGGATTTGTGATTTTGCATTTACTCTGGACATCGTGCCACACTTAAATACTTGTAACTCCGTGTTATGAACGCTCTGAATAACGATTTTTTACAAAGAATTGGTGACTTCCGAAAAATTGAGACAAGTTTGGCGCTAGTAAGCGATCCATTTTCAATAGATATTGAAACTGTATTGAAAGAGCTACAACTTGATATTGATCTGCAATGTAACACTGATTTTAGAGAATTACACCGTCGTGACGAAATCTACCAATTTTACAATGATCTTAATTCATACAAATTCGACCAATTTAAAAATTTTGCACGAAAATTGCGAACAGAAATTTTCGATCATGAACCTCAGCTTAATTCTGATTCCATCTTCTTCTATGACAATTCACAAGCATTTTTAAAAATATCAACTACAAAATGAGCACCTAAATTACCCTGAGTACACCCGGTCCTCCTTTTAAGTGATTTTTTTCAGTGATTTCGATTTTACGTGATTTTATGGACGGCACCGTGATTTATTCGTAGGTACGCGATTTTTCTTTTTACATACAAAATGGTGCGCAAACTCATGCGATATCATTGGTGACTCTGCTCTGAAACTTATTTAAGCACAATGCATTTATAAAATTCGTTGAATGGCATGTTTCCCAGCCGTAAATTTTATCACAGAGAGTTACTATGTCAAATAAATGCACTTTAGACGCCCAAATATTTTAAATGCACAATACTTAATAGGAACTGAATATAGAAATACTATTTTTAAATGAAAATGGTAATGTTTTAGGTATATGTTTATGCAATTTTTTTTTTTGTGTTTTCTTGTATTTTGGATATTTTTTTCCGCGATTTTTTTAGGTGCGCCACTTTTCGAAATCAGTGTATCACGTAAAAAACGATCGGGTGTATATCAAAAAATGGTATTTTACTTGCGGCCCGCTGCTCATTTTGAATTCTTGGAATTGGCCCTCCCTCCGAAAAGTTTGCCCCCCCTGGTATATCGTATATGTACATAAATATATATGTTACAGTGAACCTGTATTCTCATTGAAAATATATTCTTCTCCAAGCTGTCATTGAAATCAAATTTAACCGCCCTATCTTCAGCCCAATGTTTGTCTGTGTTTTAATTTAATTTTTTTTTTATTTAATTGCTACAGGGAAATAAGAAAATATTTGGCATTACAGCTTACGCCAATACGCCAAATATTCTTAAATGTGGAAGTCATACGAGATTAACTCGATGATAAATAATGAATCAGTTGTGCACATAATCAACGATAAATTACATACACCTAGCCCAAGATCTCTTTTTTTCAATTGAAAAAATCTGGCCTTGCCGGAAATTGAACCCGGGCCCCCTGATCGCTAGGACAAAGCTCTTGCCAAGACGTTAAAAGGGACGTATCAAATTGAATTTGGTTCTCTTTTTATGAAAGGGACTATCTGATTTTATTTCATTGAAGCAAACCAAAATTTTGGCCGGCAAATCTGCGACTTGGGCCAATAATTTCAATGATCGTGACTAGTGAAATCATGTTCTTGATACATTTTCACTGAGAATACAGTTTCACTGTAACATATACAACACCATTTAATCGATACAGAAATCAATAATTCGATTGAAAACTTAAACTGCCCGGACAGGGACTCGAACCCGTGATCCCGCAACCGAAGCCAACGACGTTAAAATTCGAAGACGTATCAAATTGAATGTATTTGGAATTACAGAAAATTGACAATCTATTTTTCATAACAACCAAGAAACCCAAAATCTGCCTAGATCTCAAATTTTAAATTAAATAAAATGTCCGTTGCCAACACTATAAGCTTGTAAGTAAGACTCTCTTCCCCATTCCCCAAGATCCCATCGAGGTTTCCGGGAATTTAAGGAAACCAATACCGAGAATCTTTTTTGATATCAACGTTTTGTAGAATTAATAAAAATATATTTTACGTAATTAATTTAATGTATATTTTTCAGCGGTGTGGATTAATTTACTGTTTTAACAAAATGTTTTTATTTTCTGGAATTTAAAAAATCAACGAATACCAAGAAATAAGAAACCGTTGTTGTAAGTTATCGATCTCCATATACAATGGTAACTCGAGATACGAGTCATACTCATACTCACTTCGACTCTCGAGCTGTGAACACCTCTCTGAGCCGAAATCCGATCTTCTAACTGTCAGTGTACTGGGACTGGTGAGCTGTTTTAACAGCTCACAAGACCGAACCCAGATACTATCATCATCATCATCACGACCACTATTATCATCATCAGACATACTGATGCCAGCCTACGCGGACTCTGCATAAAGCAACCAACGCATCTCTGACCACTATAATCATTATCATCGACACCATGTCAGCCAAACCGGAAAGCCGCCCAGTAGCCAGGACTCCTACCGAGGGACTACCCATCTCGTCTTTCGTGATGCACAGTGCACACAGCGCATGGGATGGACCCCCTCCGCATGGATGACTGACTGCCGCAGCCGACTGTTTTGATTGCCTTCATTCACCCGATCAGACGGCTTCTGAGGATCATCGATTATTATCAACCTCGACCACCAGCAACCCCGAACAATGGCAACATCTCCACCCTCACATCATCACCACGACACCAAGCCTTCCAGTTGCCGTAGAAGCCAGCAAACGCCAGCCGACGCAAGCGCCGCAACGGCTGAAAAGATTTATCACAAAGTGAAGAACTCCTCCCCTGTGATGCGTTGTTAGCATCACGCCAAAGACGAAGCGAACTTGACGATCTCTCATCACTCGAATAATAACATAGATGAAAAGGATTAGGCCTACAGCCCAAGTCCTCGTAAACGAGTCCATATATACAGTACAGATATGACTTTAATTCGTTCCGTAAATCTACGGTTGGCACATCCGAATACCTGTGTTGGTATTGGATTCTACTTCGACTGTCAAACGCTATGGACCTACTGTAAAAAAAATACTTTGCTCCATCTCTTTTGCACAACCGACAAATCCCAAACGTAAGACATAGATGTCGCTCTACGACTGCTCCACAATGCCACATTTTGGGGGTTGGAACGGATTGATAGCATTTCAATTAATTTCAATGGGAACAATTACTTTGAGATACGAGCAGATATGGAAAAAAACGATAAAATTACCAGTGTTACCACCAACACCACATTAAAAAAGCTTTTTTAAAAATTCTTAATTCACCCAACAGCTTCAAAGTTCTTCCCGTCTCCTTCGTCTCTATGTTTAGTTTTCATATTCAAGCTGCATTCCCTATCCATCGTTTTTGGCAGGTGGGCGCGATCGCTGTAGTGGTGAGCAATCCCTAGTGAAGCCAGTTCAAGAGGTAAGCTTACTTTATCTTTTTACCAACATATGTAATCGTCGAGATGTATGGTTCACGATCTAAAGTGATTCTCAGACTTATCTACCGATGTAACAAGTCTTGTATTGGACTTTTCACGACTCATTATGGATTACAGACATCAAGATTTATTTATTAAATGCACTTATCTTGGTTTTTACTTTGTTAAATGATCATTCATACATAGACGATTTTTTATGTAATAGCTTGCATTGCTAAGAGGTCTCAAACATTTTAATTATAGCCTATTTTGCTTCCATTTATTCGCTTAGTTGTTATACCAATTCTTCAATTCTTTCTTAACTTTTGTATAAATATCACTGTTTCGTTGTATTTCTTATCAGTTGATAATGCTCGCCATGAGCGAAACCGTTCATGATCCAATAAATTGTATGTGGAATAAATACTAAAAATGTGTTATTATTTTTATTATGATGCCATTCCACCAAGTATTAACATTGAATACCTTAAAAGTTATCCAAATACAGAATTTAAATTCTTTCAATTTACCTTTATTATTTGTACAGAAAAAAATGTGCGCTTTTTTATTAAATTGATTAAATATGAGTGGTTCGTATATTAATAGTTAAAAGTTGTAAAAGGAATTAGGTATGGTAAAAAAATACAGAGTTAAATTTTTCATAAATAGTTGTAACACAAAAATTTGAGATCAGTGTTTAAAATATTCACCGAAATTTTACTCTGAGCTTAAAAAAACTTGAGCTAAAAAAGATGCGTCAATACATACAACTCGAACTTTTAAGAGAAAGGCTAAAAGAAAATTTAAGAGAAATTGAAAAAAAAAACAGTACCGTAAAACGGGGTGAATAGAGACACTTTTACCCTTCGAACTTTTAAGATAAATGGCTTGAAAAGAATTTATTTTTCGTTAAGACAATTATGTCTCTATACACATTGAATTAGGGTGGATAGAGACGAGAGAGGGTGAATAGAGACAAAACAACAGATTTTAATGAATGGATTATATAAACCTTTATTCTACCTATGAGTCTCTATTCACCCCGTTTTACGGTACTTGTTAACTAAAAATGGTTGTCTGTAAAGTCGGTTTACGGACGATAGTTTAACGTGACAACGTCATAAGAAAAATGAAATGTTTTCTGAATAAATTGGAATCGGTTTATTTTGTATGGATACGATATTTTGTATATTTGATATACGTTAATCAGATTTTAATATGCAAGAATTAATTACCTTTATTGCCGCAATTGTTGTTGTAATATAAATGAAAACCATTAACATTTCATACTTTATAAACAGTTGTAAACAGATCACGTGTAGGTGCTGTAGGTGTATAAGTTGTGTGCTGCCGCTGTCTCTTTTCTACTCAGACGCATCGACCAATCGAGTGGAAGAGAGATAGATGCGGCACAATCCGAACGGTAGGCCGATCGTGCCTCTCTATCGCTTATCCGCGCTCTCGCTCGCACGCTTGCCTTCGGCGTAACGCGACAAACGGGACAATGAGTCATGTTTTTTCGTGCGTGCAGCGGGCGTTCATCGATTTATAAGACGTTGTCAAGTCAAAAAGAATGAATTAAGTTTATTTTCGTGTAATAAAAGAGAAGTTTACAAGGAGTCAAAAAGTAAGGATGCACAGGCTTCGAACTTAAACACGTTTGATTCAGTTTGGCCAAATCATTTAGTTGGTTTGGTTTTGTCATTAGTGAGATAGTATTATAGTCATTGTGAAGAAACTTGCTTTAACCATAATGATGACATCGGATACTAAAGTTTTGCTAAATTTCAATGCTTGTTTTTGTCTCTATTTACCCCGTTTGACATAAATATTAAATAATACTTCAATATTTTCGATGGATTCGGTGGTAACATTGTGGAAGATATAAAATTAAATTGATAGATTTGTCCTTCCACTTATTATGTAACAAATTGGCCCCTTAGAGACAGAGGATCCAATCGACGAGCCAAAAATCAGGTTTCACCGTAAACGATTTGACATATTTTTTAACATTGTTAATCCATTATCTGCGAGTTCTTTCGAGAAGCCTCTACAAAGCCTAACCAGGCAGTTGGCCATCACTGCGATATATTAACTGCATCATTATGACGAGAAGGCATCAGAGAGTCGTTATAAACTCATGTAATTCTTATTGATTACCCTCCATAGCTGTGGCGATCGCGCCCTCCTATCAACAATGATGAAAAGGGAATGCAACTTGAATATTAAAAAAAACCAAACTTAAAGAGAAAAAGAGATGGAAAGAACTTCGACGCTCACGCGCCTTAGAACATGAAGGTCCATCTAATAGATATCAAAAAAAAAAATGAGATATAATAAAAACGTTTATTTAATGGGTCAGTATTTAATTAAAATTTTGATCAGTAAATTAAACCGATGGCCAATAATATGTCAGTGAGTCAGTATCAACTGTATCAGTATGAATTAGGTCAGTTATTAAATGAAACGGTCAGTAATTTATGTAAAATTTATGCAAAATCAAAACCTCACCGAACCCAAACCTAACCTCACCAAATCATCCCATGACTTCTAATTACGGTCCGTTTATAGATATTTGCATACTCCACCCAAAAAAAAACTGACCAAAATGTTTTTTTTACTGACCATTTAATATTTTTTACTATCCGTTTTAAGTTTACTTACTGACCATTAATTGAATTAGATACTGACCAAATAATTAAAATGAGCGCATCTGTTACACGATACTTATCTCAAACAATTATTTCGAAATATTATCCTCTCGAACGGCGTCTAAAAATATTTCATCTAATTGCCTCACTGAAAGTTTGCTAATTAATTTTTTTTCTCAACTTTAAAATTCGTTTTACGCAAAAATACCACCTAGTGCCCCTAATACTCGGCTTCGCTGTAATGAAAAAAAAACTACGCTTTTAATATTTTTAAAATCCACTTTTTTTTTTTGAATATTGCTCGCTCTTCACGAAAATAATAAATTTAAGGTCAGAATATTTTTTAATAAAATATTTTTAATTTATATAAATACACCACTGAATTAAATTACATCTGGGTATATATTTTTTTTCTAACCTTCTAGGTGTCCACTGTCAATTCGATTCATTTTAATAAAGCAAATGCCTTGCAATTGTCCGAGACTGTCAATCGTCCGATTCGATTTAATTTGAAAAAAAAGTAATACTCGTTTTAGTAAAATTTTGCCTATGAAATATAAAAACAAACTTAAAATTAATTAAAAATTTGTTGAAATATATGTGGTATAAATTGAAATAAATGTTTTAGATATTCAATATTTTTATTTATTTTTTCATTTTGAATTAAAAATATATATTTTGGTACATTTATTTTGAAATTTTACTACTTGATACTCGAGTAGTTGAGATTTCGAGTAATTGGAGTCTCTACTCGCAATGTAATTTAAATACTTTGAATTTAATTCAGCTAATAAGTTACCACACCATCTTTTCACTTTTAAGTTGTTCACTGTCAATACTAACGATGCAAATTCAAATGTATGCATTGAAAAAAAAACTGGCCAAATCAAAATATATAGAGTATCTATTGATTGAATAGGCATTTACTTGGTAGAACTCCATTATAATACGGTAAGAAAAATAACAATGTATTTTAGTTCTACTCGGGACGCTTTGATGAGTTCATGACGTATCATAGCAAATAGTAGAACAAAACCACTTGTATTTATTTTAACCAGGGCTGTGGAGTCGGAGTCGTACTAGGAGTCGGAAATTTTGAAAAGTTTAAACTTTTTATTTTTGCATTTAATATGTCAAATTTGGCTTTTGGCCGCATTGATAGGGTTGATATTTAATTGAATATACATAAATAAGAAAATTAGGGGAAAAAAGTGACGATATTACCCCTTTTTTAGTCGGAGTCGGAGTCGTGGTTTTGATAAATGCTGGAGTCAGAGTCGGACTTTTTGTACCGACTCCACAGCCCTGATTTTAACATACATTTCGTACAAAATAATTTCGACAAATTTTCGACATACATAATGTATATTTGCTAAATATGCAATTTGGTACAATACTTGTACTTACAATTCAGACCCCATTTTGGGAATTTTCAACGCCTTAGATAATAATCAGTGGACGCTTCAACAAATATATAAAACAATTTATGTAGAACTAAAATACATTGTTATTTTTCTTACCGTAATATTAACACTGCAATGGAGGTAAAAAGAATATGAGCAAATTGCAAGTCTGTGGGAAAAAGACTAACCTATTTACTATTCTGCATTGCTCACACGATTCATGTATAGCAGGGGGGGGCAAACTTTTCGGATGGCGGGCCAATTCCAAGAATTCAAAATAAGATAGGCCGCGGGCCGCAAGTAAACACCATTTTTAGATATACACCCGATCTTTTACATTGATTTCAAAAGTGGCGCACATAAAAAAATCGCGGAAATGGTATCCAAAATACAAGAAAAAACAAAATTATTTTTCAATAAATTTGGCAAATTAGCTGTAAAAAATTTTCAACAAATAAAATAAAATTTTAGTGTTGACTTTTTTACAACGAATTCAGGTAAATGCATTGCTTAAATAAGTTTCAAAGAAGAGTTAAAAATCACATACCTTCGAAATCACTAAAAAAATCGTTTAAAAGAGGACCGGGTACTCTATTTATTATCACGAAAATATCAGAAGAATGACGCTGTTTCGAAGATTAAAATTTTACAAGCGGACATTTTTAAGTCGATGTGAATGGTCATAGAAGAAGATGGAATCAGAATTGCTGAGGTTCAAGATCGAAAATGTCAGTTCACATTTTTCGTGCAAAATCTTTAAATTGGTCGAATTTGTCTGAACTGAGATCATTTAAAATTTGTTTGTCGATACGTAAATCTCTTAAATCAGTGTTACATTGCAGATAAATAATCTCAAGTTGAAGCTCTTTCAATATAGTTTTAATATATATTTAAAATGGATCGCTTACTAGCGCCAAACTTGTCTCAATTTTCGGAAGTCACCAAATCTTTTGTGAAAAATCGTCATTCAGAGCCTTCATAACACGGGTTAATAGTGTAATTATAATGCGATGTCCAGTAAATGAAAATCACAAATCCCTAATCATCAGTATCGAGAAAGTCGTAACATTCTTCATTTCCGCTAAGAATAAAATTATAATATTTTTTATTTCCCGAACTCTTCGAAGCACTTTTTCCAAACAAAGGTTTTGAATTTAACTCAGTGAAAGAATATCTGTATACTCACTCAATATCTTAAAGAATTTTTATTTTACAAAAAATATTTTTTTTAAAAAATATTAAGAATTTATTCTGCCACTAGAATTAGGATTTATGTTGGCGGGCCGCAGAAAACACTCGGCGGGCCGCATGCGGCCTATTTACTATTCTGCATTGCTCCGTGCCTGATGTATAGCCTTTCTTTAATATCGTCATATGTCACCTTTAAGGTGTTCACTGTCAATAATTGGTTGAATGGCATTAAAATAAAATAAAAAATAACGGTAAATTATGGATATATGGTCACGGGACAGAATTTTTGTAAAGATTTATGAAAAACTAGTATTATACCGTAAATGCTCGGACTAAGCGACCAATAATTATTTAATGTTGTATCATTCGACATAATTATATCACAAAATCTAACATCCTAAATAGAGTTAAAATACAATCACAAACTTTATTTAATTTGATGACAGCCCCATTCTCGCCCATTAAAATGTCCAAATTCAAGGAAAAAATCTAATTTTCTGTCAAAGAAATCAAATAATACCTTCGTAAATAATAAACATTACATTAATAATAAAAGCCGGGAAAAGTTCGGTAGAAGACTAATTTATTACATTTGACTAAATGTCTTCGCCGATAAAATTCAAACATTTTTTCTTTCATATTCGTTTTATGGCAACTTAATGACCAACAATGCAAAAGGGAATTACAGACCCATATACATACGCCGTTTCGGTTTTATATATAAGATAGGCACATTAAATGAAATGAATGTAAGGCTTACGATTTTTTTTGAAGTGATTCGTCTTTAATTTTTAAATTTATTATAAAGAAGATCCTAAAGAATACTTCGAAATAAGTATGAAATCGAGTTGTTTTACAGATAGAGACACTCACATAAGTTTATTATTTGTTTAAAATAAAAAGAATAACTTTATTATAGGCTAATATTAAAAACAAATTCGTCTTTCAGAACTCATACAATAATCAGTAATATTCTTCAGATTTATACATTTTGATTCCACATTTTATAACAATCCACAAGAACTCAAAGAGTAAAGTCAAAACATAAAATTTTTAGTCAGTATGTATAAATTTTTTGAGCTTAGCTCGAGAGGATTGGGATTCTATCCCGTGACCATATAATCCATAATTTACCAAAATAACATCATAATGAAAATAAAGAAAACTCGATAAAAAAGAGATTTTAGAAATCAATAGAAATAATTTCTTACCAAATTCTAATTTATTAAATGAACAAATAGTTTTTTTGTCTTCACCTTTGTTATATCCGATTCATTTTTTCCTAGTTTTAGCTTATTATATTTCATTATTTGTATACTTTTATTTCTTTGGAATTTTATGTTTTATTTGTTTGTAAGAATTGATATGGTCTCGTTAAATTTTTCTCACAGAATATTTTAAGTTGGACTTAGCATTCTTTCTGGACATTCCACGACTCATTATGGATAACAGATTTATTTATTAAATGTACTTATTTTGGTTTCTACTTTGTTAATGATCATTCGTTCTTAATTGATTTTTAGATGTATGTAGTAGCTTGCATTGCTAAGAGGACTTCAACATTTTAATCAAAATCTATTTTGCTTCAATTTATTTGTTTAGTTGTAATACCAATTGTTTTTCATACCTTGTAATTCTTGCTTTAAATTTGTATACATATCACTGTTTCGTTGTATTTCATATCAGTTGATAATGCTCGCCATTAGCAAAACCGATCCTGATCAAATAAATTTTATGTGGAATATGTATTAAAAATGTTTTATTTTTATTGTCATATGTTACAAATCAAGTCACTTAGTTTAAAGTGTTCTATTCAACTTACGTTACGTTTCCTTTGCGGGCTCCCAAGAAAACTGACTTTAAATTTATTTGTGCCCACATGTTAAAATTTTTGTAGTTAAGATCTTAAGCTAAATACATTAGAAAAATTAGAAATTAATAGGTATCATCAATCCAATGGCATTCTTAGTGAACAAACTAATATTAATCAATCTCCACTTCTCAAACCATTACGAAAGGTTAATGAAGTTTTAAATAAATCAACTTGATACAATACTGATTAAAGTTTATTTCCACTTAATTAAAACCCAAATGTCACATTTAATAATTTATTATAACCATATAAAATTAGAATGTTAGAACAGAAAAGAAGATGTAGTGTGTACTCTATCTACAACTGTATATAAAAATAAGTGAATTTATGTTTAAAGTTCTGACGATGGCATAAGCCGAAATAGCTGCCAACCAAATATAATATAGTATCTGTAGGACTAAAATACTTTGTAATTTTTTTCACCGTGTTCTAATGGAGTTCTACGAAGCAAATGTCAATTCAATCAACAAATACTATAACATGTGTTTTATTTATTGAAACCAGGGTTTTGGAGTCGCTAAAAAAAAACTCCGACTCCAGCATTTCCGACTCCGACTAAATATAGTTTAATTTTGTCACGTTTTTTCCATATCTTTCCTGGTCATGTGTATTC
This sequence comes from Himalopsyche kuldschensis, assembly GCA_028554975.1. NCBI lineage: Eukaryota > Metazoa > Arthropoda > Insecta > Trichoptera > Rhyacophilidae > Himalopsyche > Himalopsyche kuldschensis. Next base: position 722,235 of record JAHFWI010000096.1, read on the forward strand.
AATAAAATATCAACCAAGCAATCCGGCCAATAGCCAAATTTTACATATTATGTATATGCAAAAATAAAAATAGACATTTTTTATCATTTGAAAATAAAATTGGATTAAAATTGGTCAATATCATGGTTTTAAAGAGTTAATAATTATAATAAGTCCGGTCCATGGCTTAGTGTCAACGTTGATGGCTTGCGTGCCGGACCACCCGGGCTCGATTCCCGGTACGAGCGGATTTTTTGAGACGATAAATCTGTTCAAAGGCATATGTGTTTGTGTTGTTGAAAATCCCTTCCCACCTTTGCGATCCCAAAGAGCGACGCATAGTGACACCGATTAGCTAATCACTAGTCCTGTTCTAGTCTTCGGATCCCTTCGATTCCTACTCTCTTCGAAAAACAGAGGTTGAGCAACTGAATAACAAGCAGTTCGCGTAGTAAAACATATGTTGAGGTAAACTCCCAACCCCAATAAGACTCCGGTCAAAACTCCGCCACGACTCCGACTCCAGCAAAAAACTCCACAGATCTGATTTATGCAATGTTTTCCGCTATGAAGTCCTCAAAATTTTAAAAACGTGATTATTATCCAACGAAATAAAATTATCTCTCAAGATAAAAGCTTCTTGTATACTTTCATTTAATATTTATGTAAGATTATAATAATTAATACTACAAATTACCTTATAAGATAAATACGTCTAAATATTTTACGATCCGTCCCTTAGCGTATATATATTCAGGTTATTTTTTAAAAGAGTATTAATAAGCTAATGTTGAGCCTTAGGAATAACGTAGCACGGCATTTACTCTAGGGAAAAATTCGTTTTCCTACTCATAAAATTAAATGCTTGTTTTCCTCCATTACCGAGAGAGAAAAGAAAATCTCACAGGTTTATTTTCTTAAAACCCTCGAAAAACGGTCCCTGAAAAATAACGTCTGATCCGAAGATGGGGACCAAAAATACCCCAGTGTTTTGGCTTTATTGCAGGGCTGTGGAGTCAGTATAAAAAAGTTCGACTCCAACTTCGACTCTGAATCCAGCATTTACCAAAAACACGACTCCGACTCCGAGTAAAAAAGTTTAATGTCACTTATTTTTAGCCTAAATTTCCTATATATGTATGTGTATTCAATTAAATGTCAACCCTACCAATCCAGCCAATAGCCAAATTTGACATACTATATGCAAAGGTAAAACTCCGAGTACGAAACTCCGGCCAAATCACCGCAACGACTCCGACTCCGGCCAAAAAGCCCCGACTCCACGACTCTAACTCTGACTCCTGACTCCACAGCCCTGCTTTATTGGCATAGATTGCATTGAAAAAAATATATATTTTGCTTTAACGTATCTTTATACATCGTTCTAAAATACATATATATAAAATCAATAGTGTTCCTATAATTATTCACATTTTAAGTCGTGCATGAATGGACAAGCAGATCGTATTGATGTTCAAGACAGACTGACGTAATCAAAACTGTTTGCGTGAGCGCTTATCTACGTCTTTGACGTGACAACGTCTTATAAATCGATGAACGCCCGCTGCACGCACGAAAAAACATGACTCATTTCCCGTTTGTCGCGTTACGCCGAAGGCAAGCGTGCGAGCGAGAACGCGGATAAGCGATAGAGAGGCACGATCGGCCTACCGTTCGGATTGTGCCGCATCTATCTCTCTTCCACTCGATTGGTCGATGCGTCTGAGTAGAAAAGAGACAGCGGCAGCACACAACTTATACACCTACAGTACCTACACGTGATCTGTTTACAACTGTTTATAAAGTGAAGTGAAATGTTAATGTGGTTTTCATTGTTTATATTACAACAACAATTGCGGCATTAAAGGTAATTAATTCTTGCATATTAAAAATCTGATTAACGTATAACAAATATACAAAATATCGTATCCATACAAAATAATGATAATTCAATAAAAATGATTCCATTTTATTCATAAAAGTATGCAATCATAACATCAATGTTTTCTTATGACTTTGTCACGTTAAACTATCCTCCGTAAACCGACTTTACAGACACCAATTTTTTTAATGTAAAAATCATCCATTTGATTTAAAACTTACGTTTGATCGAGGCGCGTTTGATGTTAAATTGAATGACCCTGATAATTTTTTGAGTAATCGTGAACATGAGATTTTGTTGTTCTTCCAAAGAGTAGAAGCAGCCTGACAATGAGGATGCCACTGGGAAGAGCTTTAGTGATTTTTAACGAAATTGATTTGGATGTCGACATATTTCACATGGACGAGAGTGAGTTCAGACGAGTACTATTTTTTATGTATAGTTGATTTTGTCGGAACTCACTCCTTGTCAATTTTCAATATTTTCATCTTTTTTCACTTTGCAAAAGCAATAAACTTATAATTTGTAATTTTTGCAATGTACATTTGTTAATTAATAAATAAGATAACGTCATCTTATCACGTATGGGCAGTGAAGTTTGAATCCTGAAAATTGATAGGAACAATATAAATGATTTCGGCCAGTAAATAGTCCAACTAATTTATCGTTTTTTATTTAATTGCGACGAAACTATTCGATCAAAACTTTTTTAGTGCGAAATTTTTAAAAAACAATGATTTAAAAATACCAAAAGTTTGCAAACTGTATCACTAATATTTGAGATAAAGTGGCAGTGGTGGTATACTGTCTTACCCATCGGGACGGAAATGTTAAGTGATATATCTAATACAAATTTCGTATGAAGTATGTGATTACATTTAGGTCAAAATAATTTCTTACATGATCAAAGGATTGGGTGTTATTAAAATAATTATATGGCTGTTGCGTCGAGTCGTAAAAAGGTTTTTTATTTTTACACATGAGATTGTAATTTAATCAACATGGTGTACAGTTACGGTAAGTCATCTAAGAATTAGGAAATGTTTTAATATATTTGGTATTACAGCCAATAATTGCCGATGTGGCAACCTATGATCTAAAGTGTTTGACGTCACTTAGATCATAGGTTCCCAAACTTATTTGACCCATGGCCTTCCTTTCCGACACAAAATTACACACGGCCCCCCTGGAAATTTCCTTCATGGCCCCATTTTTGCTTCCCAAAATTTTGGCTCCACCTGAGCCTTCCAGGCCCACTTTAGAAACCCGTGCTTTAGATCATGGGTTCCCAACCTATGGGTCGCGACGGGTTTTCTGTGGGGTCGCTAACTTATACAGTCAACTAAAAAATATATTCAACTTAATGCATTTTCGTTGTTTTTTTTAAATTACACTATGAAAGATGCATTTTTGTAAATGTAATTATATTGGGGTCGCGGGCCACATGGCTTATATAATTAGGGGTCGCCTCGCGAAAAGGTTGTGAACCTATGCTTTAGTTCAGTTTGAAGAGAAGTGCAATGACAAGCACCCGTATCCAAAATCTCAAATATAATCTTTTTTTTTGTTTTTGAAAAAGGGGCGTGGGCAAGATTAAGACATCACATGCGGTGCAGTGACATTAGCGCGTCGACGTAACCGCGCTGAAGTTTGCGGGCGATACTTAAACTCCAAATTATTCAAAGTGAGACGACCAGGGTTTCTTCCTCAATCTGACAGCAACAGACAGCATCCTTCCAAGGCGTTCGGTGTCGGAACTTAGGTACAGGATGGGAAGAAAGGTATCTCTTCTATAGATTTCAATCGGTGTTCTCTTGACCGTACTCTATCAGAGAGGCGGTTAGTTTATTGCTCAAATTACAATTACAAAAATACCGACACAATTGCAGTTGAAACTAAAGAAATGCAATTGCAATAAAAAGTACATTTAAAGAAAGCGTAAGACCAAAACGAATATATTGCGACTTCCTACCGTCCGACGGCAGGAGGCGACACGACTGTCGGCTTTGGATGACCGATCACGACTGAGCTAATTCGGCTTTAAACAGGCGTATTTATACAGGACGATTCTAGTGTTCGAAGAGCAAATCGTCGCGAAACGGTCGCGCCTGAACTGAACGAGAGACGTCGTGTCTAAAAGTCGGTTACAAGATTTTATAACATTTTAGTGAATTTATTCGCGTTATATTAATCGTTTAGGTCTTATTATCATTGATTGAGATGATAATATGATCGTTCGAGAGAGTTCTGATACCTTACAACATCATGCGGTATCAAAAGTATCAATCAATTAAATACAAGATGCAGTTTTAGTAGATTAGTAAATTTATTTATATGAGCAGTTAACAATACAAAATAATCTTACGCGCAAGTGTCGAATCGGAAACGTAGGCGATAGAGACTCCAATTCGAGTATCAAGTACTTGATACTCGAGTAATACTGTAAATATAAATGTAGATTTATTTCCGAAATTTATTATTTTTAGGCTGTGGACAGAAAAACTAGAAAGCACTATTTAATTTATTGATTGAGTAGGCATTTTCTCGGTAGAACTCCATTATAATACGGTAAGAAAAATAACAATGCATTTCTGTAGAATTAAAATACATTGTTATTTTTCTTACCGTATACTATTTAATTCATTGCTAACATTTAAGCCGACGTCCACATCAAAGGAGAGAGTTGTTTCTACTGCGAGAATAAAAAACCAAGACTTTGAACCGAATTAAAATTTGAGACGTTTAATTCTCCATCATTTACGAAATCATTCTTTCATAAATTGATATAAATGTATTAATTAAATAAAATAAGCTTATTTATTTATTTAACATCTATTTACACAAATTCGAATTAAAAAAAATATTTTGTTACATCTGAAACTACTCAAGTATACTCAAGTTTTTTGAAATTTTACTACTGAATACTCGAGTAGTTAAGATTTCAAAGTAATTGAACATTCTAGTAGGCGTGGAAATGTTGGGGTGCCATAACCTTCACCCATGCCATCGAATAAAAATTAATTTATGAGACTGTCCGTACTGGTATTCGAGCACGCAATCGATGCCAACGACGTTGACCACTCGACTGTGGATCCAAAATTCTCATACACGGCCCTCGATCCGTGACTGTATCTTATATATAAAACCAAAACGGGGGATGTATGTCTGTAATTGTCATATAAGCGCCAATCCTATTGGCCAAATTATTGAAACTTTGTAGCCCGCTTTACAATTGGTCAAGATGGACGGATTCTAGCTCGAAAAGTCTAAACGGCGAACGCGCTCGGACGGGCTGGAAACGCGACGTTTGTACTGGTTATACTCGGACATAAACTTCTAAACTGGGAACAGTTGTTACTCTGCCTTGCTTGGCATTGCTTGCTTTGCAAAATATTGATAGAGCAAATAGTTTGCTCCTCTTAGAGCCATGTCAAAACGGAAAAGATCGTTTAATTTGGGTGAAACTGCCGAGGAACGAGAGGCTAGACAGTAGATTTTTTCCTTGAATTTGGACATTTCAATGGGCGAGAATGGGGCTGTCATCAAATTAAATAAAGTTTGTGATTTTATTTTAACTCTATTTTGGATGTTAGATTTTGTGATATAATTATGTCGAATGATATTTTTTTTTTTTTCCATACCCGCTCCCTATTCGGAGCATATGGCCGCCACACGGTGCCTCCAAGATTCTCTGTCTCCCGCCAACCCCTCGCATCTTCCCAGGTCATCCCGGCGTCCCTTAGCTCCCCTGAGTACATCCTATGGATGGTCATCAGAGGCCTTCCGCGGCGTCGGGATCCATCAGGTTGATAGAAGAGGCAGGCAGGATTCAGGCTCCCCTGGGGCATCCGCAGCACATGTGATATAACATTAAATAATTATTGGTCGCTTAGTCCGAGCGACGCCGGGTAGCACTACTAGTATTAGAATAAAACAACAATTAATTATGGATTTGTGTCAATTTTTTTTCAACCTAATAAGGTAATAATAATGAGCTCGCCCAACTTGTGTGTAGATCGATCATATTAAAATAGATATACCGTGAAGAAAAAACAATGATGATTTTTTTGCGATAAAAAGTTCAAACTTTCGATATGCAGATGAATATGTATATCAAAAGCTTTTATGTCTGCCTTTTGCGAGAGCGTCCCTTCTCACAGGTGTCAAAAGAAAAGCTCCGAGCACAACAGCGCGAAAGCCTTTTTTGTTTTCAATTTAACTTTTAACAAGATTTGTTCCAACAACTTAAGCTTTTCGAAAGCAATGTATTGAAATGGGCGGATGGGGAGGGAGTTGTTTTAATCAAAGTCGGTGACATTTTTGAGTGGTTCGTTTTCTTAGGGTGGAAGACATTTTTATTTCTACGCAATTTCCGTGTACATATTATATTTGTAAATAAAGAGTCTTTTTATAAGGACGCTTAGTTTTAAAATGTAAATAAAACAAGTTGTTTGTGAGATTTCGACTAAATTTTAATTTCATTTGTAAGTATATTTTACGGCATTAAATATGCAATATAGCATCAAATGTCTGCCAATATCCATTCATTATAAAATGGGCCATGTCACTAAAGTTGAATTTTTTGACAAATTTGGGTAAACTTCCAACTGCTCCAGAACCCAATCAGGCGTTGTCTGCGGTCGTTTACCTGAAGTTCCTCGGTTAGTTGGATTTTATACGGGTGCAGACATAAGGCCCGATTCAAAATTCGCCAAGTTGAAGTCGCAGAAAAGCCAAGTTCTTGTGAACAACGAGAAATAAGCTGCCTTGGGTTTTCCTGTACACTTTCACACACAGCAGCAATGTTTTCACCAGATATTGTATTTTGATGACGTACAGGTAGGTGTTGGCGGATTATTTACCAAACTGGTTGACTCAAATTTGGCCACTAAACAATGAATAATCTACTCAGCAGGACAAAGTAACATATTTTGAGCGTCCCTATTGAAATACCCTTTACAATGGATGTAAATTTGTTTTCTTTTCTTTGATTCGCTAAGAGCTTTTAGACTTTCAATCATCTATTGCTTTAAGCTAAAATATTCAATTTTATAAAGCTATGTCAGGTGTTATTTTAAAATATTTAACTGAAATTTGCATTAACCTTTAAGCACCCGAGCATTTTTTTGCAAAATATCCGCGCGACTCATAGCTCTTATAAAAATTATTATATCTGTATATGTGAGTAAAAGAAAAAGCATTAGCCCAGGCATGGGTAACCTTTCCTATACCAGGGGCCGGATTGTCATTCCGTCTTCGAGTCAAGGGCCGGACCAAATTACTACACATAAGTTATATTTATATAAAATTTAAAATAACTTTGATTATTCCACGTATTGTGTAACTAACTGTGACACGTGTTTCGCCTCTTTTCAGAGGCATCTTCAAACTCTACTATCGCAAAGTTTGCTTAAGTAAAATTTTACTTAAGCAAACTTTGCGATAGTAAGTTCGAAGATGCCTCTGAAAGAGGCGAAACACGTGTCACAGTTAGTTACACAATACGTGGAATAATCAAAATTATTTTAAATTTTAAATTTTATATTAAAATGAACTTCCACAAAGTTACCGCCGAAACCATCGAAAATATTAAGTTATATTTAATTCAATAAAACACGTTGCTACATCGTATAAATTTTTTATTTATATAATGAACGACATAATATTAATATTACTGATTACAAAATTTAGTGTGGCTGAGTGTGGAAGTAAGATTGGCCTTGTACTTGAATTACAAGACTCTCCATATTGGCGATAATATTGCTTAAGGATAATCGCATAGAATTTTCGAGATTTTCATTTGTTATCCTCGTTCGAATTTTTGATTTAGTGTGTTTCATCCTCAAAAAAAACTGTTCGCACGTATATGTGCTGCCGAAAATACAAATGCGCGTACATTTGTATATTTTTCATCCACCAAATATAATTTATAAAAATCCGTCAAAGCAATGTTGTTAAATTGTGGTTTTAGCTATAAATCTCCCTAAAGCTCAATAAGTTCCATCTGCAAATTTGCTGGCACATTTTTTACATCTGAATCAATCGGACGAGCAAATATAGCCAATGTGGAGTCTTTGTTTTGGAAGTAAGCAAGCCTTGTATCATATTGCTCTATTAGTGCCTTCAGTTCATCTCCATAAGAATTACAGTTGCGCACAAAAGAAACAGCCGTTGAAGCCTTCAAATCTCACATGCTTTTAAAAATATGGCTATTAGTTTACTTTACAATTGGAAAAGAAAAAATGGAAATGGGTAAAGATTTCGAATCCTCAAAAAAAAATCCTCCCTGGAACTATTAATTTCTTTTTCAATTATTTTGTCCAGATGTATAAGGGCCGGACAAAATAGCCCGGTGGGCCGGTTGATTCCCATCTATGCATTAGCCAAATAAAAGTTTGATTATAATTTACGAACAAAGACCAGAAACGCAACTTGTACACTATCTAATTCTCTAGGTAAACAAATAAATGAATCCATTTTAGCTACAGCTATCTTGAAAAAAGAATTGAACAATCAGTATCCACATTGGAATATAATGTATGGTGTGAAAAAAGCTGATTTATTACGGTCCACTGGATATCACACAACGCATATCCTAAGATTCACCATTTTAACGTACAATTTTATATTCCTCATTATGACAAAAATATTTAACGATTCCGAAAATAAATTTATGCATATGTATTTCAAAGACATTATTTATGAAAGCTCATATTCATATGTTGAAAACTATTATCATAAATCAGTGTAATCCGATAGCTAAGTGCACCATAATCGCTGGTCCCATACGAGACCGTAGGGCTTAAAAAGGTTAACACATTTTATCTTTCTCTTAAGAAAATACAAAATGATTTGAAACAGTGGAAAAATATTTATGAGAACAAGTGTGAATTGATTTTTTCAAAACATTAATTTAATTCGACTGAGGGTGCTTGATGAAATTTCAAAACCAAATTTTTTTTCAGTCGATTCTGTTCGATGGCGATGGGTGTTTCTGTTGTAGAAAATCCCTTCCCACCTTTCCCATCACAAAGAGCGACGCATAGTGACAGCGATTAGCTAATCACCAGCCAGTTCATATCTGGCCATGGTGGTTTCGCTGCCAAGCTCTTCCAGCTTGGCCGGGGTAGATGGGCCGACATGCAAATGCGGCGAAATACAGGATGTTGACCACATACTGTGGGATTGTCCATTAATGTCGGGAGAAAGAGAAGAGTTGCTCAAGGTGGTAAGACCTTCTGTCGGACCCACGGGACATGCGGACTTGGTGGCTAGTAAATTGAATTACGTGGCCTTCAGCAAATTTGCGGCGTCGTACGGCAACAGAGCGGACCTATTCGTATAGTCCCCCCGCTTCGCGATCGGAAACTAGAGTCATTTCACTGTTTTGCATTTTTAATATTTTAAACTTAAATGATAGAGACAGTCAGCACACCTAAGTGCAAGCCTCCAAGTACTTGAGCTTCTGCTCTCGGACAATTCCTGCGATCAAAACTGAACAGATACGCTTCACGTTGTTACGCCACGGGACACGTCTGCTGAAACCAGAACGTACGGCCGTGGCGGGTGGTGGTTGGGAACAACGCAGTCCTGTCCTAGTCCTCATATCCTTTACATCCCTACTCTCTTCGAAAAAGAGAGGTTGAGTAACAAGCAGTTCTCATAGATAAACATATGTTGAAATAAACTCCGTAAGGATTCCATATGCTCGAAGTTGGGAGCGGACATGGTTAGAAAAAAAGGAAAGGACAAGGACGCTCTCACTACACGCAGCTTTTTGGTATAGGAAAGGTGGGAAGGAATTTTTAACAACACAAACAACCATCGCCATCGAACAGAATCGACTGAAAAAAATTTGCTGGTACCGGGACTAGGAAGTCGTTAAAATGGATTATATATATTAAATATAAATACATAATTATAAAACAAAATTTAAGGAAGATACAATGAGAATTTGTTGTTGATGTCAGAAGATATTTAGATAGCGAAAAAGTACGTTTCATATGTTTCTAACACAGTGGTTCTCATGTGCGGCCACCAAAGGGTTTTGCTGCGGCCACAAACAGCTTGATAGTTTATATTGATATTTAATAAAGATGTTTTTTAACAAGTTAATTTGTCAACAATGACACTGAAATTCAATATTTTGTTTTGTGCATCAAGAATTGTCAGTTTGCAAAAACTCAAATAAATAAATGTTTAGGTATTTTTGACAAAAAAGCAATTTGGTGCAGCCACCAGATATTTTCGTAAGGCCGCTGATGTTCCTAATGCGGCCACAGACATATTTTACATGAGAGTTACTAATCTAACACATTGTTCTTCTTCTAAAAATATCAATTGGCCCACTACGGTTCTTAAATAACGTTTAATTTTAACCTGTAAAAATCACTTCAAAAAATCCTTTATTTCATGTGGAGTTACATCAGTCTAGCGTGGTGAATTGTCATTAAATTTTACTCCAATGCCAAAAGACAAGCGTAAACAATTATGATTTGCTTAGAAACACGAACATGGTATCAGTTACACGCTTAGTTATTTCATTCCAATGGCCCAACTGTTAAACAAAATTAGTAATCTTACATCCATCATGTCTGTATTTAACCTTCGAAAGACTGTCCTTGAAAAATAGCTCGTAGGCCGAAGGGGGGTCTAAAACTGACCCCAGTGGTAAGGCCTTATTGGCAAAGACTGCAATAAAATGATTGATATTGCTTTGACGTATCTTTATAAGTCGTTCTTTAAGTCGCGCACGAATGAGACAACCTGATCGTGTTCTTGTTTATTCTAGACTGACGATATTAAAACTGTGAATGCGACTTCTTATCTACACCTTTTAATGTAATCAGTATCCATTTGATTTGGAATTTTCGTTGAAAGAGGCGCGTTTGAGATAAGACAACGTTATTTTATCACGTATGGGCAGTGAAGTTTTAATCATGGCAATTGGTAGCGACAATATAAATGGGGTTCAGCCAATATTAATTGGAATTATTTTCTTTTTTGACGTGACAACGTCTTATAAATCGATGAACGCCCGCTGCACGCACGAAAAACATGACTCATTGTCCCGTTTGTCACGTTACGCCGAAGGCAAGCGTGCGAGCGATGAGAGCATCTATCTCTTCCACTCGATTGGTCGATGCGTCTGAGTAGAAAAGACAGCGGCAGCACACAACTTATACACCTACAGTACTTACACGTGATCTGTTTACAACTGTTTATAAAGTGAAGTGAAATGTTAATGTGGTTTTCATTGTTTATATTACAATAACAATTGCGGCAATAAAGGTAATTAATTCTTGCATATTACAAATCTGATTAACGTATAACAAATAAACTTTAAATAAACAATAAATTGCTAAAAGCACATTGTTACTTGTAAATAAACTGTTCATCAAAGTAATAAACATATTTGAATAATGAGTGCGAATAAAATACATTTCACTCCTTCTTCGATAATTCAATAAAAATGATTCCATTTATTCAAAGTATGCAATCATTTCATCAATGACTTTATTTTTACTTAATTGCGACGAAACTAGTCGATGAAAATCATATTTTTTTACAACAAACGATGTAAAAAACTTTACACATTGAATCACATATGTTAAGATAGATATTTAAGATAAAGTAGCAGTGGCGGTTGACTGTTTCACCCTCAGCCTGGAAAAAGTTAAGAAATTTAATATCAGAAGCATTTAGCGCGAAATCCGTTAGATATTTTATTCTTATTATGAAATAAAATGATCAAAGGTACCGGTAGTAGAAATTCGCACCCAAAATATTCCAATTTCCTCTTCATTATAGTTACTCAAGGCCTCTGACACCTTTTCATTTAATTCTCTTTATATTAATTAACAGGGAGTTAGGAAATTTTCTAATACAATTTGGTTGTACAGAACAAGGAAAATTTGACAAATGAAAAAAGTTTTGAATTATTTTTATTTATTTGGAGCACATGGTTAAATGCCGTCTCAATCTCGCATCAAGTCAATCTGTAAACAGTAGAGACTCCAATTACTCGAAATCTCAACTACTAGAGTATCGAGTAGTAAAATTTAAAAATACTCGAGTACTCGACTAGTTTCAGATGAACCAAAATATATATTATGAATTCAAATTTGTGTACATAAATATGTAGATGATAAAATACAAAATCAGCTTATTTTATTGAATCAATACATTTTATTTAAAGTTATGAAACATATATTCAAAAATAATGGAGAATTAAACGTCACAAATTTTAATTTGGTTTGAAAGTTTGTTTTTTAATCCCGCAGTAGATAAAACTCTCTCTGTTGCTATGGACGTCGGTTTAAACGTTAATAATGAATTAAATAATGCTATGCTTTTAAGTTGTTCACTGTCAATACTTGGTGGAAAGGCATTATAATAAAAATAATAACACATTTTTTGGTACTTTTTCCACATCTGATTTATTTCATCAGGACCGGTTTCGCTCATGGCGAGCATTATCAACTGATGATAATGCTCGCCATGAGCGAAACCGGTCCTGATGAAATAAATCAGATGTGAAAAAAGTACTAAAAAATGTGTTATTATTTTTATTATAATGCTATGTAGTTTTTTCTGTCCAATGTTTAAAAAAATGGAAATAAATCTTCATTTATAAATTACGAGTATTATACTCGAGTATTTTTCAAATTACTCGAGTATCGAGTATTTGAAAAATGGACGAGTATCGAGTATTTGAAAAATGGACGAGTATACTCGAGTATCGAGTACTCGATACTCGAATTGGAATCCCTAGTAAACACTCAGGATTGTTGACTAAAAGATTTTATGGATAGTCGGTCATCTGCGGTCTCTTCTCAATCGTCAGTGGCGCCTTGTAAAGAAAACGATTCACCTTTTTTGCAAGAAACTCATCCCCTGATTCTTTTTTTTAAATTTGAAGACACTTCTATAACATGAAAATTTAACCCCACAACTGCTATGTTGAGTATAGCTCGACATCTTATCATTGACGTGCAATTCTTATGTCAAGTCCAGCTTGACATTGTAAAACCTGGAAAATTATTTTTAATAATTTGTAATTTGTAATGGCCGGTCCGTGGCGCAGTGTCAACATTGTTGGCTTGCGTGCCGAACCACTCGGGTTCGATTCCCGGTACGAGCGGATTTTTTCAGTCGATAAATCTGTTCAAAGGCATGGGTGTTTGTGTTGTTGAAAATCCTATCCCATTTCCTATCCCAAAGAGCGACGCATAGTGACAGCGATTAGCTAATCACTACTCCAGTCCTAGTCCTCGTATCCTTTCCATCCCTACTCTCTTCAAAAAAAAGAGAGGTTGAGCAACTGAGTAACAAGCAGTTCTCGTCGAAAAAAAATTTGTTGATGGTTAAAAAAAAAAAATATTCTTATTTCAAAAACCATATTTGATTGGATTATGTGCCTTAGTTAAAGTTTGTAACATGTCATAATATGGTATATTTTTCGGTATTTGGTTTTACTATACTAATAAATACGCAGACTGCTAATAATATCAATAAATTTCTCAAATCTATTGAGGAGTTGCTGAAAGGAAATAAAAAATATATTGAGGAGTACAAAGAGTCAAGACAGATGATGTACCTTCTGGAAATTGGTATGCATATCGCATATAACTTTACGTATTTGAATGGGAGTGCAGTGCACTTCATTCACCTTTACACGAGTCTTAACAAGCCGGATAGAATATATTTGTTTTCTAGAAAATAGATAGCAATACTACAATATACACACCACCCAACTTAAAGCACGACTAAGGATCAGGGGCAGTGGTCAACGTCGTTGACTTCTGTGACAGGCATCACTAGTTCAAATCCGAATACTGCCAACATTTTTTTCAGTCAAATTACCGACTCTGTTCGAAGTCAAAATGTAGCATTGTGTTGTCTTCCTTTCATAGTTTCATCCAAGAATTTCTTCCCACCCATCCAATACTAGCTTAACGAATAAAAAACCAATAGCCTTATCTTACCAATTCTCTACTGCCATCAAACAAAAGAGAGTTTGAGCGACTGAGAAAACAACAGCAGTTCTCGTAGAAAAAATATAGTTTGACATATCTCTCTCCATTAAGGGCACATATGCTCCACACTGGGAGCGAACATGGACACGGTGTCTCCGTGCAGAAATCAATAGTTTAATTTCCATCGACTGGGACTCGAGCCCAACCACTACACCCTCGAAACTAACGACGTTGACCATTAAGCAATGTACCCGGTTCAATACAGTGAAACATCGATTCTACGTTTTTCAAGGGAACGTGAAAAAAATTCGATAAATGCGGGAAACGATCAATGCGGGAATGTTTAAAATATGAAATAAAAAAAGTAAAACATCTAAAAAACTTATTTTACCTTTAGCATGCATTTTTTAAAAAGTCCCTCGTTGCTTCTTTGCAGTTTTGTTTCCGGTAATGTCTCACTAACTGCCACACTTGCAGTTTCGGTCCTTTTCTGCGAACCAATGGGATGGAGTCAAATGTGTTTCTATGAAAAATTCAACAATACGGTTAATCGGGATAATATTAGTGACGGAACCATAATATTTCGACGTTAAATCGAGAAAATCGTCAAATCGGGGAACGGATAATGCGAGATTTTTTAACATTGTTTTTATGGGTGTTTGGCCGGGTCTTTAGAAAATGTACGAACAACGCGGGAAAACGGTTAGTGTGGGAACGTAAGATCGGGGTTCTACTGTACACAATTTGATACCACTAAAATTTGAAAGTTGAAATAGACCCCGATCTAGAAATTATTCCTCCAATCGTCAGTAAAAACAACTTCACAAAAAAAAAATCTTTACAATAATAAAATACGTATTCAATAAGTTTAAATCTAGAATAAATATGATTATTTATTTCTGTGTTACACCCTTATCATAAGATAAAACAATGTTATCCCGACGTGAATTGAAAAAATACCAACAACTGGATTATTGAAAGTGACATCCAGTGTGACATATAACCATGGGAATTGAAAGTTTAGCGAAGTATTTTGACAGCTTAACCCAAAAAAACTCTACCTATATGGTTTAGCAATCATTCATATAAACACAGGAAGTATGTTTTGGTTCAAATTTTTTAGATACTTATGTAAAAAAGTTTAACTTAGTTAGAAAACATAATCAGAAACAATTTCATCAATACTTTCGATGGTTTCGGCTGTAACTTTCTGGATGTAAATTTAGTATAAAATTTAAAATAACTTTAATTAGTCCACGTATTGTGTTACTAATAGTGACACGTGTTTCGCCTTCAGAGGCATCTTCGGACTAAGGTTTGTATACGAAGAAAAAAAAAATCGAAGATGCAACGTTACCAGGACTGCTAGAAACATAATATTAATACCATTCATATCCACAGCCGAGTCCGTGGTACAGTGGACAATGTCGTTGGCTTCCGTGACGGACTTCACGGATTTGAGCAGGATTTTTCTAGTCAGTTTATCGATTATATTCGAAGGCACAGGTGTTTGTGTTGTCAAAAAACTCTTTCCCACGCATTCGATCCTATCAAGAACAACTTTCTAACCTCTGGACTCTTTCATAGCCTTATCATTTAAGTTTTTACCCTCATCGTTAAATTAGCAAGAGGTGTGCCATATGCTCCATATTAGAAGCAGGCATGTGTTTTTTTTATTTCAACTTGGCGAATTTTGAATCGGGCCTTATGTCTGCACCCGTATAAAATCCAACTAACCAAGGAACTTCAGGTAAACGACCGCAGACAACGCCTGATTGGGTTCTGGAGCAGTTGGAAGTTTACCCAAATTTGTCAAAAAAGTCAACTTTAGCGACTTGGCCCATTTTATAATGAATGGATATTGGCAGACATTTGATGCTATATTCCATATTTAATGCCGTAAAATATACTTACAAATGAAATTACAATTTAGTCGAAATCTCACAAACAACTTGTTTTATTTACATTTCAAAACTAAGCGTCCTTATAAAAAGACACTTTATTTAAGATGATTTTGTGGGTGCGCCGCACACCCTGAATAATAAATTACATCTTAAAGCTATAATTATTACATAAAAAGCTTGAAATGGTACCCTTATCATTAAGATTTTACACGCTGAAGATGCTGAAAGGTCAAAGCCGTGTCGTTAGCGACAAAACTCATGGAAAAGTATAAAATTCAAACAATTATTAACACAAGGTTTCAAAAATGAAAGAGTTTATATCGGAAAAAAACATCGACGGAAAAAAAACTGACTTTTTGTATTCAAGCAAACTTGCCTTCCAGTCACGTATTATATATTACGCAGGTATGGAAGATGCGTCCACAGACGCACCCAAGATAACGTAAATATATCAATCTCATGGATTATTCATGGGAGTTGACAATAGACTTCCGGTCGATCGGGGCGCCGGAAACTCAAAGTTGAGAAGAGTTGGAGAACTGTTTCCGGCCGGTCGCCCCCTTCAATATTTCATATTTTTTTCCGCAAGGTAAAAAATTGCACACTTCAGAATTCAGAATACACATTGTCGCGATCAAAAATAATGCCATATATAATTATTACAAGGGCAACACATACGAAGTGTTGGATACATTTTTCATATTTTTAGAGTGGATATGCTAGAGCGCGGCTTGTCAAACTTTTTAAAATTTCCATCCGCTTTTATGCAAACTAGATACGTCAATTACTCGACATATCAACTACTCTGGTATCGAGTAGTAAAATTTTAAAATACTCGAGTATACTCGAGTAGTTTCAGATGTACCAAAATATGTATTATCAATTCGAATTTGTATATATTAATAGATCTTAAATATGTTAATAAAGAAGCATATTCAATTTGATTAATACATTTACTTCAATTTATTGAACATATATTTCAACACAAATTTTAGATTGGTTCAAAGTTTTGTTTTTATAATTCTCGCAGTAGAAAAAACTCTCGCCGATTATTACTAAAACGAGTATTACTTGAGTATTTTACAAAATACTCGAGAATCGAGTACTTGAAAAATGGACGAGTATACTCGAGTATCGAATACTTGATACTATAATTGGATTCTCTAATGCAAACCCATAAAAGACGGGTATCCCTAAATATTAGTATTTTAAGATGCAATAACATCCTGACGTTGGTCCTGTAATCCAGCCGTGATGTCTGGGACATCACGTAATGAAAACTTTCATTCATTGTTGTTTTAATCGATATTTGGATTCGTATTCAATAGCATGAATTTATATGATGTTGTCACACTCTCAAGCCATCGAAGCTTGGACTCAGAGAAGTGACTAACTTACTCTCACTTTTCTTAAAGAAGATCCTCATTTTTTTACAGTTGCCGAAGAGAAATTGTAAGAAACTGGCTTAAAAAGAGATGTTCCATTAAATTATTAAGTTCAGTCCCTGTGGTCTAGTGCCACGCGCTTTGCCCTAACGATCAGGAGGACCCGGTTTCAAGTCCCGGCAAGGTTGGATTTTGTCAAATGAAAAAGAGATCATGGACATGGGTGCATTGATATTTACTAGGTGTAACTCGATTGACTTTTCAGACCACACGCGCTCGAGTCCCAGAACGCTTCATAAATTGATTCTTTAAACGTTTTATGGATTTGTGTCCGAAGGCTTAAGTGTCTGAGAGCCAGCCGATCTTAAAAATGTATGCAATTGCCTATCCAGTAGTCCTATCTGAGCTTTATTCTGATATTGATCGAATTGACATTTACTTGGTAAAACCGCAATATAATCTCTTTATTTTTTTTTTCAAATAAGTAAATAAAATATTGGAAAGAAATCTTCATTTATAAATTACGAGTATTACTCGAGTATTTTTCTAAATACTCGAGTTTCGAGTACTAGAAAAATGGACGAGTATACACGAGTATACTCGTCCATTCTACTGGTGTTCCCTCAGAAACCGCGCGCCCACATTTGAGAATCTTTTTCACCAGGCATACTTTCCACGCGAATATAACGGCGCGAGGATAATGCAGATGATAAGGTAATTTTAAAAACGCTATATTCAGGAACATGTACTGTACGAGGCGGAAAAATTACTAATAGCCAATTGGCGAGACACAAAAGGGCTGGAGAAGTTACATCTTCTTCATCGTCACTTTTGACGTGTCCTCTGTCAATACTTGGTAAAAAAGCATTATATAGATTAATAATAACATTTTTTTAGTACATATGCCATGTTATATTGATCGAGATCAGGACCGGTTTCGATCATTGTGATTTTATTTTAAATTATAAGAATATACATCAACACAGTTGTTAATAGAAAACTAAGCAAGACTAATATGAAAATAAAAGAACACATTATTACTAGTTATTCCACAGCCCTGGAGTCGGAGTCGTCGCGGTGATTTGGCCGGAGTCGTACTCGGAGTCAGAAATTTCGAAAAGTTTGAACTTTTTATTTTTACATATAATATGTCAAGTTTGGCTATTGGCCGCATTGGTACGGTTGATATTTAATTGAATACACATCAATATGAAAATTAGGCAAAAAGAAGTGACGATATTCAACTTTTTTAGTCAGAGTCGGGTTTTTGGTCAATGTCGGAGTCGGAGTTGAACTTTTTTTTACCGACTCCACAGCCCTGCTTATTCCACATTAAATTCATTGTATCAGGACCGGTTTCGCTCATGACGAGCATTATAAACTGATCATAATTTATTTATTCATATATAAATATGTATTATAATGGAGTCCTACCAAGTAAATGCCTACTTAATCAATAATATAAATATGTACATTGCAAAAATCACAAGTTATACGTTTATTGCTTTTGCAATGTGAAAAAATATGAAAACATTGTGCTCGCATTTACCGAAACCGGTCCTGATGAAATAAATTTAATGTAGAATAAGTACTAAAAAGTGCGCTATTATTTTTTTTATAATGCCATTTCACCAAGTATTGACAGTGAACACCAAAAAGAAAGACTAATAAGGGTGTCATAAACAATTCGTAGCATAAGTATGAAAAAAGTTTATAGATAGTGAAAAAAATGCATTATTTACATTAAAAATACTATAATTTTTTTTTTTTGGATCCATTACAAATATAAGCTACTGGTAAGCTATCCCCTCCTTGCTTTCTATAATAATTTCATCATTTTAAAATGTTAGAATCAATTTTGCTTCATTACTTAAGCAAACTTTTCGATAGTAAGTCCGAAGATGCAACTGAAAGAGGCGAAAGAGGGTAGCATAATACGTGGAATAATCTAAGTTATTTTAAATTTTATATTAAAACTAGTATTGCTACCCGGCGTCGCTCGGAATAAGCGACCAATAATTATTTAATGTTATATCATTCGACATAATTATATCACAAAATCTAACATCCAAAATAGAGTTAAAATAAAATCACAAACTTTATTTAATTTGATGATCTCGCCCATTAAAATGTCCAAATTCAAGGAAAAAATCTAATTTACTGTCAAAAAAATGACAAATAATTCTTCACGTAAATAATAAACATTATTATTAATAATAAAAGCCGGGAAAAGTTCAGTAGAATACTAATTTATTACATTTTGACTAAATGTCTTCGCCGATAAAAATTCATACATATTTTCTTTCATATTCGTTTTTATGGCAACTTAATGACCAACAATGCAAAAGGGAATTACAGACCCACAGACATACAAACGCCGTTTCGGTTTTATATAAATATAAGATTAACTCCCACAAAGTTACCGCCGAAACCATCGAAAGAATTAAATAGTATTATCAGTCCAAACTGCAAACGATCATATCTCAAAACAGGGTCGAAAGCAGTTTTTCAAAATATGGTGTCGATATCACTTTTCTATATATTAATCTATTAATCAACATATGTATGTTTCTATTCCGGAATTTCCAACCCGTCACTCTGCAGCCGAGCGAAAAAAGCCCAAAGCCTTCGACAACAATATCGACAGATGTATATTTCAAACAACTAAAGGGATAATACTAGTGGCGCACGGAGGGTGTTAATATTGGGTGTCTTATAAAAAATAAAAAAACCCTACATTTTTTGAAAATTAAGGATTTTGTTAGAGGGTGCATGATGGAATTTCATTATCAAATTTTAATTGTTTGAATTTTGTACTTTTTCATGTGTTTTATCGCTAACGACCCGCGTTTCGCCTTTCGGCATCTCCAGGCATTTCAAGTGCACGGATGTTCTTGTTCTGACGCGTAGTTAAAAGTTTATATACAAAAATAGAAGTAGATCACTAAGTTAAATTGCTATCTAAATGTAAATTAGCGAAAATTTTATGTAAACAAGGGCTGTAGAGTCGGAGTCGGAGTCGTCTCGGCGTTTTGGCTGGAGTCGTACTCGGAGTCGTTATTTTCGGAAGTTATTTTTGCATTTAACATGTAAAATTTGGTTTTTGGCCGCATTGATAGGGTTGATATTTAATTGAATACACATAAATAGGAAAATTAAGGAAAAACAGTGACGAAATTAACCTTTTTTTAGTCGTAGTCGTGTTTTTGGTCAATGTCGGAGTCGGAGTCGGAGTCGTGGTTTTGGTAAATGCTGGAGTCGGAGTCGGACTTTTTTAAACCAACTCCACAGCCCTGTAAACAAGTATTAATGAATTAAGTGGGTTTGTTATAATTAGTATTACCAGATAAGTATTTTATTATTCTGGTCATTAGTATTTTAAAAATTCTCGATAATTATTAATAAAAAAGCAGCGACACCAGAGTTTTTGTTACGTAGTTCGACACCAAATTCACGTGTGCGCTGCGAGCTGATAGGACGACTTGGGTCCTAAAGCCCGCGAACGATTTGATCGGTTCACCGTTCGCGTAAGACGTCGGCGCGCCGGTATGCAGTTGTTATATGTGATTGATCGGGTGCATGAATTCTGAGCGACCCACCAAATACCAATACATACTCATCAATACGACCCACCATTTACAAATACTACTGTATGCAAAACAATGCATCGCTTTATAATCAAAATTTATATTTAAGATGATTTTGTGGGTGTGCGCCGCACTCCAAGCACACCCTGAATATACGCCCCTGAATCATAAATACATCTTAACGCTATAATTATTACATAAAAAGCTTGAAATGGTACCCTTATCAAGTAAGCTTTGATACCCTTCAAATATATTGTAGTTATTGTATCGTTTTGAAAAAGTTTATTCAATACGCATGGAATATTCGAATACACAGAAGAAGGGTTGTCCCTCAAAACGGTCAACTCCCTCGAGAGAAGCGGAAAAGGTTCTGGAACGGATTATGTATCCAAAATATAGAACTGTTTTAAATAAATCCTCTGTTATTAATGTCATTTTTAATTGGCCGTCTAGCTAGGCACAGAACACGTAACTTTGTACTCGGCTTAATACAAAATATGGTTAATATTTTCGATGGTTTCGGCGGTAACTTTGTGAGTTCATTTTAATATAAAAATTTAAAATGACACGTGTTTCGAAGGCATCTTCAGACTTACTATCGCAAAGTTTGCTTAAGCAAACTTTGCGATAAAATCGAAGATGCCTCTGAAAAGGCGAACACGTGTCACAATTTTTACCAATACGTGGAATAATCAAAGTATTTAAATATATCAAAATATGGTTATTTGTTTTTTTTTAAAATCGGAAGAAGAAAACGTGAAAATCGGTAAAGATTTCGAAGAAATATTCGCAACTGAACCGAATTCTGAAGAGTAACGAATTTGGACTGCACGCATTTTTATTTTAAATTTTTAAAAAAATATTTGGCATTACATCTTACGCCAATGCGCCAAATATTCGTAATTGTCAAAGTCATGATAAATAATGAATCAGTTTCGCACAAAATAAACGATAAATAACATACACCCAGCCCAAGAAATTCCTTTTTTTCAAATGAAAAAATGACCTTGCCGGGAATTGAAACTGGGCCACCCGATCGCTAGGACAAAGCTCTTGCCACTAGACCACAGGGACCGACATTGGAAAACCTTCTGATTTATTCGTATACGCATGAGACATTAAATCAAAAAAAAATGTGTATCCAAAAGCACTTCAATACACAGAATGAAAAACATTCTTTATTTTTAGTGGAATGGCAACGCACGCTGGGTACTCGTTAGTATGATATAAATTATATATTAAGAGAAGGAAATCTTGAATTTCTACTCGCATCGTCGTCTGTGATTATTTCTAGAATGTTCCTAATATGTTTGAACACTAAAATTAAGAAAACAAATTGAAAATGTGGTTTACCTTTTACAGCCACGCCACAATTTCAATGTTAACCAAAACCTCGAAACCGCACTTAAAAGCCACAGGGCTTAATTTTAGTCACGAAATATAATATATTTTGTTCATCGATCTGTATGTAATATTTTTGTTTACGTTGAATATTAATCTTTGTGAATATAAAGAGTACGGTGGTTTGACTTATTCAGGAACACGGTCTAGAGCAGTGGTTCTCACGTAAAATTTGGCTGTGGCCGCATTAGGAACATCAGCGGTCCTACGAAAATGACTGGTGGCCGCACCAAATTTTTTTGTTGAGTCTTCTTTGTCAAAAAGACATAAAAATGTATGTGTTTGAGTTTTTGCTAACTAACAATTCTTGATACATACGAAATATTTAATTTTCAATGTCTTTGTTGACAAATTAGCTTGTAAAAACACATTTTAATTACATACCAATATTAACTATGAAGCTGTTGGTGGCCGCACATGAAAACCACTGGTGTCGAGACTGCAATTTGAGTATCGAGTACTCGATACTCGAGTATTACGAAAAATTCTCGAGTAATACTCGTAATTTATAAATGATTATTTTCAAATTTTATTTTATTATCGAAAAAAACATATGCCTAATGTTTAAACGTTGCGTTTAACTGAGTCTTACGCGTGGATTTTACTGTTAGTTAATATATTTTTTAATGGTTTTGCCGTTGACGATTCTATGCGAGATTTTCTTCTGTTTCTTTTGCATTGGGTTCTACTAACTTATCTTATGTATATAGCAACAGAGAGTTTTTTCTACTGCGGGAATTATAAAAACAAAACTTTGAACAAATTTAAAAACCTTTTTTTTTTCCCCCATATCCGCTCCCTATTCGGAGCATATGGCCGCCACACGGTGCCTCCAAGATTCTCTGTCTCCCGCCAACCTCCTCGCATCTTCCCAGGTCATCCCGGCGTTCCTTAGCTCCCCAGAGTACATCCTATGGATGGTCATCAGAGGCCTTCCGCGGCGTCGGGATCCATCAGGTTGATAGAAGAGGCAGGCAGGATTCAGGCTCCCCTGGGGCATCCGCAGCACATGTCCAAGCCAGGTCCATCGTCGCCTTTTAATTTTGGACGTAATAAGGGGCTGGTTTGTCCGTTCTCTTACCTCCGTATTCCTGACAAAGTCAAACCACTGTACTCCTAGTATTCGCCGCAGGCATCTGATTTCTAAGCACAGTATACGGTTACCCTGTGCTTTTGTGATGTGCCATGACTCACAACCGTAAAGCAGCACAGTTAGTATTCATGCGTTGAATAAGTGGCACTTGGTTCTGACCGAGTACAGCCGTGAGTCCCAGACTTTCCGCATTGAATTAAATGTTGCTCCAGCTATCCCTAATCGGATCGCGAGCTCATTACGCGGGTTGCCATCTCCCGTGATGTGTACTCCCAAGTACCTAAAACCATCGACTCTCTCGATTTCTTGCCCCGCACTCATCAGAGAGTAGTCTGGATCTGGACAAGGGCTGTTGCAGAGCACATTGGTTATACTCGCGTTAACTTTGAGGCCAACGCGATACGAGTTGCTCTGCAGTCTATCCATTGTTTCCTGGATACCCGCAACCTTTTTTTAGATCACTTTTAAGTATTTTCGATGGTTTCGGCGGTAACTTTGTGGAAGTTCATTTTAATATAAAATTTAAAATAACTTTGATTATTCCACGTATTGTAACTAATTGTGACACGTGTTTCGCCTCTTTCAGAGGCATCTTGCTACTATCGCAAAGTTTGCTTAAGTAATGAAGCAAGATAAATTCTAACAATTTAACATTTTAAATTATGAAATTACAAAATGGATTACGGGTTTTTTCCTTCTAAAAGAGGAAACAAGGAAGGGGTGATAGAATCAAAACAATGCAATAACATAATGATACTAATAAGGTGCAATCACTCAATCAATTAGATTGGGATTTTTCCTTTTAAGGGACGCAAGAGAGGGTTATAGAATCGAAACAAAGCAAACAAATATATTTCTAATGACGTTAAACATTACAAACTAATAAACTGTGAGCTGCAATCAATCAGTTAGGTTGATCACTCTTTTGAATTGGGAAATTTGAATTCCCAATTCAAAAGAGTGATCATTAGTTTATAGTTTATTAGTTTGTAATGTTTAACGTCATTATATTTGTTTGCTTTTGTTTCTATAACTCTGCGCTTAAAAGGAAAAATCCCAATCAGAGTTTTTTTGTTTTGACTTTAGAAGGAAAAAAAACCCGTAATCCATTTTGTAATTTCAATTTAAAATGTTAACAGAATTTATCTTTTTAAGCAAACTTTGCGATATATCTGAAGATGCCTCTGAAAGAGGCGAAACACGTCACAATTACACAATACGTGGAATAATCAAAGTTATTTTAAATTTTATATCACTTTAAGTAGTTCACTGTCAATACTTGGCGGAATGGCATTAAAATAAAAATAATAAAACATTTTTACCCACACAATAAATTCACAATTACTTATTCCGCAAAAAAAAAGTATTTTATCAGGACCGGTACAATATACAGATACATAGGATACTTAATATCACTCTAACAAAGTGGCTGAGCAAGTCACATTTTCTTTTTTATTATCTTTCTATTTTTCTTCTCTTCAAGCACCTTAGTGCATGGTTAAAAGATCAGTCCCGTGCAATTCTGTCTCGGGCCAAGTAAGTGAGGAGTAAATTCGTTTCTTTTCTTGATTGTATAGCGTTATGGAAGGCGGCTGTGAAAGACGGCTGCACACACATAACGGAAGGGTGGTGGGAGAAACAACTTGTTCACCCAAATATATGATCAGGACCGGTTTCACTCATAGCGAGCACTATCAACTGATTTACCCACATATATCTAAACCTCATTTAGATATGATTTTTAATTTAATTTATAATATGAGGTCGACTTTTTTTTTGTCACCGTTTTCATGTGGAACATATGTATATGGACACCTAATGAAGTTTATCTCTACAGAAGCTTTCTACGAGAGCAGATTGTTACTCTGTTACTCAACCTCCTTTTTACGAAGTTAGCAGAGGTAAGAAGGATAGCTTTTAAGGTGCTGCTTGAATTGGCATTTACTTGGTAGAAAATTAGTGTGTAAGCATAGGTGAGAAGATGTATTATGTCATATATACATATTTGACGAATTTATATATAGATACGTTTATGTTTGTTTAAATATAGCTCTGACGTTTTTGGTCAATGTTGGAGTCATAGTCGTGATTTGTTTAAAATCTCCACAGCCAGTGACGGCTGGTGACGGGGTGCTGGGGGGTGCAAAAGGAAGATTCAACTATTTTTCCGTACTACGGAAGAGAAACAGTTGGTATTGCGAACATCTGAATTGAAAGTCTGAAGAAGTGTTTTAAAATCCAATGAATAGGAAAGAACTCTTGCAAAAATGGTTGAATCTTCCTTTGCACACCCCGTCACCCCGTCACCAGCCGTCACTGTCCACAGCCCTGGTTATATCATATTATATTTTATGCTTAATGCTAGGAGCAAACTATCCATAGAGAGTAAACTTCTCCTATATACAGCAATAACTCGTCCAATTATGGTTTACGCCACACCAGTGTGGGCTTTTGCTCACCAAAAGCATCTGAAGACTCTCCAGGTTGTTCAGAATAAGTCATTGAGGCAAATATGTGATGCTCCATGGTTCGTGCGTGGTTCGCTGTTACACAGTGATTTAAGTGTGCCAACTATTCGCGAATTCGTTCGTGAAACCTCTAAAAAGTTTCATAAGGCTGTGGGCCTTCACGGTAACCCAACAATCTCTTGCTTGCAGAATTATGACGAGAAGGCCTCAGAGAATCGATATAGGCCCAGAGCTATTCTTCTCGATGACCCTCCCTAGATAGAGACGCAATATTAAACTGACTTCTCAACTGTAGCGATCGCGCCTTCCTGTCGGAAGCGATAGGAAGGAATGTCAACAAATAAAATTCAAGAGTTAAAACATCTAGAGACGAGGAGACTGGAAGAACTTTGGCGCTGACACGCCTTAGAACTTGATGCACCGTCAAGCTGATATCCAAAAAAAAAAAAAATCATATTATATGGGGTCAATAATTAAAAAAACCATTTATTATATTCATTTAATCATAAATTTATTTACAAAAGTCAACGCTAGACCTTATGTCTGAATACAACAAGTTCTTTAAAAGATCTGATTTACATTTAAGAAATTCAATGTGATATATTAAAAACACACATTTTTTGATGATATTTACAAAACCCCACTGCTTCTTAGAAGAAAACTACACAAAGTATTTATCATATCATGTTTAATTTAAAGTACATTTCTATATTTTTAATTTTGTAAATCAAACTTTAAGCACTCAAAAAATATTATTTTATTTAAAAATAAGTCGACACAATTATAAATGACTCGAGGAGAAAACACTATGTACATATGTTCAAATTGAAAGAAATGTAAACAATAATACATCATTAACTTTATCAGGCCCCCGGGTATCACCTGTGATATACGTGGTTGTTATTAAATATCAGCCCGGCTGTTGAATTGAACGTACCAAGACATTTTTTTTAATGGTGTATTATAAATAATATGTAAAAGTAATTCTTATTGAAGCAATAAATTAATTAATAATGTTTAATGTAGAGAAAATTTCATGATCATTAACAAAGTAAAAAACCAAAATAAGTACATTTAATAAATAAAATGTCTGTTATCCATAATGAGTCGTGGAATGTCCGGAAAGAATGCTAAGTCCAACTTAAAATATTCTGTGAGAAGAATTTAACGAGACCATATCAATTCCTACAAACAAAGAAAACACAAAATTCAATGAAATAAAAGTATTCAAATAATAAAATATAATAAGCAAGAACTAGGAAAAAATGAAACGGATATAACAAAGGTGAAGACAAAAAAAATATTTGTTCATTTAATAAATTAGAATTAGTTATGAAATTATTTCTATTGATTTCTAAAATCTCTTGTTTATTGACTTTATTTTCATTATGATGTTATTTTGGTAAATTATGAATATATGGTCATGGGACAGAATCTCAATCCTCGCGAGCTAAGCTCAAAAAATTTATATATACTGGCTTATAATTTTATGTTTTGACCTTACTCTTTGAGTTCTTGTGGATTATTATAAAATTTGGAATCAAAATGATTAAATCTGAAGAATATTACTGATTATTGTATGAGTTCTGAAAGAAGAGAATTTGTTTTTTAATATTAGCCTGAAATATATTTTTTTTTATTATTTTAAGCATAACTTATGTGTCTGTCTCTATCTGTATAATATTATTATTTGTGTAGTTTGTGGTTGCATTTTTGCTCATGTAAATTAAAACAACTCGATTTCATACTTATTGCGAAGTACATATTCTTTAGGATATATTATAATAAATTTAAAAATTAAAGACGAAACATTTCAAAAAAAATCTTAAGCCTTACATTCATTTCATTTAATGTACTTATTTTTCATAAATCATCACAAAAATTCTGTCCCGTAACCATATTATCAATAATTTACCAAAATTTTTGTCGTAATTGCAATGTAAGTGTCTAAGCATTTTTGATGCTAAAAATGAATAACTTCCTTCAACGAAAGTGACTTCTATACTGACATGATTTTTTTTGGGATATATTCAGTTGGTAAGACCATTTCCTTAATTATATGATACTTTTGGTTTTGGTACGTTCAATTCTACAACGAATGAGTATCATAGGTGATACCCGGGGCCCGAAGAGGTTAAACTGCACATAGTTAGTGACCAGTAAATTGACAATCGCTGCCATTCAATCACTTAATTCTAGTCTGTTCAAAATTATACTTTTATATCAAATTTCAGATTTTATTCTACAAAACTAATTTACCAATGTTCCCTCTAAGCTGCGAGTGCGCGCGACCGGCAGCAGTTTAACAAGCCGCGCGCACTTGTTCTAGGTAAGCGCGCATTCATATTAGATGATGTTTTAACGTTTATTTATTAATCCATGCCTGCTCCAGTGTGAAACATATAGCCACCCAATGAAGCATTTTGAAAGAAGTGGCTCGATTATGCCGCGGATTGGCCTGCTCAGCTTTTGAACTTTTCACACAGCCAGCCTCTCAGCATTGAAGGAACATTGGACTCGGTACCAAATAAATTAGTAAAATATAGTGTTTTTTCCCCCCAATCATTTCAGTTTTCATATAAATATAAAAATCCCACAAAAAACACACTTGAAATAACAATGATTTCGACAGATCAAAAAAGAACAAATAATGAATAACTCCAGGAGTTCAACGGGGACATACCTTATAATAATACAATATAGTAGCTTAGGTACAAGTATTAAATCTATACCGTATAATAAACAGCTATTTTATATTGATGATTTATACACAAATTCAATTATTACATTCGCGAAAAATGATTCATACTTTTTATAATGTATAAATAAATACAAGACAGGACCAATCATACAAATCAATGAAGTACACATTTTTATACAATCACAATAATATTCAAAGTTTTCCAAACAAAGACTGCCATTGTACCATTCGGTACGTTTAAATACGTCATCTAAAATAGGGGCTCACAAACTGTGTCTCGCGGGCCAATTGTGACCCTCGTGACTTTTTGATGTTATGTTAAATCAGCATTTTTTTCCATAAGCCCTAAAGTAGATAAAACAAGTCTATTAAGTTGTTATAAAAGTTTCGAAAGGAAATATTTTTTTATAAGGAAATACCAGCCAATATTGTTCCTTTGTCGAAAATTCTGTGAACCCCTAATCTAAAATATCAACAGTTTTGTGTACCTAATTTTACCAGTTTTATTCCGTTTGACAAAATAATATATATATAATACAACATCAAGTTCAATCGAACGGAATAAGCTGCGAATTTCATTACGCCAGTATACCCAAAATCACATTCCAGAGCGGCTCAAACGGAAATTCAATAATTATGTTATACAGAACGTATATTCCAACATTTTTTTTTTGACTATATCTTTCCATATAAAATAATAAAATAAAATCATTTACCGTTATATATATTTATCGGGATAAAAAGAAACGATAAGAAATTCATATTTAAGATGGATTCGGCTGAAGCTTAGTAGAAATTAATTAAAAGTTTGAATACGGAAAGAAAAATAACAATGTATTTTAATTCTACATAAATTATTTTAAATATTTGTTGATAGCTATTTCGGCTTACGCCTTCGTCAGAACTATGTTTAAAACGTGTATTAGAGATAGCTTATATACCCTTTGCTAGACAGGGTGCCTCCTACATAATCTCTTTCTGTTGAAACCATACCGACGTCATACCGTGTTATTTTTCTTTCCGTATTATAATGGAGTTCTACCAAGTAAATGCCTACTCAATCAATAAAAGTTTGAATCGTTTGAATTTTGTACTTTTCCATGCCTTTCAGCATATTCAGGCAATTTTCATTAGTAGTATAATTATTTGTTTGCTTTGTTTTGGTTCTATAGCCCCTCCTTGCGTCTCGTAAAAAGGAAACATCCCAAGCTCCATATTGTTATTTAATCATTTTAAAATATTAGAATCAATCTTGCTTCATTACTTAAGCAAACTTTGCGTAGTAAGTCCGAAGATGCCTCTGAAAGAGGCGAAACACGTGTCACAGTTAAAAGCACAATACGTGGAATAATCAAAGTTATTTTATATTATACGTGTAGTCCACTATGTTTAATTGTTATTAATGTAATCTATATACAGAAATTAGAAACTAGAAATTTCATATCACATTTCCTGTAAAGAGAAATTGCCCACATTATGTTTGAAAGTATAACATTTCAGCTTTTCACTATAATTTGGGAAAAGGGTAATATTTATAAATACAAGAGTGATAATTCAATAGCTTTCAGTAAAATTGTTCAATGATTTTCATTAGACTGATTGCAACTAGATATAAAGGGTCTTTTTATAAGGACGCATAGTTTTGAAATGTAAATAAAACAAGTTGTTTGTGAGATTTCGACTAAATTTTAATTTCATTTGTAAGTATATTTTACGGCATTAAATATGGAATATAGCATCAAATGTCTGCCAATATCCATTCATTATAAAATGGGCCATGTCGCGAAAAGTTGACTTTTTTGACAAATTTGGGTAAACTTCCAACTGCTCCAGAACCCAATCAGGCGTTGTCTGCGGTCGTTTACCTGAAGTTCCTTGGTTAGTTGGATTTTATACGGGTGCAGACATAATGCCCGATTCAAAATTCGCCAAGTTGAAGTCGCAGAAAAGCCAAGTTCTTGTGAACAACGAGAAATAAGCTGCCTTGGGTTTTCCTGTACACTTTCACACACAGCAGCAATGTTTTCACCAGATATTGTATTTTGATGACGTACAGGTAGGTGTTGGCCGACTATTTACCAAACTGGTTGACTCAAATTTGGCCACTAAACAATGAATAATCTACTCAGCAGGACAAAGTAACATATTTTGAGCGTCCCTATTGAAATACCCTTTATTAGCGAAAATTTAATGTAAATGAGTTTCAATGAATTATGTGGGTATATTATAATTACGAGGACTTGGTAAGGACTAGTCCTCAAGGATCGGATAGTTGTGGGAGAGAGTTTTGGACAACATAGACATCCATGTCTCCAAACAGAAATCAATAATTGATGTGATTAATAATAATGATTCAAAAGATTTTTTTGATTTTCCTTGCAATATTTTATGAAACTTAGATCAAAGAGGGCTTCGATACGTCACAATTTAAAAAAAGTATTTATGTAATCAAGATATTTTTGATAAATAAATTTAACGATTTAACCCGTTGTATGCCAGAAATGCGCAGTGCCGGCCATAGAAAACGAGCGTATTATACGGTCCACTTTACACTCACAAAGACTGGACAAGGTAAACGATTATATAATTCAAACATTTTATACACATAGCGACATGTCTTAGAATCACAGTGCTATACTTACAGTTGACATATTTTTTATTATTAGCAATGTAATATCAATTTTAAAAAAGAGTTTCTTTGTATTACCGAATTCCGCTGCTATTTTTTTACCCACTGGCATACAACGATTTAATTACAGAGATGATTAAAATACTTCGTACTGGGAATTGAAAAACATTTCTAATATACTTGCGCTTTGTTTTGAGGGCATGGAGGGGGGGTGTAGTCAATTTGTCAAATAGATAAAAGATAAGATAAGATATAACCTGCCAAGTTAGTTCATTATTACAATATCTCCATTACCAAACCGATACACCTTTATTTTGATTGATTGAGTGAACGGTTATAGAGTCTCTGGAGACTCAAAATAAAGGAGCTTTTAGAACGCGTTTTTTTAAATGCAGTGGTGGTCAAAGTATGAGTTGTGGTGTTGGAAAAAAAGTTGTATGATTTCCATCATTATAATACAAACTACAAATGACAAAGAACCCAACAAGGGACTACTGACAAAAGTGTGTGTGAAAATTATAACTCCATCTTTAAAATTTGATGCTTTGTAAAAATGTATGTTATAAGGGGGAATATATATGAGGGAATTGAATTGCACTATAGGGGGGTTTTATTTGTTTGTTTTTTCACCGATGGTAATTTTTCCTTCTCTTGACTGGTGTAATAATACATACAAAGTTTTTGTCACAATTTAAAACAGACCCAGGTATAGCAAATGACATTGCATAATATATTTAGTCGGTCTCTGTGGTCTAGTGGCAAGAGTTTTGTCCTAGCGACCAGGGGGGCCGGGTTCAATTACCGGCGAGGTCAGATTTTTTCAATAGAAAAAAGAGATCTTGGGCTGGGTGTATGTTATTTATCGTTGATTTTGTGCACTATTGATTCACTACTTATCATCGAGATAATCTCGAATGACTTTCACAATTAAGAATATTTGGCGCATTGGCGTAAGCTGTAATGCTAAATATTTTTTTATTATTATTTAAAAAAAAAAAAAATATAGTTTGTTCACAGCAAAATCTAAGGACAACTGCCAGTGAAAAATAAAATAATCAACACACGTAGACAAAATATGTATTTAACATTTTTCATTTTGTTAAAAACACCACGCTATAAGGAGGACACTATACGAGGGACTTTTGTATGCGTTTTTGAGGGGGCACAATAAGGGGGTTAAATATCTTAGTATTTTAACCAATTGTCATTTTTACTTCTGTTGAATGGTGGATCTCATGCAAAGTTTTAATCACAACGGAGACTTCTAGCCAAATGTGTATGTTTTCAATGCAGGCGTATAAAATATGTATGAAAAAAAAATATTTATAGGGATATATACTATAGGGAGGACTTTATTTAAAGTATTGATCATATGTTGTAATGGGGACATATTAGGGAGGGTAAATTTCTTAGTATATATCTGCTGAATGGTGTATTTCAAACAAAGTTTTGGCCAAAAAATTAACACAGTTTGAGATTTTAAGCATTGAGGCTCAGATATATAAAATGAGTTTTTTTTAACACGCCAAGTCAAGAGACAAAAAGCATTCGCTATAGGGAGGACACTATATGAAGCAGTAAAAAATATTGTGTTGTAAGGGGGAAATAATTTTGAATTCGCTTAAAAATATTTACCATCACTGCCTCTCCATTTGATATTGGAAGATGATTAATGTATGACGTCAGTGCTGAAGGATTATATCCGTTTTGACTTATTTAACAAAGTGTCTGAGCTTTGAGGAGATATGAGAAAACCGCAAGCTCGGGCCTTAGGCCGATGGAAACTTTCCCCGAGATCGCAAACTTGAGTATGTTGGATCAATAGACACACTGCGGTGAAATATGGCCACCCCAATACATCAACTCGATGAGATTGATATAAACTTTATCCAGAATTTTGAAGGATATCTATTTATGGTACGCATATGCGAAATGTTGCATTAAATTTTGAGGTCGGCAATGAGTTATAGATTCATGAACAAGTATGGGAAATTTCGATACTGAATCTTAAGAAATGACGTCTTAGTATATTACCAAATTCATTTGGTTAAAATCAGTGTTTAACATCCTGAGAAATTTTATAATAAAAGAAATTGAGCCCCTGAGAGGTGAAGTGAGCCTAGTCGAAAAGTTTTGAAAGTTTTCTATTGGACTTTTAGCTCCTATGTCAAGTATTAATTTTTATGTTCTGTCCGTGGCGCAGTGGCAGCGGTACGAGCGGATTTTTTCAGTCAATAAATCTGTTCAAAGGCACGGGTGTTTGTGTTGTTGTAAATCCCTCCCCACCTCTTCTATTCCAAAGAGCGACGCATAGTGACAGCGATTATCTAATCACTAGTCCTTGTATCCTTTCCATCCCTACTCTCTTCGAAAAAGAGAGGTTGAGCAACAAGCAGTTTTCGCAGAAAAACATATGTTGAAATCAACTCCGCGAGGAGTCCATATGCTCCAAGTTGGGAGCGGACATGGTTAAAAAAAAAAAAAATTATCCTTATTTCAAAAACTGTGTGCCTTAGTTTAAATGTTTGTAACATGTTAAAATGAGATATATTTTTCTGTTTTCGTTTTACTACGATATTAACCTTCGCTGCACGGTGATATGTATTTACTACAACTCGACTCTAATAATGAGAATATTTCTATTAAATATAATAGATACTGATCTGAGAATTTTTGTATTCCTCAGTAATGTTATTACGTATTAAATACAATTACAGTTATGTATGGTTATTCATTTGCAGCGATGGAAATAAATAATTAGTGGAAGAATCGGGCAAAGAATCACCCATACACACAAACGTATTCCAATTTATGCGCGTGTGTAAGCGCGAGTGCGAGCGTACTCATGCACCTGTTCAGCTCCGGCGCGAAAGCGCATGCGTAGAAGTGATCGACTTCGAACTAGCCATTCATTTCGTCATTACGAATTCGACCGCCGACGGGTGAAGACGTCGGAGCGGCAGCTAATTGCGATGTTTTTTTCTTCTTTTCAGACACTTAGATTACAAAAATTGTTATATTTCAACTTCAACCATAGTCAATCAAAGCAATGTCTAGAAATATTCACATTTTTCCGGTTTTTAAATAACTTTTTCATATGGTGTAGTAAATACATATCACCGGAGCTCGCGGAAGTTTTTAGCACAGTATGGGGAGGGTTAATCAATTTCTCAAATATACTGAGGAATAGCTGGAAGGAAAATTATTCAAATTTGACTATGGAAACAGTAGATTATCAAATAAACTAATAATTTAACCGCAAAACACAAAAACCATCGTTGACTTTTTATATTGTAAAGTGGATATATCGGTTTTTGCTTTAAGTCGCCTCATTTATAGGGAAGCCACGCCCCAACGCTTCGGCTTAGAGGCCTGCAACGGTATAATATTATACAATACAATTATTAATATAAATTTTCAGTTATATTAAAATTTAAGAAAGTAACTTGATATGGGTAATATACGAAGCAATGGGCAAGTCATGTGTACGATATTGGATCTATCCTATTTATATTTCAATTTCCCAAATAGCCAAATGTGTTTTTGGTAAAAACAGTTTTGTTTTGTTGTTTTTCCTCGCAATACAATATTTAAAAATTGGTAACATTGTTATCATTTGTTTTTAAAAAACAAGTTTCTAAAAAGAATCAGCCGAATTCATCGAAAAAATAAAATATCAATAATCTTTACTTACACAGGCTCTTTCAAAAAAGACGCTCGATATTGTCGAATTTCCATCGTGGCATGTGCAGTGTGGCACGTAGCGCCGTCCTATTGCAACCACATGTTATCGGTATTCATGTCATCAAGTTTAAGTCACAAGAAGTTGCTTATTATCGATCTGTAGCGATTTCTGTTGGCAGTTATAGCAATGCAAGTTTCGTTTTGGAAGAAGTACTGACCGATGATTCCCGCAGACCAAAATAATTTATATTTGGTAATAGTGTATGTCGTATGAATTGAAATCACTCCAATCCGACAATTTTGATTCATCGAACAATTGGCCTTGTCGCTAAACTCATGTTTCATCACGAAGCAGTGACTTTGATAATAAAATTTGATGATTTTCACCCGTTTTCAACACTATAAACTTCCATAGTGATTTGCCGTACACAGCTAAACAATTGACAGATGTCACTTTAACAACAAGTTAAAATGCTGCTATAACCTAAAAAATTTCGAGCGTCTCTATTGAAAGATCTATCGATAAATTCAAAGTAATAAATCATATAATATGTAAAATGACATAAGATTATAAAAAATGAATACAGTACTAACACTTCAATACAAGTTAAATACTTAACCTAAAACAACTGATTTTAACATACCGACTAAAACTTTCTTAAAAAATGGCAAACATATTATTCTAAAACAATTTTTATCTCTTCAACATTCAAAATTTATAATAATCAAATCATCTTGCAGGTTAGAAAGGTTCCTTCAAAAAAATTATGCGCTAAGATTTTATGACAATTATTGGTTATGTGTATTCGCCAATAAAATGGCGAATCATAATTTTTTTCTTCTCTGGGTTTTCTGTGTCGAGACATTCTGATTTTTTGATTATGTTACTGCATGTACAGTAAACCCTCCTACAGCACTGATTTTTTGATGACTTAATTCATCAAAAGTAAAGGAAGTACAGCTACTGAGAGATATTCTTCAAATGCACCTGTTTATGTATAATATTACATATTTACGAAACATATCGCCTTAAGACGCTATAAAAAAACTGCTTTATAGCAATGCATGCTATAGGAGGGTTGACTGTTTTTTTTATATATAACTGTGTGACACTGTTGTAATATAAATATTTGACCGACGTGACAGCGCAAAAGACAGGTTTTACCAATTAGCAGAAAATTTCAAGACGGAAATAATTTCATCAGATTAATCAAATACTTGGGTGTCGTACAACACAGATTTATATAACACGGTTAAAGGAAATAAAATATAACAAACATTTGTCGTGGTATTGGTGGAGAAGGTTTTTATGACATGGGTATTCATGACATCCAAGAAATATTGGACGTTGAACGAAGAAGAATAAGTCGGAATGTTGGATGAACCTAACACAATTAATGACTCAGAAAGCAGTTGCAGCGAATCAGCTACATGTTTCATATAAGAAACAATAAATGGTGGCCTGGAATTGGCTATTAAATTAGATTTTTTTTTATTGAAAATAATCAATGGAAAGGAGTTCGAAATTCAAGACGGAATTACAAAATATTTTGTAATTTTATAAGAAAATACGTAATTCTATATTTTTTTTGGAACGCAAACCCTAATTTTGTTTGAGCTTCAAACCTTGTATTACACGACGTTATTGTGGAACCATATAACCGTGTTATACGAGGTTAAGTGTATATAATACAACCAAAACATCCTGGCTGTGAAATAACAAAATAAATTGTTCAACGGTGTGACAATGAAGTCTCGTTTTCCGGAAAAATTTGTATCGAGTTCCGGGAAAGTCGAGACAATTAAAGCCAATGAAAAAACATTATGAAGTTTAAATAAACCATTTGAATTCTTATTCTTCTCAAATTATCTTTTAAATAAATTACCATAATCAAAAGTTGTAACAACGAATTATACACATGGCACACTGTTTTATTAATATTATATTATATGACCTCCATATAGTGCAGTGATGCACAACCTTTTTTGAAGAAGGGCGCCAGATAATCAATTCTCAGATATTTCGAGGTCCGCATGGTGAAATTATCGATATTTTTTATGT
Organism: Himalopsyche kuldschensis; assembly: GCA_028554975.1. NCBI lineage: Eukaryota > Metazoa > Arthropoda > Insecta > Trichoptera > Rhyacophilidae > Himalopsyche > Himalopsyche kuldschensis. Next base: position 758,988 of record JAHFWI010000096.1, read on the forward strand.
ATGTATATAAAATTAAAATTTTTAACATTTGTTTATTAATTAAGTATTTCGACTGAGGGTGCTTGATGGAATTTCAATATCAAATTTGAATTTTTTACTTTTCCATGAGTTTTGCCACTGGCGACCCGGGTTTCGCCTTTCGGCGTCTTCAGGTATTCCGGGTGCACGGATGTACTTGAACTGATGCGTAGTAGACAATTTGTATCGTTGCCTGAAGATGCCGAAAGGCGAAACCCAGGTCGTTAGCGACAAAACTCATGGAAAAAGTAAAAATTCAAATTTGTTTATTACTCTTCCATCGTCCGTAAAAAGTTCTTAAGAAAAAAAGATGATTTATATTTGTCATATTGGGCCGCATGACATGTCATTGCGGGCCCCAGGTTGTGCATCACTGATATAGGGAATTGAATACTGTGTTTCTGTGTACGTATATAGAATTAATTTTAAATTAATTCACAACGCAAAAAAAATACTAATTATTTTAAGTTTTATTCGTAAAAAACGATGTGAACTATCTAATTAAAAATAATTCTGAATATTTAAAATATAGAAAATACACAAATTAAATTATTTCATTAAATATACAGAAAAACAATTTTAATGATATTTTGAGTTGTTTTACTCTCTAATAATTTAATATATATTTTACAGTTAACTCTTTATTAATATATGTAACGAAAATCATTATTAAATAATGCTGTAGAACAGCGGTCACCAAACTACGGCCAGCGGACCGGATCCGGCACACCAAAAATTTTCGATTTTTGAAAATAAATTTTCTTTTTTAAATTTCATGATTTGCTTGTGAATTCACAACTATTTATATCAATAAATCAATTGTTACGACAACGTATGATCCCATAAAATATTTTTATTACAAATACAATCCGGCCCGCCAAGTTTTTAAAAATTTCTTTAAGTTTAATAAGTTTTTAAAGTTTAGTGACCCCTGCTGTAGTAAGTTGCGCTAATTAAAAGATATTTTGATTCGAGTCTGTTTATTACATAATATTATCAAGAACCCATACGATTTTATATAGCAGAAATATTTGATTTCCCGATACATAATAATTATTATCGTTAGATTTAAGTCATTGTAAAATCACAACAATAGATTTTAAAATCTATCAAATGAGTGTCTTATAGTTTCAAAAGATCAAACACTAATGTTGAGTGACGTCCGGTGTCTTCAGTCAAGTGTGATGCACCAGGAGTCGCAGTATCATCAGAGCTGCCAAAAGAGCTGGTTGAAGCCGAAGAAGATGTGCTCCACCGGTCTGCATGGCTGCAGGACGTTCTCCGCTGAGGACATGGACGACGACGGATGCTGAATCTATAAGATATAATACAATATGAGGAAACATAGATTTTATTGTAACTACAAGCTTTTAAGCAAAAAACAGGTTTCATCAGTAATTACCATTTTTTTAACCGATACAAATTGTCTTTTCATTATCTTTAAAGTAGAGAATGCGATTACTCGACGTCTTTACTACTCGAGTATCGAGTAGTAAAATGTTAAAATACTCTAGTAGTTTCAGATGTACCTAAATTTATGTCAAAAATTCAAATTTGTGTCTATAAATAGATGATAAATACATTTATTTCCATTTGTGAAACATATATTTAAAAAATAATAGAGAATTAAACGTTCCAAATTTTACTGTGAGTTTAGTTTTGTTCAGTACGAGTATTTTGAAAAATACTCGAGTAATACTCGTATTTTATAATGAAGTCTTATTTCCTATTTTTTTTAACTTATTTAAAAAAAATATATAATGTTTAGCCGTTGCCTTTAACTGAGTCTTACGCGCGGATTTTACTGTCAGTTAATATTTTTTAAATGGTTTTGCCGTTGACTATCTATTCGAGAATTTCTTTTGTTACTTTTGTTTTGGGTCCTGCTGACTTATCATATCAACAAAATTTGAGAAGTTTAATTCTGTACTATTTATGAGATATGTTTTATAAATGGAAATAAATGTATTATTGAAATCAAATAAGCTTATTTATTTATAAACACAAATTTGAATAAATCATATATATTTTAGTAAATCTGAAACTACTCGAGTATTTAAAAAAAATACTACTCGATACTCGAGTAGTTGAGACGTCGAGCCTGAAGAGCTATGGAGCCAACTATGTGGGAAATTGGAGGGCATCCAACATTAATAAGGTACTTATTACCTGATGTACTGGGCGCGCACGTGTAGTTGCCGGAATCTGCCGGAGCCGCACGTGCGACCAGGAGTCTCGAGGTCCTGGTGCGGCGCTCCGTCTCCACGCTGACGCCTCCTCGGGCTGCGTAGTTCACCACGGCCCCGTCGTGGTACCAGTATATGAAACTGTTCACAAAATAACTAAATTGAGAATCAAGCCAAGAACTGTACGAATTATTTTAATTAAATTTACAGGACTGTTATTGTAGTATATTTAAGTTTGGATTGTTGGTGTTATGTTGATTGAATTGGGATTTAATTGGTAGAACTCCATTATAAAAACATACAGGTGGACCTCTAATTTTGCACAATTCGCTATTTCGTTAATTTTAACGAAAATCATTATTTTTAGATTTTTTAGCGATCTTGCAAGAATATATTTTCAGGAACCAATGATATGTGCAAATCGAGGTCCAATTGTATAAGAATGGGGTGGTTAAAATGAGATTGTCCCATATTAGCATGTCACTCGATAAAATAAGAGTGCTTGGTTATTATTCACTTAATTCAACAATTCCAGACATTGTTTGCATTGACAGAATTTGCATTTACTTGATAGAACTCCATTATAACACATAAAACAATGGAAAATTTAAGCTGGGATTATCCCATGGTGGCATGTCGCTTGATGGATTCAGTGCTTGATGAATTATTCACCAAACTCAAAAATTTCACACATTAATTTATTGATTGTATTGGCATTCACTTGGTAGAACCCCATTATGATAAACATCTACTGACAAATAATTTTTCAATACACGTATATAAAATATGTATTCGTAGTGTAATATATTTATGGAAATTATAATTTGACCCGGAAAAGAAACTACACTATAAGGGGACGTCTATACGAGGGAAGATGGCATATTTTATAGGAGAACGCTCTAACAGGTGTTATCGTATTAGTATTTTCCTCGATTGCTATATTTTCTTCTGTTGAATGATGAATTTCATACAAAACTTTAAAACAATCTTTGCTTAAAAATCATTGTACTTGAAATGCCTGAAGATACTGTAAGGAAAAACCCGGGTCGTAAAGTACAAAATTCAAGCGATTCAAATTTGATATATTAATGTCACCAAGCACCTTCAGTCGAAAGTCTTAACATGGTGCATGTGCGTTTGGAGTGGTGCATCACACATTGTGATGAAGATTTCAGTCTGAAAATATTTTGACTTACTTTTAAAATGTCAATAAACTATTAAGATAAGGTTCGTCAAAAAAAAAAAAATCCAAAAAACCGGCCGTCACATGGGGTGACCCCCTTAATAATTTTATTTTTTTCTAATACGCATACGACGAAATACCTGTTTTAAAGGTCAAGATGTATAAAAAACAGCCAGATTTTCAAATAAATGTGGAATATACATTCGTAAATAATTAGAAGCGAGTATTTTATGAGTATTTAATTTCGCTAAGCGAGTACCGCGTTCACGTAATCGATTAAATGATTTGCGTTAAGCGAAACCCACCCAGATCCAAGTTTAGATAAAGTATTTAAAAACATATTAGGTATACGTGAATTTTTATTATATTTATATTGAAAATGAAATCGGAAGCATGGCAACATTAAAAGTGTTAAATTTATTTTCGAACACAACAAAAGGTCAAATTGCATTATACTTTCAAAAAATATTGCAAAACTTCCATTCGAATTCGAATTTCGAACAATACAAAAGAAAATTCGTTTTTTGTATAGTATTGTTATGTTATGCGGGCTGTAATAAAATAACGCGATTGCCATTTTGGCAAGCGAACTTTGCATTTGAAAGTCATCAAGCGTGCAATCCGGGGCTCGGATAAAAGAGAAATAATAATAACGAACAGTAACAACACCTGCTGTTGAAATAAGAAAGATATGAAACAAAACCAATGTCACAAACGGCAAAAATCTTACATCTGTCGTACCACAATACAGGGTGACATTGGAGGACGTCTTCGGAGAAAACAATTTTCAATATTGCGAAACCAAAGCATTACCAGCGGTGATTGTAAAATTAAATAAGGCACCAGTGGAGCTAGAGACATTTATTTACTACAGGGATACCCAACTGTTATCAATTGGTGGGCCAAATAAAATAATTAAAAATAGTTCCGGTGGGCCGCACGGATCCTTTTGTATAAATATCTCTGTTTCGTTGTATTTCTTATCAGTTGATAATGCTCGCCATGAGCGAAACCAGTCCTGATCTAATATATTTTTTTTAATGGGATAAGTGGAATAACCTAAACTAACGAATAAGTACTAAAAATGTGTTATTATTTTTATTATATTGCCATTCCACCAAGTATTGACAGTGAACAAATTAAAAGTGGTAACGTGAATCTTTTATTGTGTGTGCAAGCTATTAAATTTGAATTGTTTGAATTTTGTACTTTTCCATGAGTTTTGTCGCTAACGACCCGGGTTTCGCCTTTCGGCATCTTCAGGCATTCCAAGTGCACGGATGTACTTGAACTGACGCGTAAAACTATTATTAAACCATAAATTTTGGCTAACAACACGAAATTTTAACACTAATATACTGTAGAGTTCAGTCAATCTTGCCGTGCTAACAATGTTGATATAATTAAGTATTTCGACTGGAGGTGCTTGATGGAATTTCAAACAATTCAAATTTGATATTTGATAATGTAAATTAGTGTTAAAGTTTCGTGTTGTTAGCCAAAATTTATGGTTTAATAATAGTTCTACGCGTCAGTTCAAGTACATCCGTGCACTTGGAATGCCTGAAGATGCCGAAAGGCGAAACCCGGGTCGTTAGCGACAAAACTCATGGAAAAGTACAAAATTCAAACAATTCAAATTTGATATTGTAATTCCATCAAGCATCTTCAGCCGCAAGCTATTAAATAAAAAATCAATTAAGTATGAATAATCATTTGCAAAGTAAAAAACTTGTATACATACATGCGATTTGATATATGTCGGTCAGACAGGTCGTAGTAAATCAATTCGCGCCAAAGAACATGATAGATCTTTTAATAATAACGAAACAGATTCACAATTTGCAAACCACCTCATAGAGGAATCACATGACCTAAATTCAGTCCCGATTTGTTTATATTCTTGTAATAAGGGCCTTAAGCTAAATGCATTGGAACAACTAGAAATTAATAGGTATAATCAATCCAATGACATTCTTAATGAACAAATCACAATTAACGCATCACCACTTCTTAAGCCATGAATAAGTATTAATGCAATTTTAAATAAATCAACTTAATACATTACTAATTTTACGTTTATTCCCACTTCGTAAAAACCCAGATTAACTTTCACTTCATGAATACATCAAATCAATTTGTAACATTCAATAACTTATTATTTACATATAAAATTAAGATGGTGGAAAAGGGAAGAATGTATTGTATACCCTGTCTATGCGGGCTATAAAGGGTCTTTTTATAAGGACGCTTAGTTTTGAAATGTAAATAAAACAAGTTGTTTGTGAGATTTCGACTAAATTTTAATTTCATTTGTAAGTATATTTTACGGCATTAAATATGGAATATAGCATCAAATGTCTGCCAATATCCATTCATTATAAAATGGGCCATGTCGCTAAAGTTGACTTTTTTGACAAATTTGGGTAATCTTCCAACTACTACAGAACCCAATCAGGCATTGTCTGCGGTCGTTTACCTGAAGTTCTTTGGTTAGTTGGATTTTATACGGGTGCAGACATAAGGCCCGATTCAAAATTCGCCAAGTTGAAGTCGCAGAAAAGCCAAGTTCTTGTGAACAACGAGAAATAAGCTGCATTGGGTTTTCCCGTACACTTTCACACACAGCAGCAATGTTTTCACCAGATATTGTATTTTGATGACGTACAGGTAGGCGTTGGCCGATTATTTATTAAACTGGTTGACTCAAATTTGGCCACTAAACAATGAATAATCTACTCAGCAGGACAAAGTAACATATTTTGAGCGTCCCTATTGAAATACCCTTTATATGCTTGTTCTAATGCACGTTTAAAACATAATTCTGACGAGGGCGTACGCCGAAATAGCTATCTACAAATATATAAAACAAAATCTGTAGAATTAAAATACATTGTTATTTTATTTACCGTATTAATAGACTCGTGTTATATGAAAAGTTTAGAAATAAAAAAACGTTAATATACTAGGTTTAATACTATGAATTAGAAGTAGCTCGGTGTTTCATATTCTTGGCATGCCCAAAGCCTGAAAAAGATCAGTGTATAAACTCAAAGTGTAAGGAGCCATTTCCACGTGGAAAAGTCCGAAATTTTTCAAAGTCCAACAAACTTTTTACCAAGGCTCTCGGAATGATAACTTTTCATGTAATGTGAAAGTAATGTTCTGAATACAAACATTTTTGTAGCCTTTGAAATATGTCAACCGTCAAATGAGAAGGGTGGGTATTAAAATTGTACGGGGTTGTTTTTGTAAATGTCAAAACATGGTATCAAAAGACTGTGCTAAATTTATTATAGTAACGTTTACTAGTTAGCGAGAGAACGAAACCATTTAACACTTTCAACGTGCTAGCTGTCAATACTTGGTGGTATGGCATAATAATAAAAACATTTTGAGTACTTAAATCACATTGAATTTATTTTGATGAGGACCGGTTTCGCTCATCGCGAGCATTATTGATGGAACAGAAAAATAGTAGTGTTATATTGCTAAGAATATACGAATATACAAACTATTTAGGATGCGTTAGTTCAAGTACATACGTGCACTTGAAATTTGCCTGAAGATGGAGTCAGGCGAAACCCAGATCATTTGCGACAAAGCTTATAGAAAAGTACAAAATTCAAACGATTAAAAAAAAATGGTGCTATATGATGAAAATTGCAATTAAATAAACGAAAACGTTTTGGTAAATTATGGATATATGGTCACCTAAAATAGTGACCTATTTCTACAATATATATCATGGTCACCCTCGTTATATTTTTAGGAAATGAGTTCCTTCTTTTCGAGAATACTCTAAGTCTCAGAAGTTAATTAATTAAAACTAATTGACACTGATAAAACTTCTTTGGCTTTTCAAGTTATTTGAATATCTGTACATATTTTTACGAAAAAAACCCTTAGAAATGCCTGTTTAATTTAATAAAGAAAATTAATATTTACTCTATTTGATGATTGTTACTATGAAAATAATTTAAAAACTTCGTACATAGATATTGAATGTAAATAATCATAGTGAAATTTGAAGTGATTAATATTTATTCAAAAATAGAATCGTTAGTATTCGAAAGTTGAAATTTGTACTTACAAAATGGCCGCTGACCTTGGTATGATCAAACCAGTACATTAAATATAAAATATTTACGACACTACGATATCATGAACGGTTTCGTTCATCTCGAGCATTTGGTCCAGATCTCTTCATTATGTAATGTGGAAATCTAATATATAAAAATCAATATTTGTTTGTTTGTTCGCATCCTGTGCCCTGCCATACCGTTCATCCGATCGCAATGAAACTTTGTCAACTTATTGCTTGGTTTGCGCGAAGGTTATAGGCATACAAAAATCAACATACAGTAGATCTTTTTATTTTAAATACAATGTTTTTTTTTTTTTCAAATTTTTGCGCTGCCATACCGTTCATTTTGACAACTTATTGTTGCACTTGCGCAAAGGTTATAGGTATAGTACAATTAACTTTCAGTAGGTGCGCGTCCCAAAGACAAACAGGAAACTTCAATGTCATCGATACCGATCAATGTTAGTGAAATTATTTATCTAAAATATTTTGCATCCGAAAGCACTTCAATAAACACAAACAGTTTCTTTCTTTGAGTGGTATTGCAATGCTTGCCGGGTACCGGATAGTGTGGTTTTATAATAAACTAGTATTCGAACCCGGCTTCGCTCGAACCAGTTTGGGGTTATGTTCACCTCGGCGCGTAAATTCAGACGGGCCAAGTTGAAACAACTGGCAACTTAATGACCAACAATGCAAAAGGGAATTACAGACCCACAGACATACATACGCCGTTTCGGTTTTATATATAAGATATTTTGGTTCATATGAAACTACTCGAGTACTCGAGTGTTTTGTAAAATGTACTACTCGATACTCGAGTAATTAGAGTCTCACATTGATAACGAAACAAATTTACCGTCGAAACTTTCATGAGCGAAATCAATTCGTTTGTTTGAACTTGCAACAACAATGCAAAAGGGAATTACAGACCCATATACATACATACGCCGTTTCATTTTTATATATAAGATATATTCGAATAATAGGTTTCGGATGGGTGAAAGAAAAAGGTGGAGTATATTTAACTGTGTATTTTCAACTGTGATACATTAAACACACGGCACTCAGCACTGAAATGTTTCTGAATTCTCGGGTTTCTTTGAAATCGTACACCTGTATTGCAGAGTGTGGTATGCAAAATAGGTCTTGTTTTTCCCGACCTCCAGTGACACACAATTTTTGCATTTCTTTGTCGCAAGGAAATATTGTATAATTTTTTGTGACTTATTCATAACAATATGGAGAGTCTTCAGATGTTTTTGGACGAATCATTGCTATATATAAGAGAAGGTTACTCTTTAGGGAAACATTTCGATCTACATCGATTCTCTTATGTCTTCTCGTCATAATTCTTCAGGCAAGAGATCGTTGGGTTGCAGTCAAGGCCCACTGACTTATAGCACTTTTTAGAGGTTTCACGAACGAACTCACGAGTTGAAGGTACACTTAATTCTCTGTGTAAGAACCGTAGAGAGTCTTGGAGATGTTTTTGTTCAAGAAATGACCAAACAAGTGTAGCGTACACCATAATTGGACGCGTAATTGCTGTATGTTAGGAGAAATTTACTCTTTGTGGAAAGTATGCTTCTAGCATTCAGCATACAGTACAATCCTTTCCCATTGTTGCTGAGGGTGTGGTGGTGAGCAATCCATAGTGAAGCCAGTTCAAGAGATTAGCTTATGCATTTGTTTGTCGATTTTTTTATATATATTTGACGGTGCTTCAAGTTTTAAGGCGCGTTGGCGTCAAAGTTCTTCCAATCTCCTTCGTCTCTAAGTTTAGTGTTTTTTTTTGCATTTCCTTCCATCGCTGCAGAAAAGAGGGCACGATCGCTATAGTTCATGAAGTTTGGGTTACAGTGATCGCCCACTGCCTTATGAAACTTTTTAAAGATCTCACGAACAAACTCGCGAATAGAAGACACACCTTATTCTCTGTGTAAAAGCGATCCACGCCTGAACCATGGATCATCACATATTTGACGCAATGACTTATTCTGAGCAATCTGGACAGTCTTCAGATGTTTTTGGTAAGCAAATTCCATAACTGGTGTAGCGTACACTATAATTGGACGAGTTATTGCTGTATATAGGAGAAGTTTACTCTTTAGGGAACGTTTTCTCCTAGCATTTAGCATAAAGTATAATTTCGCTTTTGTAGCATTAGCTTGGCGCTTTTGCAATCGTGGTGTGTTCGTTAAGCTTCAATCTCCTGTCCAGTGACGGCTGGTGACGGGGCGCTGGGGGGTGCAAAAGGAAGATTCAACTATTTTTCCGTACTACGGAAGAGAAAACAGTTGGTATTGCGAACATCTGAATTGAAAGTCCATGCTATAGAAGTGTTTTAAAATCCAATGAATAAGAAAGAACTCTTGCAAAAATGGTTGAATCTTCCATTGCACCCTACAACACCCCGTCACCAGCCGTCACTGCTCCTGTCTAAGGTAAATCCAAGATACTTGACTGTATTATGCCCACTTTATCTGTGTATTGTGCATTCTTATTCAATTAAGGTAAAAAAAACACTATTTTTTTTAGTTTTTTGTTATTTATTTGATAGAGCTGTAGGTGCCGAATCTTCCTTTCTAATTCATCTCTGATTTTTAGTTTCCTTTAGCTTCCCATCGTTGCTGACACAGAGCGTGTTGCTGAGCAATCCATAGTGAAGCCAGTTCAAGATATTAGTTTATGCATCTATATGTGCATAGATGGATAAAATTTATCTCATTTCAGGTACACGAATGAGCTTCAAACGAGTCAAATTTGATATTGAAATTCTATCAAGCAAGAAACAATTCGTTAACTGCTATCATTCTAAAGTGGACATATCGTTATTTGTTTTAAGTAGGGCTGTGGAGTCGGAGTCGGAGTCATGGAGTCAGAGCATTTTGGCCGGAGTCGTACTCGGAGTCGGAAATTTTGAAAAGTTTGATCTTTTTATTTTTGCATTTAATTTGTCAAATTTGGCTTTTTGCCGCATTGATAGGGTTGGTATTTAATTGAATACACATAATTAGGGAAATTAGGGAAAAACGTGACAGCCCTGGTGTCGGACTTTGTTTTACCGACTCCACAGCCCTGGTTTTAAGACGCCTCGTAATATTATGTAAAAAAAAATAGTTTACGATCACTTCGCTTAAAAATTTTTGACAAAAAACACCATAATAATTTCCATTCCCGCCGTTACGTTGCTGAGAATACTAAAAATATTAAAAATACGAAAACATACGCTACTGGTGAAAATACGCCCGCATATGTTTGCCCCGCTTCGTGCTCCCCACATGTTAGGCTCGTGCAACTTACGACTTTTGCCTTGTACAGATGTAAAAAGTTGAAAAAAATGAGCTTGAACATCTCTCCGCGAGTCGACCTTTGTATGTGTCACGTAAATGGATTACCGGGTATGCGATGTGGATCAGCATTGTGTGGGCCGCCAAGAAACTAAATGTTGTAAATAGGTAACAGTGCATTTTGAATTGTACATTCTGGCATTTATGTACATATATATACAGGTGGACTTCTAGTTTCGCACATAATTGGTTCCTGAAAATTTGTGCGAAAGAAGAGGGATGTAAAAAAAAAGTCTTTAAAATTTTTCATTATCAAACATTATTTATGTACCGTCGAACGGGGTGAATATAGATGCTTTTTTACCCTTCACGACTATGTTTCTTCATACCTGCGCCACATATTCAAATATGGACGGCTTGAAACGTGTTTCTATGGTCCTACTACACATTTTTTTTTTAACCATGTGCGGTTCCAACTTGGAGCATATGGACTCCTCACGGAGTTTATCTCAACATACTAAACCTCTCCTTTTCGAAGAGAGTAGGGATGGAAAGGATATGATGACTAGGAAAGAACTAGTGATTAGCTAATCGCTGTAACTATGCGTCGCTCTTTGGGATCGTAAAGGTGGGAAAGGATTTTCCCCAACACAAACACCCATGTCTTTGAACAGATTTATCGACTGAAAAAATCCGCTCGTACCGGGAATCGAACCCAGGCGGTCCGGCACGCAAGTCGAAGCCGTTGCCACTGCGCTACGGACCGCGACTAAACATTAATGACAATATTTTTTAAATATTCACTAACATTATTAAGACACAGTCAATTTTGTTCGATGGTCTATTCACATTGAATCGGGGTGAATTGAGACGAGAGAGGGTGTATAGAGACTTGACAGGGGAATGGAGACAAGACAACGGATTGTAATGATTGGAATAAATGAACTTCTATTCTAATGTTTCTATGGTCCAACTACACATTCATGACAATATTTTTAAAATATTCACTATCTTTATTAAGACAGAGTGAATTATGTTCGATGCCTCTATTCACATTGAATTGGGGTGGATAGAGACGAGAGAGGGTGAATAGAGACAAAACGTCGGTCCCTGTGGTCTAGTGGCAAGAGCTTTGTCCTAGCGATCAGGGGACCCGAGTTCAATTCTCGGCAAGGATGGATTTTTTTCAATTGAAAAAAGAGATCTTGGGCTGGGTGTATGTTATTAATCGTTGATTTTGTGCACAACTGATTAATTATTTATCATCGAGTTAATCTCGTATGACTTTCACAATTAAGAATATTTGGCGCATTGGCGTAAGCTGTAATGCCAATTTTTTTTTTTTCTTAAAAATTAAAATTATAAAAAAAAAACAACAGATTTTAATGATTGGATTATATGAACCTCTATTCTATATGAGTCTCTATTCACCCCGTTTTACGGTACTTATTAACTAAAAAAAACATGATTTAATTTAATTTTCGTGTAATAAAAGAGAAGTTTTTAAGGAGTCCAAAAGTAAGGATGCACAGGCATCGAACTTAAACACATGTTTCAATTTTAGCCAATCATTTAGTTGGTTTGGTTTTGTCATTCGAGAGATAGTATTACAGTCATTGTAAAGAAACTTACTAAACCATAATTTATTTATTTATTTATTTAAGAAAAAGCAAATCATGGCATAACAGCTGATGCCAATGCGCCATGTATTTGACAAATATAAATACGTGTATTTATATATATACATACATGTAAATACATAATATTAATCACTAATTAATTAAAAACAAGATGAAAACATTGCAGTCATAAAAACTGAGAGAAAAAAATTATAAAATCATATTAGAAATTTTCAAAGATGTCAACCGAGTGAGTTCTGACAAAATCAACTTTTATTCATAAAATATAGTATTCGTCTGAACTCACTCACGTCAATATGAAATATGTCGACATCCGAAGCAATGCCGTTTAAAATTGTTAAAGCTCTTGATTACATTGGATAATTATCACAACTTTTAACGTATCAAAGCCTTTGTTATATTATAACATCCATCTTTGTTTCAATTGTATGAAGTTTATGAGTTCTCAAAACAATTTTTTTTTACATATTCGCTAAAAAATCGAAAAAAACGAATTTTTAAAAATGAGCGAAATAGAGAATTGTGGGAAAGTAGAGATCTGCCTGTATGTATATTGTACTTGGGATTATTAATGCACGTATTATGGCAGAGGATTAAGCGCACAGTGTCATATGATATTCACGACTGAATGCACTTCAATTAATGAAATATGTACATACAAAATCAATACTGGTCGGTCCCTGTGGTCTAGTGGCAAGAGCTTTGTCCTAGCAATCGGGGGGCCCGGGTTCAATCCCCGGCAAGGTTAGATTTTTTCAATTGAAAAAAAAAAAAAAAAAAAAAATACTGAAGAGATTAAATATGCATGGAAATTATCTTATATTATTTAGAACACTCTCTTAATTCAGGGACTCAGTTTTTGAATTTCAAAACATCATCGAAAATATGAAAAAAATTCAGTTGTATTTAATATTTTGTGATCTTTAAAAAAATGTGAGTAGTCCACGGGATCCAAAAGGTTGACGACCGCTGATAAAGTCACAGTGAAAAAAGTTTAACAGAAAAGTCACTTGCTTTAATTAGCAAATAGTTACATTATTCTTGAATGTATAATGAATGGTATCTTATATATAAAACCGAAACGGCGTATGTATGTATGTGGGTCTATAATTCCCTTTTGCATTGTTGGTCATTAAGTTGCCATAAAAACGAATATGAAAGAAAATATGTTTGAATTTTTATCGGCGAAGACATTTAGTCAAAATGTAATAAATTAGTCTTCTACAGAACTTTTTCCGGCTTTTATTATTAATAATAATGTTTATTATTTACGTGAAGGTATTATTTGACATTTCTTTGACAGCAAATTAGATTTTTTCCTTGAGTTTGGACATTTTAATGGGCGAGAATGGGGGCTGTCATCAAATTAAATAAAGTTTGTGATTTTATTTTAACTCTATTTTGGATGTTAGATTTTGTGATATAATAATGTCGAATGATATAAAATTAAATAATTATTGGTCGCTTAGTCCGAGCGACGCCGGGTAGCAATACTAGTAAATCTATAAATAATAAAAAAAGTTATACTAAAAAAAATGAAAGATATACTAAATACTCGATAAAAAAGATACCAATCCACAGTAGAAGATTTGAATCAATCATCTGATAGCCAGACGATTCGAAGAGTCGTTGAATGAATTTTGAATTTCGAACCGCAAAAAAATTGATTCAGTAATTAAAAAAGACAAAAAAAATGGGTTTTGAATAGTAGACTGTAGTAGAAGATTTGAAACGATATTAAAAAGATTCGTTCAAAGAGTAATGGAATGTTTTGAATGTAGCGTAAAAATAATGAAATATTTCTATATATTGAGAAGACCTTTATTCCGGCTCCCTCGTAAATCGAGAAGGAGCCTCCTATCCTACACTCAGGAAGAGGGATTTTGGGGACGGAGAAGGAGAAACATGTTACTCTTATAAAGAAAAGACGATCTCAAAGCGTTATGTGGGTGCGGTTAGCATCCATTATTTAGGATTTACACAGACGTTATACAACACACAAATATTACGATAGCGAAGAAGATATCAGGAATTTGACTCGAATTTAATTCGTAGAGAGAGGATTAGACGCGTGCATTCTCAATGCAGTCCAATCTCTCACTCTGTATGAAAACAAACGGTTACTTTAGAAAGAAAAAACAATGGCCGTTTAAAAAATCGTTAACACGTGCGCCCGCCGATAAGGGATTATTTATCGCCTAACGAACTTTTTATGAAGCAAATGCACTGTCGGGCGACAAGAGATAAGAGAAATTGAAATAACTCTATATTGAATCGCTATTGATTTCAATGTAGATTATTATAAGAATGAATTTATTTCCTGATATCGACTTAAACTCATAGACTGAGGTGAAAAATAGATCGTTCGAGAGAGTTCTGATGACCTACCACATAAGGTGGTGTCAATATATAAAAATCTCGGCTTAAATTTTTGACGTCGAACTCCTTCGAAACGGCTTGACTGATTATTATGATTTTTTTTATGTATACTGGTTAGATATGAGAGAAGGTTGTAAAGTATATTTCATTCCGCTAGGTGAAGGATGTTCCTATCAGGACTTATTTTTTCAATATTTCTGACATCCGTCGTTTTATTTATGTTGTTAAATAACAGATGGCGCTACGTGTGCTACTTACAATACATTTGTTATTTATTACTTAACAACCAAAATATTCACTAGAAATAATTTATATCGCAGAACTACGTTTGTCGGGTCAGCTAACCTATATCTTATATATAAAACCGAAACGGCGTATGTATGTATGTGTGTCTGTAATTCCCT
Source organism: Himalopsyche kuldschensis (assembly GCA_028554975.1). Lineage (NCBI taxonomy): Eukaryota > Metazoa > Arthropoda > Insecta > Trichoptera > Rhyacophilidae > Himalopsyche > Himalopsyche kuldschensis. Next base: position 774,178 of record JAHFWI010000096.1, read on the forward strand.
TTTGCATTGTTGTTGCAAGTTCAAACAATCGAATTGATTTCGCTCGCGAAAGTTTCGACGGTAAATTTGTTTCGTTATCAATGTGTGTGTAGAGACTCCAATTACTCGAGTATCGAGTAGTACATTTTAAAAATAGTCTAGTACTCGAGTAGTTTCATATGAACCAAAATATCTTATATATAAAACCGAAACGGCGTATGTATGTCTGTGGGTCTGTACTTCCCTTTTGCATTGTTGGTCATTAAGTTGCCATAAAAACGAATATGAAAGAAAATATGTTTGAATTTTTATCGGCGAAGACATTTAGTCAAAATGTAATAAATTAGTTTTCTACTGAACTTTTCCCGGCTTTTATTAATATAATAATGTTTTTATTTACGTGAAGGTATTATTTGACATTTCTTTGACAGCAAATTAGATTTTTTCCTTGAAATTGGACATTTTAATGGGCAATAATGGGGCTGTCAATATATGAAAGGGGCTGTGAAATGTCAATGCCAGTCTGAAATGTTCATTTTAATTCCATTTTAATTGACCTAGACTTTTGAATTTTGAAAAAGTTGTTTCAACTTGGCCCGTCTGAATTTACGCGCCGAGGTGAACATAACCCCAAACTGGTCCGAGCGAAGCCGGGTTCGAACACTAGTTATTGATAAGAATAAAAAATCATAGAAAACAGATGATTGATGAAAAATTCGAATCAATGTTGATTTAAAATGGTGAGTGAATGTTAGTGGAAGATTTAAGCTATTTTGTAGACATGTCCGCTTCCAAAGTAAAGCATATGTACTCCTCACGGAGTTTATCTCAACATATGTTTTTCTTCGAGAACTGTTTTTACTCAGTTGCTCAACCTCTCTTATTCAAAGAAAGTGAGGAATGAAAGGATAGAAGGACTAGAACAGCAATAGTGGTTAGCCAATAGCTCTCGCAACACGCCTTGCTTTTTTAATTCGATGGGTGGGGACACCCATGCCTTCGAACGTTATCGATAAATCGAATGAAACAAACTGTCTATATGACCACTTCACTTCGGACCCGATTTGAGCCAATATTTATAATAAACAAATGATTTAAAGATTCGTTGAAATAATTTCGAATTTCGAATAGCGAAAGATTCGAATCAGTTTTTAAAGAATACATCATTAATTTATTCATTGAATCAGATGTATGTATGTATATGTTACAGTGAAACTGTATTCTCAGTGAAAATGTATCAAGTAATAGATTTGTATGACAACATGATTTCACTGGTCACTATCATTGAAATTATTGGCCCAAGTCGATGATTTGCCGGCCTAAAATTTTGGTTTGGTTCAATGAAACAAAATCATAAAGGTCCAATTCATAAAAAGAGAACCAAATAAAAACACAGACAAACATAGGGCTGAAAATAGGATGGTCAAATTTAATTTCAATGACAGCTTGGAGAAGAATATATTTTCACTGAGAATACAGTTTCACTGTAACATATAAAAATAACACACTAAAATATTTCCAACAAACGTGAAAGTTTATTGATTCTTCATGTATCTTCAATGGAATAAAACGATTTATGACGATGATGATGCTGTGCAGGATACAGAAGCACACCCTGAGGCCCAGGGACGATTTATTATTAAAGACCCAAGTCAACACCCGCATACGTGTCATTTCTCTCCCGGCGCAGAGCGGTTGAATAAATGATCCGATTCCCTTAATCAAGCGATCCTATGGCCTGTAAAATATCTCTGTGAGTCGCACAGTGTGGGGCTCTCAATAGAACATGTCCATTCTCAAACCTAATTTATATAAAAAAAAAAAGTGTTAACCCTTTTAAGCCTACAATACCACCATCTAAATACCTCGATCCTTTTTTTACACGATACATTGGCTCCAGAAAGTGACGCGTATAAAAACTTAAATTTCATATAATTTGATAAATTGTTTGCAATAATCAAAATATCGCAAAAAAGGTATCAAAAATATACAAAAATATTTTTTTCATTTAAAATTGAATTTCTTTGTTGATTATAGAAATACAATGAGAAATAGATACATGAATAATTAAATCGTGTGGCATCTTATATACAGTGAAACCCCGATTTTACGTTTTTCAAGGGATAGCAAAAAACAAACGATAAATGCGGGAAACGATGAATGTAGGAAAGTTTAAAATATGAAATAAAAAAAGTAAAACATATAAAAAAATATTTATTCATTGGACTTTCTTATTATACCTATAAAATTCTTCATACTACGGAAAAAGTTCTTAATACTACGTTGCTTCTATGCAGCTTGGCACCTTAATTTTAACAAAGACCCTTTAAATAAGCATATTTTTCTAATTTATTTGAAGGCCAATAACGCTTCTGTAAATGTCATCCCAGGTTCATTATTGCGTTTTTCGCCATCTTCTATAGATGACACAGATGCTCAGTAAGTGAGTCATCACCGGAAACATTATGACCATGAATCGTTAAAAAATGCACACTTGCAGTCTCAGAGTTTTCTACGTACCCATTGGATGGGGTCGAATGTTCTTATGAGAAATATTCAACAAAAACGGTCAATCGGGATAATATTTATTTGTGACAGAACCATCATTTTTAGGGATTTCTTAACATTGCTCTCATGGGTGTTTCGCCGGGACTAAAGAAAATGAACGAACCCCGCGGGAAAACGAATAATGCGAGAACCTTAGATCGGGGTTCCACTGTATTAATTTTTTCTCCGTATGAAGTTCTATACCCGGTCCGTGTTGAAGTGGCAACGGCGTTGGCTTGCGTGCCGGATCGCCCGGGTTCGATTGCCGGTACGAGCGGATTTTTTCAGTCCAATAAATCTGTTCAAAGGTATGGGTGTTTGTGTTGTTGAAAAATCCCTTCCCACCTTTCCGATCCCAAAGAGCGACGAGTAGTGACAGCAATTAACTGTTCACTAGTCCTGTCCTAGTCCTCGTATCCTTTCCATCCCTACTCTCTTCGAAAAGGAGAGGTAACAAGCAGTTCTCGTAGAAAAACATATGTTGAGATAAACTCCGCAAGGAGTCCATATGCTCCAAGTTGGGAGCGGACATGGTTAAAAAATAAAAAAATGAAGTTCTAAGAAGTACATGCCAATTCAATCAATCACTGAAATACATATTTTCGATGGTTTCGGCGGTAACTTTGTGGAAGTTCTCGTAGAAAAACATATGTTGAGATAAACTCCTTTCAAGGTATTCAGTCCATATATCTCAAAGTTGGGCAAGCGGACATGGTTTCGAAAAATGAAAAGGCGAAAAAATGAATTAGTTCTAATACGTGGAACATGCCAATTCAATAAATCACTGAAATACATCGCTACTTTTTTCACCATGTTATAATGGAGTTCTACCAAGTAAATATTGATACCGCCTGTAGGTCATCAGGACTCTCTCGAACCATCTTATTATCACCTCAATCAATCTGTTTAAGACCTAAACGATTAATATAACGCGAATAAATTCACTAAAATCTTGTAACCAACTTCTAGAAACGACGTCTCTCGTTCAGTTCAGTACCGCTTCGCGTCGATTGGTTGAGCTCTTTTGCACACTAGAATCGTAGCGTATAAATATGCCTGTCTAAAGCTAGGCTCGTCGATTCAGTAACAGTTAGGGACTGGGCATGTCTACTATAACAACAAGTAAACTCCTCAAGTTTACGTAAACATTACGAGCAATTCCTGGTAAGAATTGAAATTTTTTTAATGATTCCATGACAATCATTCTCGTAAGGGGTTTCCCCACACAAAGCCCTCAGCTGACAGAATCTTTTAGAAAGTCAATACTTAGCTAGCTAACATGCGGGAAAGGGAAACAAAGAATTAGTCTGTATCCACCCTAGCAACAAAAATAGCCAGGAAACTAGGAGCCCGCCTAGCGGACTCCACATATAGTTTCAGCAGGAAAGTAAAGGTAGGAAAAAAAAAAACCAATTTTCTCTCTTCTCTCTTTTCGTTATCGTTCATCCGAAGTTAACAGTCGTTTTCTCTCCTGCCTATCGGCAGGCAGGAGGTCGCAATATAATCTTTTTGGTCTTACGTTTTCAACTGCAATTGTATCTGTGTTTTCTAATCGACAATCTTATTTAAAGAAAATAAACTAGCTGACTCTGGGATAGAGTTTCGGCCAAGAGAATACCGATTGAAATCTTTACAAGAGATACCTTTCTTCCCATCCTGTCCCTAAGTTCCATCATCGAACGCTATGGAGGATGCTGTCTGTTGATGTCAGATTGGGGAAGAAACCCTGATCGTCTCAATATCAACTCAATCAATAGTTTATCTTATTCTCGAAAATTCTGTCACAAGTTTGTTTTTTTGTAATCTATTATCAATCAATGAATGAGTTTGTAGAAAATTACAAAGATGATTGATTTAGGAAGCAGATTGTGGAATGGTAAATAAATCCAATATATATCTTTGGATTTTATATAAATCGGAATATTAATAACGATTTCATATAATTGGTGATATTACTCAAAAAGAGATATAAATGAAAATAATATTTTCGCTTTATTATGTATTACAGTTTGAATAAAGAATTGTTTGAATTGTTCAAATTGATGAATTTCGTCCGCTCCATTAGCGCAAATGATATTACCAAATTTTTAATCTTGCAATGGACACAATAATAATATTTTACCAACAAAACGCTAGCACAACAGACGTAGAAAAAAAATCATTCGGCATTAAAGATATTTCCTTTGCCCCCTAATAAATGAGCGCCATAAATAAAATGGACGTAAAACGAGAAATTTGAAATCCAGACAAACGGCCGCCATTATTTGGATTCCATTTTGGAATTAATCCGAACCGTTTCATTTTTCTCTTCATAGATGTCGGGGGCCATCAATTTTTCCGTTTTGTTTTATTGATTTCTCCCAAAACTTGTTCGATTTTTTTTGTTCAATTTGATAATGTTTTGTCTGTTTTTGAATCTGAATACTTTTAACTCTTAATTGGTATCGTAATACTTTCGATGGATTCGGCGGTAACTTTGTGGGAGTTCATTTTAATATGAAATTAAAAATAACTTTGATTATTCCACGTATTGAAATACGTGGAGCTATTTTAAAATTATTATCAAAGTTATTTAAAATTTTGTAGAAAACAGCTCACTCAAGTTGAAATAAATTTTTGTTCAGTTTCAGAAATAGATATTTTTCTACAATCTATATTTTATTCCAGTATCAGGATGGCTAGGAAACCAAATCTAGTCGAAAATTTTCGAAAACCACGTATAATCACATTAATGAAACAGACATGCTAAACTGCCCTTCCAAGGCAAAAGGCAGTATCTTGCAAAATTTCTGGAATTGATTTATGAATGCCGAAATAATGGCGGTAAGCACATAACTGTCATTCGGATCGCTTTTGGCCATTTTCAGTGCGTAAATTCAAAATTCAACACAGCCTAGGGACCCCAAAATACAGAAATATTGATTAATTCGCAGCACCTTCAATACCCAATCATAGTGACACGAGACAAAATGTGCGCTTGATATAACTGCCCACACAAGGAAGAAGGCAGTACCTCGCAAAATTTCTGAAATTGATTTATGAAAACATTTTTCTTATTGTTGTAATAAGCTTAAAATGGTGCTCACTTTTAAAACAATATATCTTCTATATATATAAAAATGAATGTCTGTATGTATGTCCGCTATGGACTACTAAACCGATCGACCGATCGATGTGAAACTTTAAAAATTTATTGAGTACACTCCCGCAATGGTTTCTGGTCTACCAACCCTTGCCCCCAACCACCCCCGAACCTCCACCCACCATTTTTTTTTTAAACTTTATGAATTTTTCGAGTTCACTCCTTCGAAGGTTTCTTGCATACCCCTTACATACGCCCCCCAAACCCCACCCCGCCAAACCACACGACTCCCCCCAAAAATTGATATCGAATTTTTACAAATTTCTCGAGTACACTTCCGCGAAACTTTCTGGCGTACACCCCCTCCTCCACCCCACCCCCCAATCCCCCCTACAATTGCTGGCGTAGCAACGCGCGCAGGATACAGCTAGTTATCTATAAAACTAAAAAATCATTTGTCAATAAATGCTAAAAGTATATGAATTTCTTAGCAAAAAAGCATTAACTGTATTTGTTTTAGCAAATAGGCAGTAAATGCAACAGCTTACTGCTTATTTACAAAGAAATTAACTCATTTTCACATCAACCGCTTTTAATAACTTCTTAAAATCAACACACATAATGAAATTTTTCTCCAAAATTTATCAGAGTAACTTACGGCCTTCTTGCTTCAAACGGAAGTACACCTATTATATTTTTAAATACTTTATTCAAGCGTGGAATGACCGATGGTTCATTAATCATAATGTGCGGTGGTGCTAAGTACACATTCTGAATTGTTTCTAGTTAACTGCGGGAATACTTGCATTTTGAATGCAGATTTTTTTAAAAAGTCACTTACTGTCTTCTTTCCTAGAAAGGCAGAAAAACAAGTTTGGAAAACCTTTGTCAATAAAATATTAGCCAAAATTCTCCTTTAAGATAGTTGATATTTGGTAAATAAAGGGTATTTCAATAGGGACGCTCAAAATATGTTACTTTGTCCTGCTGAGTAGATTATTCATTGTTTAGTGGCCAAATTTGAGTCAACCAGTTTGGTAAATAATCGGCCAACACCTACTTGTACGTCATCAAAATAAAATATCTGGTGAAAACATTGCTGCTGTGTGTGAAAGTGTACAGAAAAACCCAAGGCAGCTTATTTCTCGTTGTTCACAAGAACTTGGCTTTTCTGCGACTTCAACTTGGCGAATTTTGAATCGGGCCTTATGTCTGCACCCGTATAAAATCCAACTAACCGAGGAACTTCAGGTAAACGACCGCAGACAACGCCTGATTGGGTTCTGGAGCAGTTGGAAGTTTACCCAAATTTGTCAAAAAAGTCAACTTTAGCGACATGGCCCATTTTATAATGAATGGATATTGGCAGACATTTGATGCTATATTCCATATTTAATGCCGTAAAATATACTTACAAATGAAATTAAAATTTAGTCGAAATCTCACAAACAACTTGTTTTATTTACATTTCAAAACTATTTTATATAAAAAGACCCTTTATATCTAGTTGCAATCAGTCTAATGAAAAACATTGAACAATTTTACTGAAAGCTATTGAATTATCACTCTAGTATTTATAAATATTACCCTTTTCCCAAATTATAGTGAAAAGCTAAAATGTTATACTTTCAAACACAATGTGGGCAATTTCTCTTTACCGGAAATGTGATATGAAATTTCTTAAACATTTCCAGGAAAATTGGCCCATTAACGATTCTTAAAAATTGTAAAGCATTCAGCGAATAAAGCATTAAAAAATTCAGCAAACAAAAACTTTTAATCAATCGAAAGTGCGGAGAACCTAAAACAGTCCTCCGAATCCGAATATTTGTCGTAAAAGAATATTCTGATTTGGAATATTGTAACGTTATCGTATTCGAATATTCGAATTTGGAATAGAGTTCCACAATTGCTAAAAATATGTTTGTTTTTATTTCCACTTTTCATACTAAACGTAAAAAAACTTTTATTAAACGTTTTCCACCGATCGTAATCAACGAACGCATTAGCTTAAATTCCTCATTTCTAATGAAAATTTTTGAATATTGAAATATGTACATTGTCAAATTTGAATTGTTTGAAAAGTATGAATGTCAAAGATACATATAAGATTTATATAAAATCCAAAGTTATATATTGGATTTATTTACCATTCCTCAATCTGTTTCCTAAATCAATCATCTTTGTAAATTTCTACAAACTCATTCATTGATTGATAATGGATTACAAAAAACAAACGTGTGACAGAGTTTTCGAGAATAAGATAAACTATTGATTGAGTTGATATTGAGACGACCAGGGTTTCTTCCTCAATCTGACATCAATAGACAGCACCCTCCATAGCGTTCGATGACGGAAATTAGGGACAGGATGGGAAGAAAGGTATCTCTTGTAAAGATTTCAATCGGTATTCTCTTGGCCGAAACTCTATCCCAGAGTCACTCAACCAATCGACGCGAAGCGGTGCGCCTGAACTGAACGAGAGACGTCGTTTCTAGAAGTTGGTTACAAGATTTTAGTGAATTTATTCGCGTTATATTAATCGTTTAGGTCTTAAACACATTGTTTGAGGTGATAATAAGATCGTTCAAGAGAGTCCTGATGACCTACAATATCAGGCGGTATCAATATTTACTTGGTAGAACTCCATTATAACATGGTGAAAAAAGTAGTGATGTATTTCAGTGATTGATTGAATTGGTATTTACTTGTTAGAACTTCATTTTTTTTTTTTAACCATGTCCGCTCCCAACTTTGAGCATATGGACTCCTTGCGGAGTTTATCTCAACATATGTTTTTCTACGAGAACTGCTTGTTACTCAGTTGATCGACCCCTCTTTTTTCGGATAGAGTAGGGATGGAAAGGATACGAGGACTAGGACTGGACTAGTGATTAGCTAATCGCTGTCACTATGCGTCGCTCTTTGGGATCAGATAGGTGGGAAGGGATTTTTCAACAACAAAAACACCCATGCCTTTGAACAGATAGATAGAGAACAGAAAAATCCACTCGTACTGGGAATAGAACCCGGGCGGTCCGGCACGCAAGCCAACAACGTTGACACTGCGCCACGGACCAACTTCAGCTTCCAAACTCACCATTATTGTACCCCTTTAAATAATTGTCATTTATTAATAATTCAAGCACTTACTATCATTAGGTATTAATTCAAAGACATTAAATCAATGAACTCATTAATAATATGTAGATATTTCTATGCTATGTATTACCTGGTAATCAGTATTTGCGATACTACATTCAAAAATCTCGATAATTATAACAAACACACTGAATTCATTGAAACTCGTTGACATAAAATTTTCGCTAATTTACATTTTAATGGCAATTTAAGACAATCACTCTCGTAAGGGGTTTTATTAAGTGTTTTCCCCACACAAAGACCTGACCTGACAGAATCTTTAAGAAAGTCAATACTTAGCTAGCTTACATGCGGGAAAGGGTAACAAAGACTTAGTCTGTATCCACCCTAGCAGTAAAAATAGCCAGGAAACTAGGAGCCCGCCTAGTGGACTCTACATATAGTTTCAGCAGGAAAGTAAAGGTATTAAAAAAAAATACTGCGCGCCAGTTCAAGTACATCCGTGCGGGTATAAAAATGTTGAGTTTGGAAGATAAAGTTGTTCGTTTAAAATTGGTAAACTATTAAGCCGGGCTCTGTTTATCTCTAATATTTATTGATATAATAATTTATATTCGCACTTGTTAATGTGTAATAAATCAATGCCTGAGTCTAAATTGAATAAAAAATATGAGTGTGAGACCCGGTAAGTAAATGATTGCGACACCCGGGTCGTTAGCGACAAAACTAATGGAAAAGCACAAAATTCAAACAATTCAAATTAAAATAAATAATGACTATTGGCTCCATCGCTTTTGACAAGCAAAATAATTTAGCCTTTTTATCTAATTATGACGGTATTTATTCCAGTATCTGATCTCAAAGGAAGTGTTATTTATTCGAACCCATCAGATGGTTAAAAGGCCGTGAAGAAACTGTGATTTGTATCTGTCGAGACGATTAATCGCCCCACTCAGATTTACTTTGTCTTTTTATTTTTATTGATTACCTAAGAGTTAACCTACTATATTCATAATAAAAATAATAATACATTTTTAGTACCTTTTCCACATTAAACTTATTTAATCATTTACCAAAACCACGACTCCGACATTGACAAAAAACACGTCTTTAATATCGTCACTTTTTTCCCTTAATTTTCCTATTTATGTGTATTCAATTAAATATCAACCCTATCAATGCGGCCAAAACCCAAATTTGACATATTAAATGCAAAAATAAAAAGTTCAAACTTTTCAAAATTTTCGACTCCAAGTACGACTCTGGCCAAAACGCCGCGACACCACGACTCCGACTCCGACTTCACAGCCCTGTTTAAAACAGTTAACGATGGAAATTTAATCATTTATTCATCACGGGACGGCATGTTCCCGTTTTACCCAAGTTGAGTGGAGTCTACTGTAACATGGTCTTCCAAGAGTTTGCGGTGCATCTTCGGCGTACTGGACAGCACCTTTCTCACCACATTTTAACACTCATACATTTTACAGGACTCATTAAGAGAAATCTTCCGATTTTAACTAATCAGGTCACAAAAAGAACTATGACAATGCATAGTTTATCGTGGCATGTATTTAATGGGTCAGTAACTAATTCAAGTTTTGGTCAGTTAAATAAATAAATGGTCAGTTAAAAATCAAAATGGTCAGTTAATATTATAAACGGTCAGTGGTCAGTTATTAAATAAAACGGTCAGTAATATATTTTCATGGTTATTTATTTATTAAAAACGGTTAGTATTTAATTTTAATGGTCAGTTATTTATCATAAATGATAAGTTTTAGTTTGATAGCTTGTTAATTTTATCAAATATGGTCGTATGAGACAAATTTATGACATGTTCTATGAAAAATTAGCGCATGAAATGACATTTACTATTTTTTAACTGACCATTTATTATTTTTAACTGACCGTTTTAAGTATTTATTACTGACCGTTTTAGGTATTTTTAACTGACCATTTATCGAATTAAAAACTGACCAAATAATTAGTAGTCGTTTATCGTGCTACACTTGCTTCGTCATACAGTTGCCATAGTGAGTTATGCAATTGTAATTAATTGAATAAAACCACTTTTAAGATGTCATATTATCATTATGAAAAGCATTTTTAAAAGAAATTAACCGTTTGAATCCCATGCATGCACGGGTGTCCGGAACATATAGGCGACACCAATCCCCAGCGGACACCGGTATCCAAGAAATTAAAAAAATAGTTACTCGATATTCCAATGGAGAATACGAAATATTTTGATGAATATGTGTAGCCCAAGTGTAGTCATTTCATATTTTTTCAAATATCCAATTCGAGCGTATATTAGGTGAGAGTATTGTTTTCTCTGAGACGTGTCTCACGCGCTGGCTAAGAGCTAAAGATCAATTCTGATTAATGAACAAATATATATTTGTGTGCTGTGGCAATCCAAAATTTTTCAATTGAAATCTGGAAATCATAATACAATTGGTTTAATAAAAATAATAACACGTTTGTTGTACTTATTCCACATTAAATTTACTGGATAGGGACCGGTTTCGCTAATGGCGAGCATTATCAAATGACGATAAATCAAATTGATCAGTTGATAATTCTCGCCATGAGCGAAACCGGACCTGATCCTGTGAATTGAATGCGGAATAAGTAATAAAAATGAGTAGTTATTACCTTCAAAGTGAACAATTCATTTTATCTTTATGAAAAAGTGGCTTTACATCGATAATTTACCATTCTTGATTTTTCTTTCACCCCTATAAAGCACGCGGTATTTTTTTTAATCATGTCCGCTTCCAACTTGGTGCATATGGACTCCTCACGGCGTTTATCTCAACATATGTTTTTCTACGAGAACTTCTTGTTACTCATTTGCTCAACCTCTCTTTTTCGAAGAGAGTAAAGGTGGAATGGATTTGAGGACTAGGACAGGACTAGTGATTAGCCAATCGCTGTCACTGTGCGTCACTTTTTGGGATCGGAAAGGTGGTAAAGGATTTTTAACAACACAAACACCCATGCCTTTGAACAGATTCATCGAATGAAAAAATCCACTCGTACCGGGAATCGAACCCAAGTCCGGCACGCAAGCCAACACCGTTGACACTGCGCCACAGAGTTGTATTTAGGGTAGATCAATCATTTATTTGCTCGATAGTCAAACGGTTAAAAGTGATTGGCGTATTACAGGTTAAAGCTCTTGCCATATTATAATGAAAAGCGTAGGGATAAAAAATATAGTAAGCTTTTGATTCAAATAGGTTTTCCAGTTAAACTGTTGTATTGTGATTGTCATGATGTGAAGAAAGATACGACGATGCATGAAGATGTTAAGTAAATAAATACCTGGGAGGATCAGGAGTGTGCCTGACGATGCAGGTGAGATTGATGTCTGACCCGCTCCGGACGAACAGTTCTGGACTTGCCATTATTTCGGCTCTGGACACTGTAAAAAAATAAAAATAAAATTATCATAAATAAGTTCAGATATTATTGGTCGCAGCTTTGATCCATTTGTGAAGATTTTTTAAATTAATAAGCGAGGTTCAGTGAATTGTAAGAGTAGTTGCATAGAGAAATTACATTTTCTGCAGGTCTTTTAAGCGTGATATAATTATGAACTAATCAATAGCTCGTGTAAAGAAAATGCCTAATAATTTAAGATTCTTTCTCCGCTCCTAATGTGAGGAACATTTTTCTTCTAATGAGAAAACATTATACTTAAAATAATATTATGATTACATGTACAGTAATGGAGTCAAAGATTTCACTTTTATTTTAATAATAAATATGAAAAATGTCATCTCAAGATGACTATCAAAGCGGCGCCACACGTTTCACACATAGTTACACAACCAGTGGATTAAATATCTTATCGATTTATTATAAAAATACAGAGAAATCTAACTTATTTTTCTCTAATTTTCAAAAGAGCCAAAAAACAGATTTTACCAGCAACCAATTTTTTTTTTTTTTTAATATATTAATAAAAAGAAAAATTTTGGCATTACAGCTTACGCCAATGCGCCAAATATTCTTAATTGTGAAAGTCATACGAGATTAACTCGATGATAAGCAATAAATCAGTTGTGCACAAAATCAACGATAAATAACATACACCCAGTCCAAGATCTCTTTTTTTTTCAATTGAAAAAATCTGACCTTGCCGGGAATTGAACCCGGGTCTCCAGATCGCTAGGACAAAGCTCTTGTCACTAGACCACAGGGACCGACAATGTTGAATGTTGAATATAAAAAGTAATTAATAAAGGGTATTTCAATAGGGACGCTCAAAATATGTTACTTTGTCCTGCTGAGTAGATTATTCATTGTTTAGTGGCCAAATTTGAGTCAACCAGTTTGGTAAATAATCGGCCAACACCTACCTGTACGTCATCAAAATACAATATCTGGTGAAAACATTGCTGCTGTGTGTGAAAGTGTACAGGAAAACCCAAAGGAGTTTATTTCTCGTTGTTCATAAGAACTTGGCTTTTCTGCGACTTCAACTTGGCGAATTTTGAATCGGGCCTTATGTCTGCACCCGTATAAAATCCAACTAACCGAGGAACTTCAGGTAAACGACCGCAGACAACGCCTGATTGGGTTCTGGAGCAGTTGGAAGTTTACCCAAATTTGTCAAAAAAGTCAACTTTAGCGACATGGCCCATTTTATAATGAATGGATATTGGCAGACATTTGATGCTATATTCCATATTTAATGCCGTAAAATATACTTACAAATGAAATTAAAATTTAGTCGAAATCTCACGAAACAACTCTTGTTTTATTTACATTTCAAAACTAAGCGTCCTTATAAAAAGACCCTTTACTAATGTGCTGTTTAAAAGTTTAATGGAGCTATGAACAAGAAAGTGATTTTAATACGCATAGAAATATCTTTCTAACCACTTCTCCCATTGATAAACATACCTCTTTGACAAACAAAACAGCATATTATTTTGTTTCTAGTGGTATTCATAACTCAAAACCAGCAAAAATCGAGTTACGGTTTTTTTTACCCAGAATGGTCGATAGGGTTCTAGTTTGCATGATTTAATTATAAACACGAATGTTTGTAAATAAATGAAATTCTCATCATAAGATGTCACTGTTTAAAAATCAGAATATCTCCATTCACCTAAACTATTTTAGTTAAAATTGTTTTAACTATGCATTCAAGAAAATTCTGCTTTCTCATTTATAACCGACTTGTTTGCGATTCAACACTGATTTATTCAGTCAATAATAATTTATTAGACCTCAGGACTCGCTGAGCATAGCTCCATCTGCCTCAAACCTCCACCCTACTGCCTCAGCCCCTTAATGTCCATTAAACACGAATTGGAAACTTTCCCAACATAATTATTCAAAATTTATGATAATGATTGAACTGTCGGAAAGAGGCCATTACTGTCACTAGGGCCAGAGCTTGCCCGGCAGTATAATTAATCCAAATAAATTTAGACAGACTAGCTGCAAATTGATTGTACAAAACGGATTTTTTCAGATATTTATTGGGCACTTATTCTCAATGAATATTTTGTTGAGAAAGTATTGAATATATTCCTCAAATAGTTTAAAGCGAATATTGTGAACACAGTTGAAAATAAATTAGGAAAATTGAGAGCTGGAAAATATATTTTACTTCTCTTGAAGGTGTTCACTGTCAATACTTGGTGGAAAGGCATTATAATAAAAATAATTTGTCGGTCCCTGTGGTCTAGTGGCAAGAGCTTTGTCCTAGCGATCTGGAGACCCGGGTTCAATTCCCGGCAAGTTCAGATTTTTTCAATAGAAAAAAAGAGATCTTGGGCTGGGTGTATGTTATTTATCGTTGATTTTGTGCACAACTGATTTATTATTTATCATCGAGTTAATCTCGTATGACTTTCACAATTAAAAATATTTGGCGCATTGGCGTAAGCTGTAATGCCAAATATTTTTTTAAATTTATCTAAAAAATAAATAATACATTTTTAGTACTTTTTCCACATAAAATTTATTTGATCAGGACCGGTTTCGCTCATGGCGAGCATTGTTAACTGATAAGAAATAAAATACAACAGTGATATTTATACAAAAGTTAAGTAAGGTATGACAAACAATTGGTAGAACAACTAAGCAAATAACAAGAAAAATAGACTATAAATAAAGGTTGAAGACCTCTTAGCAATGCAAACTAATACATCATAAATCAATTAAATATGAATTATCATTAACAAAGTAAAAATTCAAAATGTTTTTGGGCTAAATGTGGAAAATTCATAGGCCGCAATATTTAGTATTATAGCCTGCCCATTATGTAAGGCAGTGTTTTATACTTTTAACACGGTGATATACAACCTTTTTGTCAAAATTTTCAGATTATTTGCATGGCGTGTGTGTGAATGTGATAGACATACAGCTGTCTATGTGAGAAGCATGGATTCTCCAAATTTAATCCACACACTTGTAGAGATTGTCTTTGTCCCTGTGCTTTTTTGATAATCATTGCAATAGCGGAAAGCACCGGAAACTACGAATGTTTTAATTCGAATGGCATATCCGTCAAAATCATTGGGATGCGTGGCAACAGTACATCTTTTCAATTAAAAAATGTAGTTTCTATAATATTCTTGGTCACCTTTTTTATTGAAAGACCGGTATCGTTGTCATATCGTAAGACATGGTGGATTTAAATTTTTGAGAAGAATGATAGGTACGAAAATTTTCAATGCTAAAACGTGCAGCCGTATGCCTGGCAAATCGAGTGAATTGAAGATTTAAAAAAAGTTTTTCAGAAGAAACCTTTGCGGGAATCCGTAGAACCACTCACTGAAGCTATATCGCAATCGGATGAACGGTACAGGATGCGTACGGGACAAATAAACAAAAATTCATTTATATATTATATAATGTATATATAAAGGTAATATTTATTATTTTTAAATTAATATCTTCGATTGCATTGATGACAGTAGATTTTTTAAATGAATAATCATTAAACGTTGATACGGTAAGAAAAATAACAATGTATTTTAGTTATACATAAATTATTTTATATACATATTTGTTGATAGCTATTTCGGCTTACGAATTCGTCAGATTGTTATTTTTCTTACCGTATTATAATGGAGTTCTACCAAGTAAATGCCTACTCAATCAATTAAACGTTGATTCTTAATGCCTTAACTCCTAGAACTCTTATGTCGTGTCTTGCTCGACATTCTAAAACATGGTGGAAATCTTATTGTTATATTAATTTTAAATTATCCCTATAACAAAAACCGTATCAATTAGATTGGGTGAATTTATTAATGTTTCTAACATGTCATAATGTTGTTTATATTTCGGTATTTCCGATTACCATAATAACAAATACGCAAATCCTGTGATATTAATCAATTTCTCAAATCTATTGAGGAGTTTCTGGAAGGAAGAAAATAGTATATCAAAAGAGTGCCAAGGGAGCATTTATCATATCGAAACCTTACCTTGGAAAGGATCTAACTGCTCTTGACACTGTTTTGAGATATGAGCATTTGAAGTTTCGATTGATAAATATTCAGTAAAAATGTTTCAAATAACTTATTTTAAGTATATTTTTTCACAACGTTTGCTTGAAAAATAATGATCTTAAAGATCTAAAGACGGGAATAATGATGACAATCTTAGAACTTTGTAAAATAAATTTAGTAAAAAAAGTGTGCAAATGCAATGTTACTCAAGATTTCTGCTAACTCCGTAATTCAACTATAGATAATTCTGAAATTCATATATATATTATACAAGCATTTCTGACCAAAAGGTCATGTAGGGTATTGAAAAATTAAATATGTAGAACCTTTTAAGAGTAAGGTAACGATATTTCAAAAGATAACATATTTTTTACACTGTTTGTAAAATAATAATTTACTTCATATAACAGTGTAATAAACGTCAGTCAGAGATGCAATTAATCTCTTTTGAAAAGGGAATTATACATTTTTTAATTACTTCGTGCAAGCAATGTTGTGGTGGTATAATTGTATACCAACAAAAGGTGCAACATTAACGCTTTTAAATTCAATAATGAATAAAAAACACCTTTGTTATTATGTCCAGTAATATGCAAGTAGCAATTTAAAATGTAATAGATGTGCTTTTAAAACTATAATTTCCATAAAGTTTTAATTGGCACTGTTTCTCTATAATGTCAAAGAAAATAGCTATCAAAAGTTTATTTAATGTTTTTCTTTATTAATATTTACGTAGGTGCTAACATTTTTAACCCCCATCAATATATTATTTTCCTTCCAGCAACTCCTCAATGGATTTGAGAAATTGATTGATATCATGGGGTTTGCATATTTATTAGCATGGTAAAACGAAAAAACGAAAATATATACCAGATTATGACATGCCGACACCTTACTTTGAAAAGACTGCTCTTGACACTGTTTTGAGATATGAGCGTTTGAAGTTTCGATTGATTAAAATTCACTTATTACAATGAGCATGAAAAATGTTTCAAATTTCACCACTCTTGCTGAGAAATAATGATCTTAAAGATCTAAATAATGATGACAATCTTGGAACTTTGGCAAATGAATTCTGTAAAAAAAGTGTGCAGATGCAGTGTAACTCCAGAATTCTGCTTATTCCGTTATTCAACCATACACAATTCTGAAATTTATATAAAGGGTCTTTTTATAAGGACGCTTATTTTTGAAATGTAAATAAAACAAGTTGTTTGTGAGATTTCGACTAAATTTTAATTTCATTTGTAAGTATATTCTACGGCATTAAATATGGAATATAGCATCAAATGTCTGCCAATATCCATTCATTATAAAATGGGCCATGTCGCTAAAGTTGACTTTTTTGACAAATTTGGGTAAACTTCCAACAACTCCAGGAAAAAGAACCCTGAAGTTCGCTAGTTGGATTTTATACGGGTGCAGGCATAAGGCCCGATTCAAAATTCGCCAAGTTGAAGTCGCAGAAAAGCCAAGTTCTTGTGAACAACGAGAAATAAGCTGCCTCGGGTTTTCCTGTACACTTTCACACACAGCAGCAATGTTTTCAGCAGATATTGTATTTTGATGACGTACAGGTAGGTGTTGGTCGATTATTTACCAAACTGGTTGACTCAAATTTGGCCACTAAACAATGAATAATCTACTCAGCAGGAAAAAGTAACATATTTTGAGCGTCTCTATTGAAATACCCTTTATATGAAAGAATGCCGTAAATACAAGCTTTTCCGATCAAAAAGTCATTTTAGGAAAAACTACCGTTTCAAAGTAAGGTAATGATGTTACAAAAATAAACTGAAGCACACCAAAGTATACGGTTTTTGGAATAAGAATAATTTTAAAATTGAAAAAAAATTGAAATGGATGATTTTTTTTATTTAAGCGTCAGATAAAACCGACCTTTTATAAGAGTAGGAATTTCCATGCTATTAGCTGGTCATTACTTTTTACGACACTACATTCGAGTGATCGACTTGTGTTCTTAAATATATTATGACAGATACAAACTATTTACTACGCGTCAGTTCAAGTCCATACGTGCACTTGAAATGTCTGAAGATGCCAAAAGGCGAAACACGGGTTGTAAACGACAAAACTTATGGAAAAGTACATAATTAAAATGAATTAAATTTTAGTACTTATTCCACATTGAATTTATGAGATCAGGACAGCTTTCCCTCATTTGAAGCATTGTCAACTCGCAAAACGGGTTATTATTTTTATTACAATGCCATTCCCCCAAGTTTTGACAGTGTACACCTTAACAATAATACAAAATTTAAAATAACTTTGATTATTCCACGTATTGTGCTACTGACTGTGACACGTGTTTTGCCTCTTTCAGATGCATTCTCGGACTTACTATCGCGCAGTTTGCTTAAGTAATGAAACAAGATTGATTCTAACATTTTAAAATTATAAAATTACAAAATGGAGTTTAGGATTTTTCCCTTTTAAGGAAAGCAAGGAGTGGGTTATAAAATCGAAACAAAGCAAACAAATAATGATACTACTATGACGTTAAGCATTCAAAACTATTAAACGAATGAGCTGCAATCAATCAGATAGGTTAGTGATTACTCTATTAATTGGAAATAATGTAAGTAATGGCAAGCCAACTGTCCTATTAAGAATGTTATTTAATAATACTTCTTTTTTGTTAAGAACAGTGACGGCTGGTGACGGGGTGCTGGGGGGCGCAAAAGGAAGATTCAACTATTTTTCCGTACTACGGAAGAGAAACAGTTGGTATTGCGAACATCTGAATTGAAAGTCCATGCTATAGAAGTGTTTTAAAATCCAATGAATAGGAAAGAACTCTTGCAAAAATGGTTCATTCTTCCATTGCACCCCCCAACACCCCGTCACCAGCCGTCACTGGTTAAGAGTAACCTTAACAATGATCAAATGTTCACCATTAGATACGAAATGGTTTTTGCATAGCCGTGTATCACTAAGCTAAGGATATAAACAAATTAAAAAATAAAATACAGACGTTATTTTGCATTTTATCAAAATAAACTTAGTAATTTACTCGATTAGCGCTTAAACAAAATTACACATACTCTAACGAGCGGTCAAATTGTCTGTTTACTCGAATAAGTGTCTCTATTTTAAGTTTAATCTAACATTTATTTTTACAGTGTTTTTCGTAGCCAAAGGTTACCATATTATGGCTACAATTAGGGTCTCCATTCCCGGGCCAAAATTTCGATACCGGGATTTCGGGATTGCAACAAGTCGATCCCGTAACTGGTCGATATTTTTCATATTTATGAAATACTAGTATTGCTACCCGGCGTCTCTCGAACTAAGCGACCAATAATTATTTAATGTTATATCATTCGACATAATTATATCACAAAATCTAACATCTAAAATAGAGTTAAAATAAAATCACAAACTTTATTTAATTGGATGACAGCCCCATTCTCGCCCATTAAAATGTCCAAATTCAGGGAAAAAATCTAATTTGCTGTCAAAGAAATGTCAAATAATACCTTCACGTAAATAATAAACATTATTATTAATAATAAAAGCCGGGAAAAGTTCAGTAGAAGACTAATTTATTACATTTTGACTAAATGTCTTCGCCGATAAAAATTCAAACATGTTTTCTTTCATATTCGTTTTTATGGCAACTTAATGACCAACAATGCAAAAGGGAATTACAGACCCACAGACATACATACGCCGTTTCGGTTTTATATATAAGATTCATTCAAATTTGTGTGAAACTGTATTCTCAGTGAAAATATATTATTCTCCAAGCTGTCATTAAAATTAAAGTTGACCGCCCTATCTTCAGCCCAATTTTTGTCTGTGTTTTTCTTTGTTTCTCTTTTTATGAAAGGGACTAATTGCTGATTTTGTTTCATCGAAACAAACCATATCTTTAGGCCGTTAAATTATCGACTTTGGCCAATAATTTCAATGATTGTGACCAGTGAAATCTTGTCATACAAATCTATTACTTGATACATTTTCACTGAGAATACAGTTTGACTGTAACATATATACATAAACAAATGATAAATAGGCTTATTTAATTTCATTAAAGCATTTTTTTCAATTTTTTTTAAATTAAATTAAAATTAGGCATTACAGACAAATATTTGTAATTGTGAAAGAAATACCAGATAAACTCGATGATAAATAATAAATCAGTCGAGAAAACTCAACGAAAAATTATATACACCTATGTCTAACCTTGCCGGGATATGAACCCGGGCCCACCTGATCGCTAGGGCGATTTATGAAACATGTGTTTAAAAATTGGTGTCTGTAAAATCGGTTTACGGACGATAGTTTAACGTGACAACGTCATAAGAAAACATTGCATACTTTTATGAATAAAATGGAATCATTTTTATTGAATTATCATTATTTTGTATGGATACGATATTTTGTATATTTGTTATACGTTAATCAGATTTTTAATATGCAAGAATTAATTACCTTTATTGCCGCAATTGTTGTTGTAATATAAACAATGAAAACCACATTAACATTTCACTTCACTTTATAAACAGTTGTAAACAGATCACGTGTAGGTACTGTAGATGTATAAGTTGTGTGCTGCCGCTGTCTCTTTTCTACTCAGACGCATCGACCAATCGAGTGGAAGAGAGATAGATGCGGCACAATCCAAACGGTAGGCCGATCGTGCCTCTCTATCGTTTATCCGCGCTCTCGCTCGCACGCTTGCCTTCGGCGTAACGCGACAAACGGGACAATGAGCCATGTTTTTTGTGCGTGCAGCGGGCGTTCATCGATTTATAAGACGTTGTCACGTCAAAAAATAGTAGAGAATTAAACGTCTCAAATTTTAAATTGGTTCAAAGTTTTGTTTTTATAATTTCCGCAGCAAAAAAAAGAATCATTTATAAATAACGAGTATTACTCGAGTATTTTTCTAAATACTCGAATATCTAGAACTTGAAAAACGGACGAGTATTCGATACTCGGATTGGAGTCTAGTGTGTAATGAGTAAAACTTGTTATGTCATGTCGACCGAAACTTGTTAGAATTTAAGTATTTTTCATTAATAAACAGATAACGTTTAAGCTTTATTATTCTGTTATTATATTTTCGAAGTTGCGAATCTCTTCTATTTATTCCTCTATTTTTACTATAAAGAACTTATATTGCTAAAAATAATGGCAACGGATTAATGTTACAGAGGTAAATTTGCGATAAACTTGTTTACTTCGTACTTATAATAAAATACCCAGGTCACAGTGGTTCACTTTTCACTCAGAATCCCAACAGTCAATACTTGGTAGAATGGCATTATAATAAAAATAAAAACTGCCTCTGAACTCTATTTAGTAATTTATCATTTTAAATATTACAATCAATCTTGCTTTATTACGTAAGCAAACTTTGGGATAATAAGTCCAAAGATGCCTCTGAAATAGACAAAACACGTGTCACAATTAGTAATACATTACGTGGAATACACATTTCAATACCGTTCCATTTAGTATAATATCATTTAAAATTTGCAGCTGTATACTAAATGAAATCATGGGAATAAAGGTTTTTTTTAGACCCGAGTTCGCCAAGATAAAGTATTATGATAAGATATTGATAGCACCCGAATCGGGTAAAAGCAAAAAAAACACTAACTGGGATATTCATAATTATTCTAAAAATAATAACACATTTTTAGTACTTTTTCCACATGAGATTTATTTCATCAGGACCGGTTTCGCTCATGGCGAGCATTATCAATTATAATTTAACAAGAAAAAAAATATAATTTGCTTTAATTTATTTGCTTAGTTGTTTTACCGATTGTTTGTCATACCTTGTTTTCATACTTAGCTTTTGCATAAATACCACTGTTTTATTGTATTCCTTATCAGTTGATAATGTTCGCCATGAGCGAAACCGGTCCTGATGAAATAAATCTCACGTGGAAAAAGTACTAAAAATGTGTTATTATTTTTATTATAATGCCTTTCCACCAGGTATTGACAGAGAACACCTTAAAAGTGATCATAATTATTCTTTAAATGTGGATAAATTTTGATGTGATCTTTCCTCAAAGATGAATACTATCCTGATATTTTCCCAAATATCCGAATATCGAATACTTTAAAAGGGCAGAATATATCCAGATATCGAATATTGGAATATCCGAGTTGGAATCCCTAATCGAAAATAGAGAAATGTTTTTCAGGGATTCAAACTCTTGATCAGGCATATGAGTAGGTTGCACGCAAATTACAGATAACGTTATCTTTTTTATATACATTTAAGAAGCGATGTGAAAATAAAACGCAGTTGAGAAAAAAAACCACTCTGCTAAATCACTCCTCTGATTAATTACATCAAGATAAATTGAAATGGAAACCTTTCAAATTTTTTACTCAGATATAATTCAATTCAAAGAAATAATTTCCCTCCTCACGTGCCTGCCATCCAATGATTGGTTACATTAAGTAATTAAATACAAATCTGACATCGAAAAAGCTCGATTTATTTTTTCGTATTCATTAATAAAAGGGAGCTTTTTAAAGCGCCGTCATTACAAAGCTACTACGCAAAAAAAGCTCATTAAAAGCACTTGAAATGTTCATAAGGTAAGCAGATTTCTAATTTACTTACGGTATGATTTAGGACTTTAGGTAATACAAAATTAACGCAATTTGTACTGTTTGATCAGAACAGGTTTTAATATAAAATTTAAAAAAAGCTTTGATTATTCCACGTTCATTCAAACCTGTTTTTGTATGATTTTAAAGTTATGCGGTTTTTTAAGGTGTTCACTGTCAATACTTGGTGGAAAAGCATCATATTAAAAATAATAAAACATTTTAAGTACTTTTTACACATAAAATTTATTGGATCAGGACCGGTTTCGCTCACCAGGTCTTCAAAATTTTATTTTTCTTTTATTTTGCTTAGTTGTAATACCACTCGTTTGTCATACCTTGCTTTTCTTAATTAAATTTTGTATAAATATCACTGTTTCATTGTATTTTGTATCAGATGACAATGCTCGCCATGAGCGAAACCGGTCCTGATCAAATAAATTTTATGTGGAAAAAGTACTAAAAATGTATTATTCTTTTTATTGTAAAATAAGTGCAAAAATGTTTCAATATTTTTGAATGTAAAGCCTAATTATTTTCTTATTAAGAATTCGCAATAAATCATGCTTTAAAACTGTATTTGTCAGTTATGAAAACAAGCAGTTCTCGTCGAAAAAAACATGTTGAGATAATCTATGCTATGTGTCCATATTCTCCAAGGTAAGAGTCATGGTTAAATGTATAAATATAGAAATACATCTGCAAAGATTTGTGTGGGATTTCGTCTAATTTAGTTTGAATCTTTAGAATTCATTAATTCCCACAAATACTCGAGTTTATGAAAATAAATATGAAAAATATTGTTCAAACATTTGGGTTGGTTGGTTAAAAAAGAAATGTGAAGTGCGTTTTTGTTTTTTTATGTATTTCATTTTGGAATATTATATAACCTCTTATTCGAGATTCAACAGACCTAAATTTAATACCTTTTTTGAGTTTATTTTTAACAAATAATTTATTACAATATAAAACCCTTTTTCGGGACGCAATGAAGAGAATTCAAATTTAGATATTGATACAGGAGTTTTCTTCATTTTCTTTTTCTCTAAATAAATATCACTCTTGCACTGTTTCCACTTCGGTTAAATGTATTGACTCGGTCTTCTTTTGTAGGCTTTTATTTTTTTTTCTAAAATCACGAAGCTAAAGGGTCTTTTTATAAGGACGCTTAGTTTTGAAATGTAAATAAAACATGTTGTTTGTGAGATTTCGACTAAATTTTAATTTCATTTGTAAGTATATTTTACGGCATTAAATATGGAATATAGCATCAAATGTCTGCCAATATCCATTCATTATAAAATGGGCCATGTCGCTAAAGTTGACTTTTTTGACAAATTTGGGTAAACTTCCAACTGCTCCAATCAGGCGTTGTCTGTGGTCGTTTATCTGAAGTTCCTTGGTAAGTTGGATTTTATTCGGGTGCAGACATAAGGCCCGATTCAAAATTCGCCAAGTTGAAGTCGCAGAAAAGCCAAGTTCTTGTGAACAACGAGAAATAAGCTGCCTTGGGTTTACCTGTACACTTTCACACACAGCAGCAATGTTTTCACCAGATATTGTATTTTGATGACGCACATGTAGGTGTTGGCCGATTATTTACCAAACTGGTTGACTCAAATTTGGCCACTAAACAATGAATAATCTACTCAGCAGGACAAAGTAACATAATACGGAAAGAAAAATAGCAATGTATTTTAATTCTACATAAATTTATGTAGAATTAAAATACATTGTTAATTTTCTTTCCGTATTATAATGGAGTTCTACCAAGTAAATGCCTACTCAATCAATACTAAAGTAACATATTTTGAGCGTCCCTATTGAAATACCCTTTATAACAGCAGTTTAAAGTAGTTACTTAATTATGCAGAAAAACCAAAAAGTCTCATTACAATTTTCTTTGGATGGTGGCATTCCTTTTTTATTATTATTATTTTTAACCATGTTCGCTCCCAGCCTGGAGTATATGGCCTCCTCTCGGAGTTTATTTCAACATATATTTGTTTCAACGAGAGCTGCTTTTTACTTAGTTTCTCAACCTCTCTTTTCTTTGAGAGGAGGGATTGAAAGAATACAAGAACTAAGAAAGGACTAGTAAATGCCTAGTCGTTCTTGCCTCGTGTTTTTTTTTTGAATTTTTGGAAAGGTGGGAAAGGATTTTTAGACAACACAATCCTACATTGCCTTCGAATTGAATTGATTTATCAGCTGAAAAAAACTTTTCGTACGGGGAATCGATACCCGGGCGGTCCGACACGGAAGCCAACGACGTTAACCACTGCAGTAAAAGTAAGTTTAAAGTAAATATAAATTACAACATCTGTTTCGATAGAATCTTTAAGTATATTAATAACAGCTGATAAAAAGTGTGAATATAATTATGCTTAAATCCATTAATTTGACAATGTTAACCCATTGTTTACGGTGAAAAGAAAATTGTGCGTAATTAGTATGGCAATTGAAAGTCCCGTAAACAAAGTGTTAAATTGAATTTTTTCGAGAAGTAGTGAACATGGATTGTTTTTTCTTTTAAGTCATACATGGGCATCCACCGGCCCGCTGAGCAATTTTGTCCGGCCCTGATTCATCTCGGCAAAGTTATAGAGAAAGAAATTTATAGTTTCAGGGAGGGATACAATTTTCTTTAAACCATTTTCCTAGTCTATCGGCTTATATAAACATTACTCAATACGTGGAATAGTCAGTTGTTTAAAATTTTATATCACAACAATTCTCATGGAGATGAACTGAAGGCACTAATAGAGTGAATTGTTAAGAGGTTTGCTGACTTCCAAAACAAAGACTCCACATTCGCTATGTGGAGTCTTTGCTCGTCCGAAGGATGCCGATGTAAATAGCTTATTTATTGATTGAGTTGGCATATATTTGGTAGAACTCCATTATAAAAAGGTGAGAACAATAATAATGTATTTTAATTCTACAGAAATTATTTTATAAATTTGTTGATAGATATTTCAGCTTACTACGGGCGAGTAACAAGCAATTCTCGTAGAAAAATATATATTGAGGTAAACTCCGCGAGAAGTCCATATGCACCATGTTGGGAGCGGACATGGTTAGAAAAAAAATATGATATTAATATTGTTGTACATTATATATATAAAAAATATACATATATAATACGTAGCAACGTGTTTTATTGAATTAAATATTACTTTGTTATGTTTAGTAATTTGGTCCGGCCCTTGACTGGGAGACTGAATGATAATTTGGCCCCAGACCTAGGAAAGATTGCCCATGCCTGTTCTAAGTAGTAGAACCATTTTGAAATTGGAGATAACACTGAAGGATTTGATTAGATTTGGTTTTATCAGGTCTTTTCTTCGCATTCATTGTGTATGTCATTTAACTTCTTTTGCTCAATTTATGGTTTATATCAGGGCTGTGGAGTCGGTAAAAAAAAGTCCGACTCCGACTCCGACATTGATCATAAACACGACTCCGACTAAAAAAAGTCACCTTTTCCCCTTATTTTCCTATTTATGTGTATTCAATTAAATATCAACCCTATCAATGCGGCCAAAAGCCAAATTTGACATATTGAATGCAAAAATAAAAAGTTCAAACTTTTCAAAATTTCCGACTCCGAGTACGACTCTGGCCAAAACGCCGTGACGACTCCAACTCCGACTCCACAGCCCTGGTTTATATGACAGAGGTACTGAGTGAAACTCAATCAACTCATTTACATCTTGTTGATAACAAAGTTTAATTTAATATAAAACATCTTTGATTACTGCACATATTGTGTTACTAATTGGACACGTGATTCGCCTCAATCAGAGTCATCTTCAGACTTACTATCGCAAAGTTTGCTTAACCTTCGAAAGACTGTCCTTAAAAAATAACTCGTAGGCCGAAAGGGGGTCTTAAAAAGATCCCAGTGGTATGGCCTTATTGGCAAAGACTGCAATAAAAAAAATGATTGATTATTCTTTGACGTATCTTTATACACCGTTCTATAAAAAACATATTTGAAAATCGATAATTTTCCTATAATTATTCAAAATTTAAGCCGCTCATGAATGAAACAGCCTGATCGTGTCCTTGTTTATTCTAGACTGGCGATATCAAAACTGTGAATGTGATTTCTTATCTACACCTTTTAATATACAAAGCATCCATTTGGTTTGGAATGTTCGTTGAAAGAGGCGCGTTTGAGATAAAATAAAGTTATCTTATCGCGTATGGGCAGTGACGTTTTAATCATGGAAATTGGTAGCGACAATATTAATCGGTTTTCGGCCAAAAATAATCCGACTTATTTTCTTTTTTGTTTAAATTGCGACGAAACTAGTCGATCAAAATCATATGTTTTTACTAGAAAAGATGTAAAAAACAATGAGTTATGAATACCAAAAGCTTACAAATTGTATCACTAATATTAAGTTTAAGATGACTATTTCTTCTGCCAATGTCCGGTACTCAGTTTGTAGTCCTGACAAAAATCGTTATAAACTGTACGAAATAGTTAATTGTGCGAAAGTAGAATGGCGTCAAACTTTGAATTTTTGTGAGGTCCGATGTGCTTGTAAAACCAACAATAGTATGTAATACTAACCCACTACATTTAGCCTGAATGCCTGACTAATTTTGGGCTCCGTTGAAACCTGGCACTCGTAGGTCCCAGAGTCTCTTGGCTGTGCCGAAGCTACCCTCAAAGCCCATTCGTCTGATCCATCCGCGTGAAGGGCTGAGAATCTTCCATCGGAGCTGTAAGCTGCTCCGCCCACCGTCAGGATATGAAGGTCTCGCTTTCTGATCCATGATACCTGGAACAAAGAGATTGAAGATTTAATATAAGCAAATAAATATATAATTTACTACATAAACAAGTAGGGTGGAAAATTAAAATTGATTGGGCGATAATTTGACCTTATTTGTTGGATGGGCGCACCGTCGAGTATCCCTGGCAAACCAAATGACGACACTAGTTTGAAAATTTCCGGTACTGCCAAATGAAATCAACTCCTCACAGAATTAGTTTAAATGTATCTCGTTTCATTAATTGATCGAACAGTTTGAACTATTAACTAATCGGAAGTGAAATGAATTATGCACTGCCCACGTTCAACAGTTGTTTACAATCACTGGCTTGGAAACAATTGTACAAACGAACATGGACGGCTGAATGTGTTAAGTAGAATTCACAGGAATCGATTAAAAGTTCTGTAATGTTGAACTTGTAGTGTTTGAATACTTTCGATGGATTCGAAGTAATTTTGTGGATGTTCATGTTAATATAAAGTTAAAAATAATTTTGATTATTCCACGTATTGTGTAACTAATTTTGACACGTATTTCGCCTTCTCTTCATCAAGGCATCTTCGGACTAACTATCGCAAAGTTTGCTTAATTAATAAAGCAAGTTGATTTCAATATTTTAAAATTATAAAATTACAAAATGGAGTTTGGGATTTTTCCTTTTTACGGGAACCATTTCATTTTTCCCCACTTTCACACAAAGTCCCCACATTCCCAGAATAAAGCCAAAATGATATTCTTAGACATTTTTAATATATTATTTGAATTTTTTTTTATTTTATTTGACTATATGGAATATTTTACTATGTTACTTTCGACCCCATGGGGGTCAGTTGTAACACTGGTGATATCCTTGTAAATCTTCCATAGCTTTCCAAACGCTTTTAGCTAAACAGAAAAAGTACACCTAGAATTATAAACAAATAGTTTATTGATTGAGTAGGCATTTACTTGGTAGAACTCTATTATAATACGGTAAGAAAAATAACAATGTATTTTAGTACTACATAAATAATTTTATATATTTGTTGATAGCTATTTCGGCTTACGCCTTCGTCAGAACTATGTTTTAAACGTGTATTAGAGATAGCTTATATACCTAGGCTAGACAGGGTACACCAGGGAACAACTAGAAATTAGTAGGTATAATCAATCCAATGACATTCTTAATGAACAGATTACAATCAACACATCACCACTTCTAAAGCCTTTAACAAGCAGCACGCTAAAAACAATTTAAATGGATTCACTCGAGACATTGCGGATTTTGAGTTGGTTCACACGATAAAAATAACCCAAAAATACCCAGATTAACAAAAAATAATAACACATTTTTAGTACTTTTTCCACATGAGATTTATTTCAGGACCGGTTTCGCTCAAGTACTAAAAATGTGTTATTATTTTTATTATAATGCCTTTTCACCAAGTATTGACAGTGAACTCCTTAAAAGTGACCCAGATTAACGTTCACTTCAGGATTACGCCAGATCAATAACTTATTTAAATTTTTTCCATGTGGCGTTGGGATGGTTGAGCAGAGAGGGGATGTATGGTGTACCCTGTCTAGCCTAGGTATATAAGCTATCTATCTCTAATACACGTTTAAAACATAGTTCTGAGCCAGTGACGAAGGCGTAAGCCGAAATAGCTATCAACAAATATATAAAATAATTTATATAGAACTAAAATCAGTGTTATTTTTCTTACCGTATTGCTAAGTTACCTGAAAAAGTTAACAGTTTATATCAAAAGTATTCAGTCATGTATCAAAAGTATAAAATTGGATGCCGCTCTCCCCTGTACCAACTTAACATTTTCACTAGTTTTTCAATTTTCTTTTACACGTTTTTGATAATTGTGTAAGGTTACCAATCTTATAAAGCATATCAAACTATGACGCGCTCTGTTAATTTGCAATACGCTTAAATCACCGGGGTGTAACCAAAAGGTTTCCGCGAGGGAAAATTGTCGTATACCTCACCTATCATCAGCCTTTAGAGACAAAGAAATGTAATTATCTTAAGCCCCGTAATCCAAGCCAGTAATACGTTTGTAGTGTATTGTTCTTTGTTCCAGAGAACTCATTACTGCGGGACTTATATGCTTGGAAAGTCTGCTATCACTTTGCTAAGTAAACATTCCAATTGAAGTGTTATACAAACTTCGGGTGTAGGGACTGCGATACCGGAGGAAAATATCGGTACCGTTATTTTGTCGGTGTTTAGCCGGAATTTTTCCCCAAACTATATACCTAGATTGATTCGATTACTTTCGATGGATTCGTCGGTAAGTTCATTTTAATATAAAATTTAAAATAGCTTTGATTATTCCACGTATTGTGCTACTAACTATGACACGTGTTTCGCCACTTTCGAGAGCATTTTCTGACTTATTATCACAAAGGTTGTTTAAGTAATGAGGCAAGATTGGTTATAATATTTTAAAATGATAAAATTACAATATGGAGTTTGAGATTTTTCCTCTTTACAAGAAAGGGGTTATAGAATCAAAACATAGCTAACAAATAATTTTACTACTAATGACGTTAGCATTACAAAATATTAACTAATGCTATGCAATCAATCAGCTAGGGGCTTGGGTAAACCCTTTAATTGGAAATAATGTAAGCAGTGGCGAGCAACCTGTCCTATTAAGGATATTATTTAATAATGTAAGTCATTTAAATATCGGTATTTTAGTATCCCAGCTTATCGGTAATACCGGTATTAGAATCCCTATTTAATTACAAAAGAAGCCTGTGTACATATAACAACTCCAGACTGTGTAAATCGAGATGATTATAGCCTCAATTTACTAACTGAATCGGTAATAATTTGATAAAACGCAACCGGAAGATTGAGTCTAGTGATCGATGTGTTCATTGGTAAATTTGAAATTAATTTAGCCTATCTATCCTTCTGTTTGTAAAATTAATAAGTCAGTAGTTTAGCCACCACCAATTACTCGACATGTCAATACTCGAGTACCTGAGTACAGATGGATCAAAATATATATTATTAATTCAAATTTGTGTATATAAATAGATAAATAAATAAATAAGCATATTAAATTTCCTTCAATTTATAAAACATTCGAAAATAACAGAGAATTCAGCGTCGTAAATTTTAAATTGATTCGAAGTTTTGTTTTCATATTTCCCGCAGTAGAAAAAACTCTCTCTGTTTCTGTGGACGTCGGGTTTAAAGTTAAACGGCTAAACATTACATATTTTAAATAAATAAATGAAATTTAAAATAAATCTTCATTTTTAAATTACGAGTATTACTCGAGTAGTTTTCAAATTACTCGAGTAATACTGGGTGTACGTCGTTAACATTTGCGGGGTTCATATGATCTAATCCCGGTTTAAACAACTCAAAACATAAATTGATATTTAAAAGGGAAAATATGGTATTATATCGATGGGTTTTTGACATCCTATTTAACCCATCTGACACAAAGAACAAACAGGACATATGGAGTGCTTAGTTTACTACCTTCTCTGTTTTCATTGGCCTCATTATAAATACAATAAATAAATGTATTTTTTTTTTTTTTAATTTTTACGAGATAAACAATGAATTGGTTGTGAACAAACGAAAAATTACACACACCCAGTCCAAGATCTTTTTTTTTCAATTGAAAAAATCTTACCTTTAGAATTGAAACATATTTTTATTTTATTGAAGACCACTAACGCTTCTGTGAATGTCATAACAGGTTCATTATTGCGTTCTTCACGGCTGCCATTAGTTGCAGTTGGGCTTTTTCCAAGAACCGATTGGATGGGGTCGAATGTGATTATGAGAAATATAAAAATAAAACTGTCAATCGGGATAATATTTGAAACAGGACCATTCTATTTTGACGATAAATCGGTGAATAATTAATAGGGAATTTTTAACATTTTCATGGGTGTTTGGCCGGAACTATAGAAAATGAACGAACCACGTTTTTGCGATAACGTTAGATCGGGGTTCCACTGTGCAAACAAATCTTTCTGCCGACTAAATGAGATGATTTAACACTTTGAGCCCCGACTCAAATTCATCAAAGCAATTTTCAGTCGATAATATCAATAACTATATTTCAAATGGTGTAGGTCTCTACTATTATTATAACTTTCGCAAATGTTTCGAAAAGATTGACCTAGATGGCAGTAATACGATTATAATTGAAGAGACAGAACATCACGTCAGTTAACGTCACCAAAAGCTTCTGAAGACTCTCCAGGTTGTTCAGAATAAGGCATTGAGGCAAGTATGCGATGCTCCATGGTTCGTGCGTGGATCGCTGCTGCACAGAGATTTAAGTGTGCCCACTATTCGCAAAATTCGTTCGTGAAACCTCTAAAAAGTTTCATAAGGCTGTGGGCCTTCACGATAACCCAACAATCTCTTGTTTGCAGAATTATAACGAGAAGGCATCAGAGAATCGATATAGGCTGAGAGCACTTCTTCTCGAAAACCCTCCCTAGGTAGAGACTCAATAGTAAACTGACTTCTCAAATGTAGCGATCGCGCCATCCTGTCGGCAGCGACGGGAAAGGAATGTCAATAAATAAAATGTAATAGTTTAAAACATTTGGGGACGAAGGAGACTGGAAGAACTTTGGCGCTAACACGCCTTAGAACTTGATGCTCCGTCAAAATGACATACAAAAAAAAATCACGTCAAAACACGGCTGCGGGATAGATAGTGTTTTAAATAAGAGATACAAAATGCTATTTAAAAAATAAACACGCAGAGCCATGTCTTGGAAGCCTCATGAAGCCACCATTAACCTTTACGAACGCCAAAAGGTCTACGGTTTAAGGATTAAATCAAACGTTCCCATTGTTTCTTCTATGTAATTATTTACCTAGCTGCAGCCAGCGTAATCACATTCAGCCAATAATCCGCTAAGCTTCATTTGAAACGGTTTCGTGCCGTGAAGAGAACAATAGAAAACGATTTGCTTCTCCTGAATTTCACGCTAAAAAACAGACAGAGAGGAAAACTGTATTTTTTCGAGTAATGAGCGATATTGTAAGTTTATATGGTGTTCACTGTCAATATTTGGTAGAATGGCATTACAATAAAAATGATAAAACATTTTTGGTTCTTATTCCACATACAATTTATTGGATCAGGACCGGTTTCACTCATGGCGAGCATTATCAACTGATAAGAAATACAACGAAACAGAGATATTTAAAAAAAAAGTAAAGCAAGAATTCCAAGGTAAACAATTTGTATTATAACTAAGCAAGTATTATGGACAGTGACGGCTGGTGACGGGGTGCTGGGAGGTGCAAAAGGAAGAACAGTTGGTATTGCGAACATCTGAATTGAAAGTCCATGCTATAGAAGTGTTTTAAAATCCAATGAATAGGAAACAACTCTTGCAAAAATGGTTGAATCTTCCTTTGCACCCCCCAACACCCCGTCACCACCGTCACTGATTATGGATGCACTTATTTTGGTAATTAATGATCATTCATAATTAATTGATTTTTGATGTAATGGCCTGCATTGCTAAGAGGTATTCAACATTTTTATTATATTCTATTTTGGTTGTATATATCGGTGATGTTTGGTAGTAGTGTAGTGGATAGGTTATTTAATCTTTTAACTGCCAGCATGTGCATGTTTGGCAGTACCTCGCACGCCACGAATTTTATTATAAAAATAACACATTCTAAATATATATTTTTTAAATGTTTATTTGTAAAAACTTGCCGATTACGATGCGATTGTGCTGTCATTTAACCAGTCATTTTTTGTATGATTGGCGTGCCGTTCACGGAAAATTTCGCGTCTCAAGACGTCTGTGGCAGCCATCCGGTTAATCTTATATATAAAACCGAAACGGCATATGTATGTATAGATGTCTGTAATTCCCTTTTGCATTGTTGTTGCAAGTTGCCATAAAAACGAATATGAAAGAAAATATGTTTTAATTTTTATCGGCGAAGAAATTTAGTCAAAATGTTATAAATTAGTCTTCTACCAACTTTTCCCGGCTTTTATTAATATAATAATGTTTATTATTTACGTGAAGGTATTATTTGACATTTCTTGGACAGCAAATTAGATTTTTTCCTTGAATTTGGACATTTTAATGGGCGAGAATGGGGCTGTCATCAAATTAAATAAAGTTTGTGATTTTATTTCAACTCTATTTTGGATGTTAGATTTTGTGATATAATTATGTCGAATGATATAACATTAATTAATTATTGGTCGCTTAGTCCGAGCGACGCCGGGTAGCAATACTAGTTACCATATAAAATTAAGATGGTGAAATAGAGAAGAAGAAGTATTGTGTACCCTGTCTACAACTGAATATAAGGATTATGCAGGCTTAAAACATATTTCCGACGAAGGCGTTAGCCGAAATAGCTACCAACAGATATATAAAATAATTTCTGTAGATATAATTAAAAATTTCGACTATGGGTGCTTGATGGAATTTCAATATCAAATTTTGAATTTTGTACTTTTCCATGAGTTTTGTCGCTAACGACCCGGGTTTCGCCTTTCGGCATCTTCAGGCATTCCAAGTGCACGGATGTCACGGATGTCAGTTCAAGTACATCCGCTGACGCCGGGTAGCAATACTAGTATGTATATAATTTAATTATTAAGATAACCACTCATGAAAATCGTTGTTATTTCGATAATATTATTGAATAATCTACATTCTGGCAATAACAAAATAAAATTTCATGGATAAAATTAGACACAATTTTTTAGTTACAAAGATATGCGTTGGTGGTTGCTTTCTTTGACACGTGTTAAATTGTTGATAGACAAGACGATAAAGCGGACCGGTTTTCCGGACGAATTTTCCGAGCGGGACGATTCCAGCCACGCTAGGATATATCATAAGGCTTCGCAGGGTGGCATTATGTCTAATTTAGGTGTACGCTGTCAGAAGTAATGGGCAATAACAGAGCGTGTGTCCATAGACATGATATATTCATGAGATGTGAAGGATGCAAAGAAGATTTCCATAGTGGGGTTCATTTGTATATGAGTCAGCGTATAGACCACCGAGTTTGGTCATCAAACACAGGTGAAGTGACTTTAAACTGGATATGCCAGTTTGACACCTTACTTTGAAAATGTTCTAACTGCTCTGACTTGTAATCCTATTTGTTTTTCACAAAGTCTTGCTTGTCTTTGTTGAAATGACGCTGTATCTTTGTATTTATTATTAGTTGATAATGCTCTGGTGAGCGAAACCAGTCTAAAAAAAAAATATTTACCATAGATAATTCTTCGGTGTGGCTTCATCAATGTATAAAGACTTCACGAGAATAACGCACATTACAACACTGCGCTTGCGTGAGATGAGATAGATACATACAGAGAGAGAGAAAAAGAAAAGACAGGTGACTTGAGATACAATGAAGAGAGTGAGTGAAAGGTAAAAAAATGCGAGCGAGACAGGTGGCAATGTCACCTGAGTGTATAATATTTGAGTCACCAGTCGCAAGAGCCGTTCGGCTGATCAATGCACTTTATAAGGAAGTAGACATTGGTGAACATGGTGTTATATTTTTAAATTTGATTTTACTCAAAAATATTTTGTGTCTTTAATGATATTCTATGTTGAATACGTATTATTTTAATTATTCCACGTATTGTGCTGCTAACTGTGACACGTGTTTCACATCTTTCAGAAGCATCTTCGGACTTACTATAGCAAAGTTTGCTAAAGTAATACTAGTTTACTTAGTTTGCTAAAGTAGAACAAATATTCACTTTTAAAACCAATAGGCCGTATTTTTTTCATGTGATAAATTCGTGGCAATATAAGAACATATTTAGCCAAGAAAATGCTAATATAAAATTTAAAATAACTTTGATTATACCACGTATTGTGTAACTAACTGTGACACGTGTTTCGCCTCTTTCAGAGGCATCAAGTAAAAATTTTTTTAAAAAAAATAAAAAAGATATATTATTAAATAATATTCTTAACAGGACAGGATGCTCGCCTTTATTAACATTATTCCCGATCAATAGAGTAATCACCCAACCTAACTGATTGATTGCAGCTCATTAGTTTGTAATGTTTAACGTCATTAGAAATATATTTGTTTGCTTTGTTTCGATTCTATAACCTTCTCTTGCGTCCCTTAAAAAAGAAAAATCCCAATCTAATTGATTGATTGATTGCACCTTATTAGTATCATTATGTTATTGCATTGTTTTGATTCTATCACCCCCTTCCTTGTTTCCTTTAGAAGGAAAAAAACCCGTAATCCATTTTGTAATTTCATAATTTAAAATGTTAGAATTTATCTTGCTTCATTACTTAAGCAAACTTTGCGATAGTAAGTCCGAAGATGCCTCTGAAAGAGGCGAAACTCGTGTCACAGCTTGTAGCACAATACGTGGAATAATCAAAGTTATTTTAAATTTTATGTATTTAAGTATTATTTTTTTGAGCTTTGAGTTCTTTCACTTAAAAATCGGGTTTCACTTTCCGACATCTTTTTACCTTTTGACAGGCGTTTCAGTGCACGAATGAACTTGAACTGACATAATAATCATCTTTTGTTTATTTTACATACTATTTAATATATTTGATAAATACATGGCGCATTGGCAACAGCTGTATGCCTTGCATATGTTTCATTCCCAATAAACAATATTACTAAATATATAAAATTATCATATAAAAAATCTACATTTATTGAACCTCTTTGTCATAATTGAATTGTTTGAATTTTGTACTATTACATGAGTTTTGTCGGTAACGACCCGGGTTTCTCCTTTCAGCATCTTCAGGCATCTTCAGAAATTTCAAGTGCACAGATGTACTTGAACTGACGCGTAGTAAACAGTTTGTATAGTTTATATACAAAAATAGAAGTAGATCACTTAGTTAAATTGCTATTAAAATGTAAAGAAGAGAAAATTTTATGTAAATAAGTTTCAATGAATTTTGTGGGTTTGTTATAATTATAGGAATTTTTAAAAATACTAATGACCAGATAATAACATAGGAATATCTAAAATAAATTTAGGGTTTTATCCGACCTATTATTAATGAGTTGATTGATTTCAATAAATGACAATTATTTTAAAAAAGGTACAACAATGGTGAAGTACAAAATTCAAACAATTAAAATTTGATATTGAAATTTCACCAAGCACCCTCAATCAAAATCTTTTGTTATATGAACCTCTTTGAACTCGTCTAGAATCCTTTTATCTAACGACGCAACTTTATGCAAGAATTCAAAATTTTAATTAGTTTTAAGTAATCGTTCATCTTATGAATACTGAACTAAGTGGCAATAAATATCACATAAACTTTATGGGGAGTGTTCAAGGGCGTGCGGCATTTTGAGAAGGGAAAATTTTGCATCTGGGGCAGTCAACATCAAATGTTCACATTACTTAGACAAAACCCTTTTTGTTTTATCTCGGCCTTTTTGCAGAAAGAAAAATGATAAAGAAATGCTTCAAAACAAGTGTTTGTGTGGTTGCTGGAAGTGTCACGAAAAGGCTATATATCAATGTGTAAAAACAACTCGCTAATGGAAAAAATAAGACTTTGAAAAGCTTTAGGTAGTCGTATAATTGAGGTCCGTGGTGCAGCGGTTAACGTCGTTGGCTTTGAGACTACCAAGGTTGCCTTCTCATTGTTTTGGAGAGACAGAATCCGTCCAAGGCGTTCGGTGAAGAAACAAAGGGGTAGGATGGGAAGACATGTATCTCTTGAAGAAAAGATTTGGCTCGGTATTATATGGGCCGTTACTCTATCATAGAGTTGGTAAGTTTATTGAATTCAAGAAGAAAACAGAAACTTGAACTACGAAGACAAGAATTACATTAGCGCAGGACCAAAACGATTGTTAAGTAATACTCCTGCTCTCCGAAGAGCAAACGCGACTCGACTGTCAACTTTAGAGGATTGAATATGAATAACCGATTTAGATTAAAAAACCGCCGAAAGATTTCAAAAGGCGACGATGAGTGAGTTGAACACCAGCTACTGCCGATGACTTATCACGGCGCTACCCATTCGTCATTATTTTATGACGGCATACGGTGGACGCCATGACAAGTTTGTGTTGTTAAATCTCTTTCCACCTTTCCGATCCCAAAGAGCGAAGCATAGAGATAGCGATTAGCTGATCACTAGCCTTGACCTAGCCCTCGTATCCTTTCCATCTCTACTGTCTTTGAAAAAGAGAGGTTGCACTGAGTAACAAGCAGTTCTCATCTATTCTAAGCATCCTAACTTATATTGAAATAATATAGTAATAAACTGTTGGAATTAATTTTAATTTCTTTTAATGTTCTTATGTGTTGTTGTGAAATAAGATTAAAAAATCATTTTTTGTATTTGTGTGCGAGCAACTTTATCTGATTAAAACATAACCGATTCTTGAATATTTCTTTCGTTTTTTATCACGATCCGATTCGAATAAATTAGTTAATGAAAATTTTATTCACAACGTAATAAAATTATACAGGAAATAGTTTGAATATGAGATTAGTAATGTTTGGCATATTATTCGATTCTACCTCCCGAATAACATGGAATTAGACTGTGGGATTGATTACGAAAGAATGCCTGAACGATTTTGTTAATAATAACTTAATACCGACCACTAAAATAGGCAGTTAAAAACAAAAACAGGCATTATGAACGACCCACATGTCATTCGGCAGTTGTAATTTGTAGAATAACGACAAAATTAACTACCCTTTAGTATAATCACTACCCCCTATTAGATGCTAGCTTAGATTATACTAAAAAGCGTTTCTAAATCATAACATTAAAGTAAATTAAGAATTAATATATGTAACTTTGTTCAGTGACATTTTAATTGAGATCATTTTAATTGAAAAAAAAAACACAAAACACTACAATACCAAGACTACGAATTATTTGGTCAGTTTCTAATTCGATAAATGGTCAGTAATTAATACTTAAAACGGTCAGTTAAAAATAATAAATAAAACGACCATATTTGATAAAATTCACAAGCTGTAAAACTAAAACTTATCATTTTTTTAAAAATAGCTGACTATTTAAATTAAATACTAACCATTTTTAATAAATAACTAACCATTAAAATATATTACTGACCGTTTTATTTAATAACTGACCACATTCACACTGATACAATGACAACTGACCGTTTATAATATTAACTGACCATTTTGATTTTTAACTGACCATTTATTTATTTAACTGACCAAAACTTGAATTAGTTACTGACCCATTAAATACATGCCCAATACCAATTCGATTTTTTTAATTAACAATAATTAGACAAAGCATTTTAGTAATTTAAATAAAAAAGAAACGGATACTTCTATTATTATGTATGTAGATGTTAACATTAATTAATGACAGTTATCTTTTCGTTTCTACAATAGCATTAAAAAGACACATTCTTCTCGGATACGGTGACTAAAAGGTTTAATCATTGATCTTTCGATCGAACTATGGATTTTAAGCATGCATGTTAGAGGTCTGAACGGGCCGAAATTTTAAACATCTACCCGGCCCGAGCCCGAAAATCTCTGACCTGGTCTGACCCGAGCCCAGTGCTCCTTCCCGAATATCTTACCCGAACCCGACAGTTTTTTTACAACATTTAAAATAATTTAATATCAATTCATCAAATTATAACATGCATGTAATTTAGATATACAATTATGGCATATGCATCCGGAATAATCGGATTTATGTTTTATTTTTTGTATTCTCAGGCCCGAATCCAAGCCTTCGTTACCCGGCCCGACCCGGTCCACGGGCCGGGCCAGGATCGGTCCCACGAGCTTACCCGAGCCCGTGTAGATCTCTAATGCATGTGTATGATCAATGTCTTTAAATTAACCATTGGCCGTCTGTGCGCGCAACTAACAGATTTGGAGCACCGTATTGCATTTGGACCTGAATTATGAAGGCTGTTTTGCGATTTTTTGAGAAAACTATTTTTATAATCATTTCATATACAAATACATTTATAAAAAGTCTGCTGTAGTCTTCGCAACCAGGGCTGTGGAGTCGGTCAAAAAAAGTCCGACTCCGACTCCAGCATTTACCAAAACCACGACTCCGACTCCGACATTGACTAAAAACACGACTCCGACTAAAAAAAGGTTAATATCGTCACTTTTCCCCCCTAATTTTCATATTTATGTGTATTCAATTAAATATAAACCCTATCAATGGCGGCCACAAGCCAAATTTAACATATTAAATGCAAAAATAAAAAGTTCAAACTATTCAAAATTTCCGAGTACGACTCCGGCCAGAACGCTGCGACGACTCCAACTCCGACTCCACAGCCCTGTTCGAAACACTTCAATGTCACATAGTTGACTTTAAAAAATTATAAATAAATCAATATCAATGAAAATATTGATGTTTCTGACACAATAATGAATATTTTTTTGATGTGGTTAAAAAAAATTTTGAAATACCGTCTAAATTCGATATTCAAAGTATTCAATTTGCCCTATAAAAGGTTAAAAGTGATAAAACCACTACACCTATTTGTGTTTGAGATAATCTTGACTGTTGACACATTTCTTGTTTTCAGCTTAACGTGTCATGGCCGAAAGCGTTACACTGTATGATGTTGATTTAATTTATACGTAAAAAAAAACTAACGGGACAGATAATAAATTTCAGCCGTCCACATTTTGAGAGCCGTTGACATGACGGATTATCAGGGACCTAAAAATAACGTGGGTATTGTTTACGGAAAATGGAGGTAACACACAACAATACGACGAAAAATACCCTATCTTTTGCATGACTAATCTTGTATTTTAAAAGGGTGGCTTTTGGAGGGATGAATAATAAGAAAATGCGATACTATCATGAACTGGCCACTCAAACAAGAAGTTTTTTTTTACATAAATTACTTTGGCATGCTCACGTTCAATAGTTTGAATGTTCGAAGAGAAATATAGTTGGCAATATATTACTTTCGGCTTATCCCAGGCCAAAATGAGAATTCCACAATTCTTGAGAATAAAAATAATAACAAATTTTTATTACTTATTCCACATAGATGTTAAGGAACACGACCGGTTTCGCTCATGGCAAGCATTATAATCTGATGATACCAGTTGATAATGTTCGCCATGAGCGAAACCGGTCCTGATCCAATAAATTGTATGTGGAATAAGTACTAAAAATGTGTTATTATTATTATAATGCCATTCCACCAACTATTGACAGTGAACACCTTCAAAGTGTTCTTTTGCAGTGTTTTTCTTGATTGAATTGTCTTTAACTTGGTAGAAATTCATTATAATACGGTGAAAATTTATATTGTTGATATTTCAGCTATTAGCTATTAGCTATTTCAGAAGTAGTTCTGACGATGGCGTCAGTCGAAATAGCTATCAACAAATGTATAAAATAGTTTCTGTAGTATTAAAATACATTGTTTTTTTTTTCACCGAATTATAATGGAGGTCTACCAAGTAAATGCCTATTAAATCAATCAATGGAGTAAGACGTTTTTCACCCTAAAAAAGAATTGAATTCAGGAAGTAGTTTTCAAGACTGGTGAAATCCAAAATTATTTTTATTTACTGCCAATTTTAGATTAAACTTTTTAGACCTTTTTTATTCACATGAAAAGTTTGCATTGTTATAATTCTGTAAATCAAAATATATTTTAATAATATTGCTAGTAAACACAAACTAATGAGGAAAAGGTAATGCAAATATCTCACATTCTCAGTTTGTTAACAGATGGATTTGACCAAATTTGAAAACTGCCTCCTGAATTATCATTGATACTTAGTATTTTCTTGTATAACTTAGCATTTTCTTATTTTCGATGGTTTCGGCGGTAACTTTGTGGAAGTTCATTTTAATATAAAATTTAAAATAACTTTGATTATTCCACGTATTGTGTAACTAACTGTGACACGTGTTTCGCCTCTTTCAGAGGCATCTTCAGACTTACTATCGCAAAGTTTGCTTAAGTAATGAAGCAAGATAAATTCTAACATTTTAACATTTTAAATTATGAAATTACAAAATGGATTACGGATTTTTTTCCTTCTAAAGGAAACAAGGAAGGGGGTGATAGAATCAAAACAATGCAATAACATAATGATACTAATAAGGTGCAATCAATCAATCAATTAGATTGGGATTTTTCCTTTTTAAGGGACGCAAGAGAAGGTTATAGAATCGAAACAAAGCAAACAAATATATTTCTAATGACGTTAAACATTACAAACTAATGAGCTGCAATCAATCAGTTAGGTTGGGTGATTACTCTATTGATCGGGAATAATGTTAATAAAGGCGAGCATCCTGTCCTGTTAAGAATATTATTTAATGATATATCTTTTTTATTTTTTTTTTAAATTTTTTACTTGATGCCTCTGAAAGAGGCGAAACACGTATCACAGTTAGTTACACAATACGTGGAATAATCAAAGTTATTTTAAATTTTATATTAGCATTTTCTTGGTTAAATATGTTCTTATATTGCCACGAATTTATCACATGAAAAAAATACGGCCTACTGGTTTTAAAAGTGAATATTTGTTCAACGATTCCGGAAAAATGTGAAAATTGGATAATTAGTTAATCAACTGTACAGCTTTGTTAAGGCTTTCATCTTTCGTAGTGATGTCATAGTGAAGTTTTCCCTTGTTATAGATTTCAAATATGAATACAGATAACCAGCTTAAGATTTGATTTAGATTAACTTTAGATTTTCGTTTTAGCTTGTTAATCCGCAATCTAATGAACTCTGTTACTTAGCTTATCTTGTTGAGATAATCAATATTCCAAGCCGACATTGTGTCAGTAAAACTTCAGAGTATATGTAAGTTCTTAATCTTATATATAAAACCGAAACGGGGGATGTATGTCTGTAATTCCCTTTTGCATTGTTGTTGCAAGTTCAAACAAACGAATTGATTTCGCTCGCGAAAGTTTCGACGGTAAATTTGTTTCGTTATCAATATGTGTGTAGAGACTCCAATTACTCGAGTATCGAGTAGTACATATATAAAACCGAAACGGCGTATGTATGTCTGTGGGTCTGTAATTCCCTTTTGCATTGTTGGTCATTAAGTTGCTATAAAAACGAATATGAAAGAAAATATGTTTGATTTTTTTTATCGGCGAAGACATTTAGTCAAAATGTAATAAATTAGTCTTCTACTGAAGTTTTCCCGGCTTTTATTATTAATAATAATGTTTTTATTTACGTGAAGGTATTATTTGACATTTCTTTGACAGCAAATTAGATTTTTTCTCTGAATTTGGACATTTTAATGGGCGAGAATGGGGCTGTCAATATATGAAAGGGGCTGTGAAATATCAATACCAGTCTGAAATGTTCATTTTAATTCCATTTTAATTGACCTAGACTTTTGAATTTTGAAAAAAATTGTTTCAACTTGGCCCGTCTGAATTTACGCGCCGAGGTGAACATAACCCCAAACTGGTCCGAGCGAAGCCGGGTTCAAACACTAGTAAACTATAAATAAGTCGTACATAATTTTTAAAACATAATTTTTTTCATATTTATATTATTTATTCCTGATATTTTCTTTAACAACATTCCTTTTCTTTTTATTAATACATAAAAACTATAAAAAAATACGTGTTTTCTTGAATATACGTACCCAGTCTATGTCACCGCCCAAAGTTATCAAGCCTTCAGAACGAACACGGACGATCTTATAATCACCTCAATCAATGA
Source organism: Himalopsyche kuldschensis (assembly GCA_028554975.1). Classification (NCBI taxonomy): domain Eukaryota; kingdom Metazoa; phylum Arthropoda; class Insecta; order Trichoptera; family Rhyacophilidae; genus Himalopsyche; species Himalopsyche kuldschensis. The sequence continues at coordinate 817,481 of JAHFWI010000096.1, forward strand.
GTTAAGACCGAAACGATTACTATAACGCGAGTAAAATCACGATAAAGTTAATAAGGTCATGTTATTTACGTCTAGGCGAAACACGTGCTATGGCGCCCCTGCCGTCATAAAACAATGACGAATAGATTGCGCGGCCAGCGCTCCGACTGCGCCGTAATGATTCATGAGCAGCTATTTTTGTAGCCGGTGTTCAAAGCGCAATGCGATGACTGATCCTCACCCATACAAATCTTGGGACTAAATTCAGTCATTTTCAATCATCTAAAGTCGACAGTCAAGTCGCTCTTGCTTCTCAGAGAACAGGAGAATCGCAATGTAATCGCTTTGGCCCTGCGCTCTAATGTTACTTCTTAAATTCGTAACTTGTGTTTTATATAACTGAATTCTGTAATTGACATTCTTTGAGTTCAAATAAACTAGCCGACTCTATGAAAGAGTAACGGCACATCTAACACCGAGCGAAAGCTTTGCTTAAAAGATACCTGTCTTCCCATCCTGTCCCTAAGTTCCTTCACCGAACGCCTTGGACGGATGCTGGCTGTCTCTGTCAAAATGAGACGACAACCCATGTAGTCTCATCTACAACAGTATATATATAGATAAGTAAATGCATGTTTATGCATAGTTCTGACGATGGCCTAAGTCAAGATAGCTATCAATAATATATAAAATAAGTTCCGTATAACTAAACTACATTGTTATTTCCTTCAGCATGTCGTATTATTCTATAAAAATCAATATTTCACTGAACGATAGAAGTGTTTTCGTGTTATACGACTTTCTTAGTCGCAGTTAAATTTATTGTCGTGTTCTAGGCATATTAACTTAAATTATATTACTGAAATAACAACACTACTTACTAAATAATAATTGACAAAGTGTCTAAGAGTGGGTACTTAATATAAAGCACATTATGACTCGAGGTTCAAGTAAACAGACTGTCATTTGACAAGTAATTTGAGTATAGAAATTAATACCGGTAAAACGGAGTGAATAGAGACAGCAACAAGGATTGAACTTTAGCACAACTTTACTAAGTATCCAATGTATTTTTTACTATTTATAAAAAGGGTCTTTTTATAAGGACGCTTAGTTTTGAAATGTAAATAAAACAAGTTGTTGTGAGATTTCGACTAAATTTTAATTTCATTTGTAAGTATATTTTACGGCATTAAATAGGAATATAGCATCAAATGTCTGCCAATATCCATTCATTATAAAATGGGCCATGTCGCTAAAGTTGACTTTTTTGACAAATTTGGGTAAACTTCCAACTGCTCCAGAACCCAATCAGGCGTTGTCTGTGGTCGTTTACCTGAAGTTCCTTGGTTAGTTGGATTTTATACGGGTGCAGACATAAGGCCCGATTCAAAATTCGCCAAGTTGAAGTCGCAGAAAAGCCAAGTTCTTGTGAACAACGAGAAATAAGCTGCATTGGGTTTTCCTGTACACTTTCACACACAGCAGCAATGTTTTCACCAGATATTGTATTTTGATGACGTACAGGTAGGTGTTGGCCGATTATTTACCAAACTGGTTGACTCAAATTTGGCCACTAAACAATGAATAATCTACTCAGCAGGACAAAGTAACATATTTTGAGCGTCCCTATTGAAATACCCTTTATAAACCATTACAATGACTATAATACTATCTCTCGAATGACAAAACGAAACCAACTAAATGACTGGCCAAAATTGAAAAAAACGTGTTTAAGTTCGATGGCTGTGCATTCTTACTTTTTGACCCCTTAAAAACTTCTCTTTTATTGGACGAAAATTAAAATCAATCATGTTTTTTTTGATTAATACGTACCGTAAAACGGAATCAATAGATACTCGTATAGAATAGACGTTCATATATTCAAATTATTACATTCTGTATTTTTGTCTCTATTCACATTGAATCGGGGTGAATAGAGACATCGAACAAAATTGACTGTGTCTTAATTACGATAGTGAATTTTTGAAAAATATTGTCATGAATGTGTAGTAGGACCATAGAAACAAGTTTCAAGCCATTCATATTAAAATTATGTTGCGCAGGTATGAAAATACATCGTCGTGAAGGGTAAAAAGTGCCTCTATTGACCCCCTTTTACGGTACTTTATTAGATTATTAACCAGGTTTATGAAAATAGTGGGTTGTTTGTTATATTGAAAGAGCTTTGTTACATCGCTAGTCAGCTGTGTTTGGCAATCCAATTAATACATCACATGACGTCATAGCGAACAAAAAGAAATTCTCATGGAATATATTTTGAAAACCGTTTCATACGCTTTTCGTGTAATACAGGCATGCCCAAACCTTGGACCGGGGCCACTTGTAGCTGGGCTAAAGGTTCTGTGTGGTCATTTCGAGGTTTTCAACTTTCGTTCGCATTGTATTGCATTGCTAAGTTCGATTCAAGGTATCGATTCAAGGATTCAAGGTAAGTAAAATATCCCTTCCGACCTTTCCTATCCCAAAAATCGACGCATAGTGACAGCGATTAGCTAACCACTAGTCCTGTCCTAGTCCTCGTATCCATTCCATCCCTACTCTCTTAAAAAAAGAGAGGTTGAGAGAGATCACTCTCGCTATGCGTCGCTCTTTGGTACAGGAAAGGTGGGAAGTGATTTTCAACAACACAAACACCCAAACCTTTGAACAGATTTATCGAGTGAAAAAATCCACTCTTACCGGCAATCGAACCCGGGCGGTCCAGCACGCAAGCCAACAACGTTGACCACTGCGTCACCGACCGAAATCAATGGTGTAGTAATTATAAATTTATTTTAAATAAAAAAAATACCTATTACTCTGTTGTTTTATAATTGCGCAACAAGGTATGACGTATTTCAATTGTTTGAAGTATTTTTAAATTCGTGATAATTTTATTTATAACGGTGGGTTTCATTTTTTTTATTTTAAGCTTTCTTACCATTTTACACCCACCGAAGCTTTTTTTAAGCCATTTGCAATATATAGAAGCTTACAGAGGCGTAGCGAATTTTGGCGTAGGTGCTAAAGACACCAATTCGAGTTACGAATATTCGATACTCGAGTATACTCGTATATTTTTCAAGTACTCGATACTCGAGTATTTTGAGTAATACTCGTTGACTATGCTATGCAAGACTTTCATTTGTTAGTTTCGCTTTGGGTCCTGCTAGCTTATCTAATCAATGACAAGAGACAAAACAAAATATAGTAAAATAAAATAACAAAACTTCGAATGAATTTAAAATTTGAAAAGTTTAATTCTGTATTATTTTTGAAATTATTTTTTATAAATTTAAATGAATGTATTTATGAAACAAAATAAGTTTATTTATTTATTTATCATCAATTTATAACACAAATTTTAATTAATAATATATATTATGGTAAATATGAAACTACTCGAGTATTTAAAGAGTCTCCAGTAGCTACTAATATTTTGTTTTTTTTTCTTTGGTTGGATGTGTCTCAGGAATTATTGCATTTTTTTAAAAACCATTTCTACGGCCAATGTAGAGAATTTGAATTACTTATGAAGTTTGTGTTTGTCATTTAGTAGATGAAATATTTTTTTCGAAGAATTTAAGGATGATACGATAAGATCAGTAACGTTTCATCATGTTTTAGGATCTTATAGCTGATGTAAGAGGAAATTTCTGACAATATACACTGAAACAGAAATCAATAATTGGATTGAATAATGAAACTGAACGGACGGAAGACTCGAACCCGTTAAGCACCGCAACCGAAACCAATAACGTTGAAACATGACCACAGACCCATAAGTATCGTTTGTGAATTTATGTGCTCACAATTTTTTCTAGATGAAATTGATATTTAATCGTTCGCTACAAGACACAACTTAAAAAGTACTTGTTTAGTAACGAGGCGAACGCGATCAGTTCGGCAGTAAAACAATTTTTGCGAGTGATTTTTCACTTTTGATTTTCAGTCAGGGATCAACAGACTTTTCGAGAAACAAGCCTGATTTTTTTTAAACTTGCCGGGCCGGATGCCAAATAAATTCGCGTTGTAATCCAATAAGAGTATTAATTTATATGCTCTAAAATGATTAAATAATCTAAGCAAATGTAATTTCTATTGGAATTTATTTCTTATATTGTATGGGTTCATACGTTTGTCGTATCTTGTAGCTACCAATTGATGAATTGATATAAATAGTTTGAATTATTTATTTTCAAAAATCAAGAATTTTTCGGATGTCGGATGAAAATTTTTGGCCGGTCAAAGTTTTGTGACCGTTGTTCTATGTAGTAAATTTTTGCAGTTATGATAATGTTTTTCATTTCAAAAAAAGAACAGTGGAAAATTTTCGAAAGAAATCGTTTTAATTTGAAAAACAAAAATCACTAATTCATAAAATAGATAGCATCAAAATACACAAGACCCGTTACATAAATATGTATAGGTATATAAGCCACAAAATAACACTCAAGAAAATAGTTTAACAATTAACACGATTCACGAAAGTTAGTTTCAAAAGCAAGATCAAAAAAAATTAACCAAATGGCTTATGATTATGGTTATTACGTTAGTATAAAAGTTAAGCGAAGCCTTTTCATTCGAAAAGGCTACAAAAACATCTAATTATTTTTAATCGGGATATGGTAAGGGGATTTATTGTTGGCATTAACAATTTTACACAGAAAAAAAACAAGAAACTAATTTCTTACCTGATAACGTTTAAGCGGTGTTTTATATCTTCTTTAATTTACGAAAGGAAATTTGATCAGTTATAAAAGATAAGAATAAACTATTCATTAAATTGATAATTTCTTTGTTATTCCTTATAAGGTAAGGTAAATGTACCAGTAGCTGACCGTTTAAGAGAAAATTTCAACAAAAATAACGATTAAGGTTTAGCATTGTACCGAATGATGGCAAAGCAAGTATACTCATATTGGATCTTGTGTCTTAATTAATATTATGTAACAAAAAATACGAAAGAGCCTGTTTAAAATTAGTTGTGTTAAGTCATGTTTTTTTTTCAATAGTTGACCATCTCACAAATTGAAAAGTCTAGGACGTCTAGGTGTTGACCATGTCTAATCAGGGGGCTTTATAGAGAACTGTCTGCAAGAGTTGCCTCAGGGCTTTCTGTCACACCACTCTTGGTTGAATTAAGTAGCAATGGGTGGTTCAGGAACAAGGAACACACCGTTTCTAGATTGATCACTTAAAAATTTTGAAACAATAAAATTTCTCACAAGGTGTTGTTTTCAAATGGCCGCCCTGGAAATCCATTGGCTATATGGTGATGTTTTAGTGGCTCATTCCGACCACAGATGTCTTAAATTGTCTAAACTTTACAATTTAGAGCAATCCCGCATCTGCATTTCTTATTTTGGGCCATTTTATTCTCAAAAGGTCAACTACTGGTACGTGGTCAACTAAAAGTACATTTACCTTATCTTTACTCTACGATAGCGAAAAAAGTAGCACTACCAGGGCTGTGGAGTCGGAGTCACGGAGTCGGGGTTTTTTGGCCGGCGACGAAATTATTATTTTTCTAGTCGGAGTCGTGTTTTTGGTAAATGCTAGAGTCGGAGTCGTATTTTTTTTAACGACTCAACAGACTTGGTTACTACTTTTAAGTCGTTTGAATTTTGTAAATTTCCATGTATTTTATCGCTATTGACGTGGATTTTGTCTCTCAGCATCATCAGGCATTTGAAGTAAAAGGGTGCACAAGTGCAAAATATTTTTGCCTGACTCTATTATTTATGTCTTGCCTGAATCCTGCCTACCAATTCTATCAACTTGATTTATCCCGACGCCGCGGAAGGCCTCTGATGACCATCCATAGGATGTACTCAGGGAGCTAAGGGACGCCGGGATGATCTGTGAAGATGCGAGGAGGTTGGCGGGAGACAGAGAATCTGCAAAATACATTGGCCTGACTGTATTATTTATGTAGGATTATTTTTATTTTCAAATTGAATGCCCACCCCTTGGGACAATTTTTGGATCCGCCACTGTCGCCAGTTATTGATAATTCATTTGAATATTAATAACTGAATATTACAAAACATATATCAGAATAGTAAGTGTCATCCATTATCAGAACTCGTTGATTAATAGCTCTTTCATACGCCTATATAACTGAATTGTGTTTACTTCGTTCCTGCGCGGAACGTTTCGACAGTGACATATTGCAAACAAAAATGACAGCGTATTCGATTGTTGCTAATGGTCTCTCAAACAATTATTTTACGGCAACAGCAGATGGAGGGAGTCGCGCGTACGGTTTACAACAGTCATACTCAACCTATTTTCACTCCGAGCCGCATTTCGACTTTTACTTCTCTACTTGGGCCGCAAAATATTTATATAATATAAACACATACTATACTGCATACATTATATAATGTATTATGATCAGGTTCCTGATTACTACAGGCTACTCTTCAGTGGCGGCTGGCGATAGAGCAGTGGTTCTCATGTGCGGCCACCAGAGGGTTTTGCTGCGGCCACGAATAGCTTCATAGTTAATATTGATATTTAATATAAAATAGGTTTTTACTAGTTAATTTGTCAACAAAGACACTGAAAATTAAATATTTTGTATGCATTGCATTGTGCATCAAGAATTGCTAGTTAGCAATAGCTCAAAACATACATGTTTAGGTCTTTTTGGCAAAAAAGACTCATCACAAAAATTTGGTGCGGTCACCAGACATTTCCGTAGTATCGCTGATGTTCCTAATGCGGCCACAGCCAAATTTTACGTGAGAACCACTGCGATAGAGTATTAGCGAGTACAATAAAAGATTCATCTATTTTTCCGTACTACGGACAGCCAAAAATTCATAAGACTGGCACTCCGTTGGTATTGCGAACATCTGAATCGAAGGTCCATGTTATAGAAGTGTTTTAAAATCCAATGAATTGGAAAGAACTCTTGCAAACATAGTTGAATCTTTTTTTGTACTCCCTAATACTCTGTCACCAGCCGCCACTGCTACTCTTAAAACATCATCATGGTGAGAATCAGTGAGCTGATTTTTATTTACGTTCTTCGCATAGTTCATTTTAGAATATGATTATTCACAGAGATACGTAGATGAGAATAGTGTGATCTGAAGCTGGGCACATTTTTGTACCGACCGATTGCAACCCAATATTGAAAACAACGCCAACAAAAAATTTGGTCACTATAATTATTTTGGGCCGCACATAAGTGCCGATTAGGCCGTATGCGGCCCACGGGCCGCAGGTTGAGTATGGCTGGTTTACAAATCTCGAATGATTTTCAATACCTGATGAGCCCCGGGATTAGAAAACATTTTTTCGAAATTGATTTGTCGATCAAGCAGAAACGAATTATTATTTAAAAAAATCGTAATAATTCGTGTACTCGCAAGTGTCATCTTTAGAATACCGGATGGTCGTGGTGAATAAATTATTCGCTGCGTTATGCATTGATGACAGCATCAAATCTACGAAATTTTTATATTTAAATGAATTGAGAGGATGAAAAATATCATGTTACACATTTCCTCATTTTACGACACAAATCACCAATTTATACATATACCAGGCTGGTATACCAGTTGCAACTGGTGACGGGGTGTTGGGGGGTGCAAAGGAAGATTCAACCATTTTTGCAAGAGTTGTTTCTTATTAATTGGATTTTAAAACACTTCTATAGCGACTTTCAATTCAGATGTTCGCAATACCAACTGTTTCTCTTCCGAAGTACGGAAAAATAGTTCAATCTTCCTTTTGCACCCCCCAGCATCCCGTCACCAGCCGTCATGATACCAGAGTTGTGGAGTCGGAGCTTTTTGCCCGGAGTCGGAGTCGGATTCGATGCGGCGATTTGGCCGGAGTCGTACTCGGAGTCGGAAATTTTGAAAAGTTTGAACTTTTTATTTTTGAAAATAATATGTCAAATTTGGCCATTGGTCGGATTGGTAGGGTTTATATTTAATTGAATACACAGAAATAGGAAAATTAGGCAAAAAAAAATTACGATATTCAACTTTTTTATTCGAAGTCGGAGTCGTGTTTTTGGTCAATGTTGGAGTCGGAGTCGTGGTTTTGGTAAATTCTGGAGTCGGAGTCAGAGTCGGATTTTTTTTACCGACTCCACACCCCTGACATATACAGTCAATTTATTAACTTATTGGAATATTTCATGTGCTAACACGTGTTATTCGATGGATTCGGCAGTAACTTTATGAAAATTCATTTTAATATAAAATTGAAAATAACTTTGATCATTTCTCGTATTGTGACACGTGTTTCACCTCTTTTGCTTAAGTAATACTATTAATTATGTGTTTAGTTCGTATACTGAGAGCCCGTCGTGTTAGACTGACTGTCAGTACAAGTTCATTCGTGCAGTTCGTGGGTAGTTTTTTAAACGTGTATTTAATGGGCCAGTATCTAATTCAATCTTTGGTTAGTAAAATAAATAAATGGTCAGTGAAAAATCAAAATGGTAAGTTAATATTATAAACGGTCAGTTGTCATTGTATCAGTATGAATGTGGTCAGTTATTAAACGAAACGGTCAGTAATGTATTTATAATGGTTAGTAATTTATTAAAAACGGTTGATATTTCAATTAAATGGTCATTCATTTAAAAAAAAGGTAAGTTTTAGTTTGATAGCTTGTGAATTTTATAAAATATAGTAAGAGTCAAATTCATCACAAGGTCTATGAAAAATAATCACATTACATGAAATGATTTTTTATATTCAGGTATTTGAAAGCGGATAAAATTATTTAAAAAAGTGTAATGTGTATGTTTAATTATAATTTTGAGGAGCAAAAGTGCACCATTTATAAATTTTAACTGACCATTGATTATTTTTAACTGACCATTTATTATTTTTTACCGACCGTTTTAAGTATTTATTACTGACCATTTATCTAATATTTACTGATCATTCGTTGAATAAGAAGCTGATAAAATAATTAGTTGTCGTTTTTTTACTGTTATAAAAGCGAACACCATATAAAGCTTTCAAAAACATTGAGCGAATGGCATTCATAGCTCAATTTTTGAAATTTTGACAGTTACTGCCTTCTTCCTTGGAAAGGCAGTAAGTGCGTGACATTTGAACCAATGTTTTCACGACCCTTGATCCAACCAATGTGACGCACTCGAATCATGTATTAATATATTCATATATATTTTTAACTTTTGTCTGGCTGAGGGTGAAACAGTCGACCACCACTGCTGCTTTATCTATAATATCAATCTTAATATTAGTGATACAATGTGTAAACTTTTAGTATTCTTGAATCATTGTTTTTTACATCTCTTGCAGTAAAAATTTTGATCGACTAGTTTCGTCGCAATTAAATAAAAAAGAAAGCAAGTCGGATTATAATTGGCCGAAAACCATATATATTGTCGTTACCAATTGCCAGGATTAAAACTCTGCGCATACGCGATAAGATAACGTTATCTTATCTCAAACGCGCTTTTTTCAACTAACATTCCAAATCAAATGGATGCTTTTTACATTTAAAGGTGTAGATAAGAAGTCGCATTCACGGTTCGCATCGCTAGACTAAAATAAACAAGAACACGATCAGGTTGTGTAATTTATGCGCGACTTAAAATATGAATAATTAAAGGAAAATTATCGATTTTCATATATTATTTTTATTGACGATGTATAAAGATACGTCAAAGCATAATCAATATTTTTTTTATTGCGGTCTATGCCAATACGGCCATACCACTGGGGTCTATTTTAGACCCCACTTCGGACTTCGAGTTATTTTTTAATGACAGTCTTTCGAAGGTTAAGGAAAATGCCCGATTTTATAACGAATTCATTCATGAATTAAGTCTTTTGTAAGCTACTTTGTACGCCCACTGAGATAAGATTCTAAAATATCTGACAGTATAATGTTGCAAAAATATTTATTCCCTTTGATTCGTCTCAATAAAAAAATATGTGGAAAAAAGCGAAAAGGTTAAGTAATGTAAAAATATCTGTAAGAAAAAAACGATACGTGTATGTAACAATGTTTTTCTTTTTATTCGTCAATTGAATGGATGACCGCATTGCCATAATCTAAATATATAAATACTTTGTGTACTCTATATTTTTCCTTAGTTTTAAGTTACAGTGAAACTGTATTCTCAGTGAAAATATATTCTTCTCCAAGCTGTCATTGAAATTAAATTTGACCACCCTATCTTCAGCCCTATGTTTGTCATTGTTTTTATTTGGTTTTCTTCTTATGAAAAGGATTTTGTTTCATTGAAGCAAACCAAAATTTTAGGCCGTCAAATCATCTACTTGGGCCAATAATTTCAAGGATCGTGACCAGTGAAATTATGTTGTCATACAAATCTATTACTTGATACATTTTCACTAAGAATATAGTTTCACTGTAACATATACAAGTCGCAAAAAATTCAATCATTTTCTCTAAGACAATTCTTTAAAGGAGTATTATCCAACCAAGTTTCTTTACGGAATGCTTTTGTCTCAATCTCTTGAAGCTCGAAGATCGATTTCATTATTGAAACAATTTTTCTATTCTTCTTCGGTGCCGAGTTGATAACCTTGACATCCGTTTGAAGAGTTTAAGCTTGCATGGTCCCAGTGTTTTCACATTTTTAATCCTTACGCGTGTGTGAACATTGTTTTTTTTACTATACCAGTATATCTATATAAGTTCATGTATGTTCTAACATAGTTCTGCCTATGGCGTAAGCCGAAACAGCTATCTATTATATATTAAGAAATATATGTAAAGCTAGAATACAAGGGGTTATTAATGGAATTTCATTATCACATCTCAAGTTATTTCAAATTCATTCTTGCAACTGAAATGCCTGAAGATGCCGAGGGTGAAACCCGGGTTGTTGGTGACAAAACTCATGGAAAAGTACAAAATTCAAACGATTCAATTTAAAAAAAAAAAAATTTGATTGAACATCGACACAAGATCGTGCATCACTCAGCTACAGGTCCGGAAAATTAATTAAAGAAGTTAAAATGGTCTAGTATATGTCTTATTCTGTAAATAATAATATAAATATATCAATTAATATTATATTTTATTAATATTAAGTACGAAAATAAAAAGCTATTTACAACTAATGACGTGAATATAATTTGATTTATTATATTTGCTGAGTCATGAATTAGGGCTCGATCAAAAAATAATTCATTACATTTCCATAAAATAAAATAAATTCCATGTTAACATCAATGTGCGAATGTGTCAGTGTAGAAAATAACAAGGTGTCGTGGGTTTTATTTTATTCGGCCATTCACAAACGGATGTGCCCTCGGAGACGAACCCCGAAAGCCTTAAATAATCCATTAAGGCCGCCGCTTCGTGGAGGCGGTTTCACAACTTTTCACATCGAAGCGAGGGTAAAATAGATCTGGGTAACGAATTATTTCAGTCGAAAAATATCAAAGTTTTTCATTTTGACAGAACACTTGACATATGACAGACACCTTACTTTGAAAAGGTTCTAACTGCTCCTGACCCTTTTTTGAGATATGAGGGTTTGAAGTTTGGATTGATCATATTATTTAATTCACTCGTAGCAATTAGAAAGTATTTTTTATTTTTTTTTATCCATGTCCACTGCTCCGCAACTTGGAGCATATGGACTCACAGAGTTTATCTCAACATATTGTTTTTTTTCTACGAGAACTGCTTGTTACTCAGTTGATCAACCTCCATTTTCGAATAGAGTATGGATAGAATGGATAGGCCAGGACTAGTGATAAGGTAATCGTTGTCAATATGCGTCGCTCTTTGGGATCGGGAAAGGTGGGAAGAAGCCGTTGAACAGATTTATCGACTGAAAAAATCCGATCGTACCGGGAATCGAACCCGGGTGGTCTGGAACGCAAGTCAACACCGTTGACACTGCGCCTCGCATTATATGATATATTATATATTAATTTTAGAATTATCTACGGTTGAATAACGGATTTAGACAAAATTCTACGATTTCCATCATTATTTCCATCATTAGATCTTTAAGATCAGTCTTCAACTGTATATATGGATGAGTAAATGCAGGGTTAAAACATAGTTATGACGAGGGCGTAAGCTGAAATATGTAGCTATCAACAAATATATAAAATGTTTTCTGTAGAATTAAAACAAATAGTTATTTTTCTCATTATATTATAATGGAGTTCTACCAAGTAAATGCCAACTCAATAAATCATTATCAAAAATGATAAGATGTTGGAGTTTAGTGGTGGTTTTGCTTTTACAGACATAAAGTAGATTTATTTCTATTTCCAGAGTAATTTGAAACATTTTTACTTGCTCATTGTTACAAGTGAATTTTAATCAATCGAAACTTCAAACGCTCATATCTCAAAACAGTGTCAAGAGCAGTTAGAACCTTTTCGACACCGCATAAGTTGAAACAGAAAAAAAAATCGAATGAAGAAGTTTGATATTGCCCAGTTGGCGTTGTCAAAAATATGAAAATTTCAGAATCACTGGCGGCGAACGGATATGGTTCGCCGGGGCAGCGGGGCAAGGGGGAAGGGGGTAGGCGTCGCGGTATTGTGACGTCATCGCGGACATTATCGACGCCGCGGCGCTAAATTTCACGCCGGCGTCGCTAAAATAATGTAACAGCCGGAAAAAAAATTAAATTAACATCATTGGCACATGTCACCGATTCCTCTTTTCGGGCGCGTTCTTACGTGTCCCCCAAATATTTTTTTTTACAGATTATAAATAAAAAAAGCGTTTTGTCATATAGACTAGTGTTCCCCAACCTTTTTACAACAGCGGACCGGTAAAAAAAGAAGAAAACTTCGTGTACCGCTAATCAGGGCTGTGGAGTCGTAGTCGTCTCTGCGTTTTCGATGGAGTCGTACTCAGAGTCGGTAAAAAAAATTACGACTCCGATTCCAACTGAAAATGAAGACAAAAATAGGGAGCGGACAAGGAAAAAAGTTTAAAGGGTTTAACACAAACCCTACATGATTGATTGCATCTCATTGGTTAATATTTTTTTGTTTTGTTTTGATTCTATAATCCCCTCATTGTTGACTGTAAAAAAGACGAATCCCAAGCTCCATTTTGTAATTTTATAATTTTAAAATTTTAAAATCAATCTTGCTTCATTACTTAAGCAAACTTTGCGATAGTAAGTCCGAAGATGCAACTGAAAGAGGCGAGCAAGTTTCACAATTAGTAGCACGATACGTGGAATAATCAAAGTTTTTTAAATTATATATTGATTGATTTCAAGTTGTTGAAATTTGGCATCATGTTTGCGGCCCGGCGGAAAGTCTCTGCGGCCCAACACAGAGCCGCAGACCACTGGTTGGGGAACACCGATGTATACTCGCCCGTTCCGTTTTGCAAAGGGACCCACCCGCGCCGAGGGTGTGTAATGTAAACGAGGAAGGCTTTGTGGGACGATCAATTTGAATTAGGGAATCGGAACATCACACTTTGCCTCGAAATGGGATGGGGTTGATGAAAATGAAAGAAATTATTGTGAGATGCCGCAAGTTAGCAAGAGTCACGATTTTCGTACCAATATTTTCACAATAAATGTTTCATGAGTTTTGTCGCTAACATTTCAATTGCAGGGATGTACTTTGAATTTGCGTGCACTTTAAATGCCTGAGGATGCCGAAAGGAGAAACCCGGATCATTAGCGACAAGACTCATGGAAAAGTACAAAATTCAAAAACAATTCAGATTTGATATTGAAATTCCATCAAGCACCCTCAGTAAAAATCCTTAAATATATGTTTCAAATTTAAAAGATTCTTTTTACCATGTAGTTGGGAAAATTAGCATATGGACTCCTTTTCTCTAATTGATCTCATAAAAAAATTCTTCGGAGGGTAGCAAAAATTTACGACTTTTTTTACCATACTCACTCCCAACATGGAGCATATGGGTTACTTTCGGAGTTTATCTCAACGTTATTTTTTCATTTCTACGATATTTGCTTGTTACCTAGTAACTCAAATGCTCGTTTTCGAAGGGAGTAGGGATTGAAAGGATACTAGTGGTTAGTTAATCGCTCTCGCTATGTGCCCCGATTTTTTTGATAGGGAAGGTTGAAAGGAAATTTTTATCAACACAAACAACCATTGCCTTCTAACAGAATTGATTTATCGTGAGGAGTCCATATGTGATGTATCCAAGAGGAGTCCATATGCTCCAAATTGGAAGCTGACACGGTACAAGTTTTCGCCATACAGACTTATACGTGCTTGATAGCGCGAGTGTGTGAAGATAAAAGAGAACAAAAATCACATAGAGCCATTTTTATTTTATGCCTTAATTTCAGTCATGCGTTGGTCCTTCAAAATTTCAGCGCAATATTGTCTGTAATCTGAAAAAATATTTTTATATTTTTAATCAATTTTATAGTTCAAATGCACCTCCTTGAAAACTTGGACCTAATGAAGCAATGCTTTTTATTCTTATGATATATCGAAGGTTAATACTTAGTTATGCCACTGGCTTAAAACCAACATGGTTCGTCCATGTTTGTTTTAAGCCAGTCAACATCCATCAATTGGGTATACTTCTCATATAATGGTGATACTTAATTACTACTTTCTTTGAAAGTATCGTTCATTTTGTTTTTAGAGCACATAATACCCATTGTTCTTTGTTGTCAAATAATTAACTTCAAACCATGTCATGGAGTCTTTGTTTCGAATAAAACTCTATGTGGAACAATATTTATTTAGGCATAATTGCTTAAGAGATAGAAATAAATATACCTTATGTCTATATGAGGTGCATAAAAGCAAAACCACCACTATCCGACATCTTAGCATTTTTGATAATTTATTTATTTATTGGAAAAAAATAATATAAAATACCTGGAATGACAGCAAGCGCCAACGCGCCATGCATTAGACAAATTAAATAAAAATTACGTTACATATTACACACAAAATTTTAAAAATAAGAAACAGAACAGAAACATATTATTTACACATGTAAGATGAAAAAAAAATAAAAAAAGCATCACCAAACAGCCCTTGTGACTGGAGATTCAAAAGACCTACGTGACAAACAAGTTTTGACAAAAATAATGATTTGTCTTGGCTACGACCACGTAGGTAAAAACTGGGAGAATGCAAACTTAAATTTTCAAGGATTTCAGGGCTATCAACTCAGCCCCAATCAACGATTGATTGCGTTGGCATTTACTTGGTAGAACTCCATTATAATACAGTGAGAAAAATAACAATGTATTTTAATTCTAAAGAAATTATTTTTTATATTTGGTTATGGGTATTTCGGCTTACGCCCTCGTCAGAACTATGTTTTTAAACCTGCATTAACTCATCCATAGATACAGTTGTAGACAATCTAATGATGGAAAAAATGATGAAAATCTTAGAACTTTCAAAAAGGGTACAGATGCAGTGGAACTCCAGAACTCCGTTATTCAACCATAGATAATTCTAAAATTCATAAGCCTATTTTCAAGAGTGGACAATTCCAAAATACTTTTTTTCAACTGCCAGCTTTAGATTAAACTTTTGAGACCTTCTTTATTCACATGGAAATGTTTGTATTGTTACACATTATCCGTAATTCCTTAATTTAAAACATATGTTAAAAATATTGATAGTAAGCACAAATTTATTAGGGAAAATAAATGAAAATATCTCACATTTTCAGTTTTTCAACAAATGGATTTGTCCACTTTTGAAAATTAGCTCCTCATATATGATAGAATGCGGTAAATACAAGTTTTTCCGACCAAAATATCATTTTTGACAAAAATGTCAATTAGAACCTTTTCAAAGTAAGGTAAAGAATCGCCAATCTAAGAAAAGCTCAAAGAAAATTTGAATACAATTCAATTTTTTTTTTATTGTTAAACCATTTGCCTGTGTAGATAGTGGCGGTTTTGCTTTTATACCCCTCATACGATGACCTAAATTTACACAGTCTTCTAAGAAGGCTGAATAGAACTGCTGAGAAACGATTACAAAGTAATGTAGTAAACAATTGAAAAATAATAAACGATCTCAAGAGAAGTAAAAGTATTCCTTGAAAAAACACGCACGAAAATCGTAAATCTTAATCGTGAAGATCGTAGAAAATTTTAAGAAAAAATAAATCCTTCTCGAAAGATTCACAGAAAAATGTAGGAAATTAGGAAATATTTCTACGAAACAGGAAATACTTCTTATTTTAAGCAGCGTGTGTTATATAAATATATTTATTTAAATTAATGAAACATATATTTCGAAAATATTGAAAAATTAAACGTCTCAAATTTTTACTTGCTTTGTTTTTTTATTCCCGCAGTAGAAAAACTCAGTTTCTGAGGACGTCAGCTTAAAATTTAACCACGAATTCAATAGTGCTATCAAGTTTCTGTTCGTCGTTTTAAAAAAAATAGAAATTAATCTTCATTATCATTATTTATCTTATTAGAAAGCGGTGAACGGTTGTGCTACTCGTGTAGTTTTCCCCATATAATATTCCTAGCAATCACAGCATAGGAATGTTTAATTGATTGAATAATTAACTTGAACATATGTAATGAGTTCCAAGACGGTAATTTGTTCCTGTTAAAGTGAAACAACAAAATAATAATACATGTTTGTTTATTGTAACGTGAAGCAAAATTAACCAGTTCATTAAACTTTGTTTCAAAACTTACTACAAACTTGAATTCGGTGCTTTTCTACCTGAAACCATGGAAGCTTTGAAATTGCCTCACAATGAAAATTTATATAAATTATTTGAATATTTATTTTATTCATGAAACCAAAATCTACGTGTACATAAATCTAATTTAAGATTTAAATTTCTCAACGAATTTGGTAAATAATTGAACATGCAACAATAGAGCTTTGGTGATTTTTTGTAGATACTTAGGTGACGTCTATATAGAACCTCTCATCTTTACCTTCGAAAGACTGTCCTTGAAAAATAGCTGGTAGGCTGAAGGGATTTCTAAAAAAGACCCAAGTGGTATGGCCTTATTGGCATTCACTTCAATAAAAAAAAATATTGATTATGCTTTGACGTATCTTTATTCATCGTTCTATAAAAAAAATATACAATATTCGCTAATTTTTCTATAATTATTCATATTTTAAGTCGCGCATGAATGAGACAACCTGATTGTATTCTTGTATATTCTAGACTGGCGATATAAAAACTGTGAATACGACTTCTTATCTTCACACTTTAATGTAATAAGCATCCATTTGATTTGGTAATTTCCGTTGAAAGAGGCGCGTTTGAGATAAGATAACGTTATCTTATCGCGTATGTGACGTTTTAATCCTGGCAATTGGTAGCGACAATACAAAAAGGTTTTTGGCCAGTGATAGTCCGACTTATTTTATTTTTTATTTAATTGCGACGAATGTTTTATGAATACCAAAAGTTTACAAATTGTATCACTAATATTAAGATAGATATTTAAGATAAAGTAGAAGTGGTGGTCGACCGTTTCACCCTCAGCCTGGCAAACGTTTAAAGGTTGCGGAGAAACGGTCAGTGATTGAGTAAAAAGAAATACGAAGTCATAAAGCCGATAACATTTAGCTCAGAATTAAATATTTCAAGACGACAATATTCCATTCAGTTTATGCCTTTTAGACGTATCTGAAGGTAGTAATAATTGAGATGGTCTAATTTATATTTGGCCTATTATATAATACTGTCGACCCTCTTATAGCGTAGAGCAGGGGGCAAACTTTTCGGATGGAGGGCCAATTCAAGGAATTCAAAATGAGCAGCGGGCCGCAAGTAAAATACCATTTTTAGATATACACTCCGATCGTTTTTTACGTGATAAATTGGTTTCAAAATGAGGCCTATCATTCCCATTTTCATTCAAAAATAATATTTCTATATTCAGTTCGTATTAATTATTATTCGAATTGTGCATTTAAAATATTTGGACGTCTGAAGAACATTTATTTGACATATTAACGACCGGAAAACGTGCTTTATAAATGAATTGTGCTTAAATAAGTTTCAGAGCCGTGTCACTAATAATATCGCGCACTTTTTTGTCTGTAAAAAGAAAAATCGCCCACCTATGAATAAAATCGAAATCACTGAAAAAAATCTTTTAAAAAGAGGAACAGGTGTACTCTATTTATTATCAGGAAAATTTATTTTTTCAAAAAAAATATGAGAATAATGAAGCTGTTTCAAAGATTGATTTTTTTTTATTTCAGGTGGTCATTTTGTAGGTGATATTTTTATAACTGCTTGTGAATGGTCATAGAAGAAGATGGAATTATAATGAATCTGAGGTTCATGATCGAAAATGTCTGTTCACATTTTTCGTGCAAAATCTTTAAATTGGTCGAATTTTTCTGAATTAAAATCATTGTAAAATTTGCAGATTTCGTCACGACGGTGTAATTATTTCAAATCAGTGTTTCATTGCAGATCAATAATCTCAAGCTCTTTCAATACAGTTTTAATAGCTATTGAAAATGGATCGCTTACCAGCGCCACCAAATCTTTGTGAAAAATCGTCATTCAGAGCGTTCATAACACGAAGTTAATGGTATTTAAGTGTGGCACGATGTCCAGAGTAAACGCAAAACCACAAATCCCTATCAGTATCGGGAAAGTCCGTAAAATTCTTCATTTCCAAAAATAAAATTATAATATTTTTTATATCTCGAACTCTTCGAAGAGCTTTTTCCAAGCAAAGCCATCGAATTTGACTGTGAAAGGAAATATCTGAATACTGGCTCAATATCTTAAAGAATTATTTAAAAAAATAAATATTCTGTCTTAGAATTAGGATTTATGATGGCGGGCCGCAAAAAACACTCGGCGGGCCGCAGTATGCCCGTGCCTGGCGTAGAGCAACTGAAATTCTGTTCGAAGGCAATGAGTATTTGTGTTTTTAAAAATCCCTTCCCACTTTACCACTACCTAAGCGCAGTGGGAAGGGAGAGCGATAAACCAACCACTAGTCCTGTCCTTGTCTTCGTATCCTTTCAAATCCTACTCTATTTGAAAAAGATTGGTTGAGCCACTCAGTACAAGAAGTTCTCGTAGAAAAACTGTTCACGATAAACTCTGAGAAGGGTCCATATAATCAAAGTTGGGAATGGGCAAGGTAAAAAGAAATGATATAAATATGCTGCCTTTTCTAACATCAATCTAATACATAAAAATCAATTTTGTTTGTTAGTATATAATGCGTTGCCAAACCGTTTATCCGATTGCGATAAGACTCTGTCAAATTATTGCTTGCACTTGCGCAAAGGTTATAGGCAAAGTAAAATTACCTTACAGTAAGTCTTTTATATAAAAATAAATTTTCATATTATATGCGCTGACATACCATTCATTTTGACAACTTATTGTTGCACTTGCGTAAAGGCTATAGGCATAGTACAATTAACTTTCAGGAGGAGGCGCGTGTCTCATTCCATAGACAATCGGCAAAAGACAACCAGCTAATTTCATCGATACCGATCAATGTTAGTGAAAATAAATCGTCTTTAATAAACACTTTATTTCTTTGAGTGACATTGCAAGGCTTGCCAGGTGTACCAGCAGTGACGGCTGGTGACGCGGTGCTGGGGGTGCAAAAGGAAGTATCAACTATTTTTCCGTACTACGGAAGAGAAACAGTTGGTATTGCGAACATCTGAATTGAAAGTCCATGCTATAGAAGTGTTTTAAAATCCAATGAATAGGAAAGAACTCTTGCAAAAATGGTTGAATCTTCCTTTGCACCCCCCAACACCCCGTCACCAGCCGTCACTGTGTACCAGCTAGTATTATTATAAAATTGTGTCTAATATTTCTTTCCTAGATTGTAGAACATTTTTCATTCGGCTCATGGCATTAAAATGATTAAATCGAAGCATAATATAAGCCAAGAAAAACGGTGTGTTATGCCAAAAGGAATTAATATACCTCGTAACTTCCGTGCAATATTGGACCCCACGGCTGGACTATCATTATGAAACTTTCTCTGATATATTGTTCTACTACGGAAAGGTATTAACACATTCGATACGGGCAATAATTTACAATTTTGCGCAAAATCATACGGTTATATAATTGCATGATATTTTTATGCGTCTTTAGCTAATAGACTCACAAAGCATACCACCAGATACTCCAATTCGAGTATCGAGTATACTCGTCCATTTTCCAAGTACTCGATACTCGAGTAATTTCAAAAATACTCGATTAATACTCGTAATGTATAAATGAAGATTTATTTCCGAATTTTATTACTTGTAAGCAGTGCACAGAAAAACTAGATAGCACTATTTAATTCATTGATAAATTTCAAGCCGACGTCTTCAGCAACAGAGAGAGTTTTTCTACTGCGGGAATAAAAAAACAAAAACTTTGAACCAAATTAAAATTTGAGACGTTTAATTCTCAATCATTTTTGAAATTATTCTTTCATAAATTGAAATAAATGTTTTAATTAAATAAAATAAGCTTATATTATTTATTTATCATCTATTTACATATATACACAAATTCTAACTAAAAAAAATATTTTGGTACATCTGAAACTACTCGAGTATACTCGAGTACTCGAGTATTTTGAAATTTTACTACTCGATACTCGAGTAGTTGAGATGACGAGTAATTGGAGTCTCTAGACACCACCTTTAAAAACTACCTTGAGCAGATGCGAAAACTGTTAAATGTTTTTTTATTTAATTACTTTAAGGCAGTGGGGGGTAAACTTTTCAGATGGAGGGCCAATTCCAAGAATTCAAAATTAACAGTGGGTTATAAGTAAAATACCATTTTTAGATGTGTATATCTAAAGATGGTATTTTACTAGTCTCAATTTTTCGGATGTCACCAAATCTAAAGTCATTCAAAGCGTTCATAACACGGAGTTAATATTAATTTAAGTGTGGCACGATGTCTAGAGTAAATACAAAATACCAAATCCCCAATCATCAGTATCGGGAAAGTCCGTAACATTCTTCATTTCCAAAAATAAAATTATTCAATTTTTTATATCCCGAACTCTTCGAAGCACTTTTTCCAAGCAAAGCCATCGAATTTGACTGTGAAAAGGAATATCTGTATACTCACTCAATATCTTGAAGAATTTTTATTTGATTTTCAATATAAAAAAAATATTCTTACTTAGAATAAGGATTTATGATAGCGGGCCGCAGAAAACACTCGGCGGGCCTCAGTGTGCCCGTGCCTGCTTTAAGGTATAATATATTTTTCGGTCCGGCTCGTGGCGCAGTGTCAACGTCGTTGGCTTGTTGGAAAATCCCTTCCCACCTTTCATATCCCAAAGACCGACACATAGCGAGAGCGATTAGCTAACCACTTGTCCTCACCGAGTCTTCGTATCCTTTCTATCCCCTACTCCTCCTCGAAATAGAGAGGTTAAGCAACTGAGTAACAAGCAGTTCTCATAGAAAAATATATGTTGAGAATAACTCCGTGAAGGGTTCATATGCTCCAAGTTGGGAGCGGACAAAGTTAAAAAATAATATATTTTGAGTTAGAGTCGTGTTTTTGGTCAACGTTGCAGTTGGAGTAGTTGTTTTTTGATCAATGCTGGAGTCGGAGTCGTGTTTTTTTCAACGGTTCCACAACCCTGGTTATAACGTTAGATTGTTTTTGTTGAATCGTTTGAATTTTGTACTTATCTATGAGTTTTGTCGCTAACGACCCGGGCTTCGTCTGACAAGTCAGTTCAATTACATCTGTCCACTTGAAATGCTTGAAGATGCCAAAAGGCGAAACCATGAAAAAGTATAAAATTCTAACGATTCAAATTTGATATTTAAATTCCATCAAGCACCATCAGTCGAAATTCTTAATTAAAACGTTAGATGTTTGAAAGAAATAATGTTTCAAATATTGTTTCCAAAAAGTTTTCCCTATAATTATTCATATTTTAAGTCGCGCATGAATGAGACAACCTGATCGTGTTCTTGTTTATTCTAGACCGTCGATATTAAAACTGTGAATGCGACTTCTTATCAACAATTCTTAATGTAAAAAGCATCCATTTGATTTGGAATTTTCGTTAAAAAAAGGCGCGCTTGAGATAAAATAACGTTACCTTATCGCGTATGGACAGTAAAGTTTTAATCCTGGCAATTGGTAGCGACAATATAAATGGTTTTCGGCCAGTAATAATCTGACATATTTTCTTTTTTATTTAATTGCAACGAAAATAGTAAATCAAAATCATATTTTTTTACTTCAAAAGATGTAATATACAATGATTTAAGAATACCAAAAGGTTACACATTTGTATCACTAATATTGAGAAAGATATTTAAGATAAAGTAGCAGTGGTGGTCGACTGTTTCACCCTCAGCCTGGCGAAAGTTAAGGGAGTCAGCATAAAGCATTTACAAATATTATATCTTATAAAAGGAAAGACTCGTAAATGGATTGCGGACCTTTTCAAATAAAATAACCCATTTTTGCTCGAACAGAAATTAGTAATTTACTGTCTCTGTTAGATTTTACGAGGAAATTATCAAATGACCTGAAAAAAAACCGAACAATTTATCAGAAATATATTCATAAATATGTATTTAAAAATAAAATACTGGCCCCATTTTACAATGCCGCGATAAAAAAAAAGAGATAATTTTGTACGGAAAATTGTTCGAAAACGCATAGGCCATTAATTTTATGACGCTGTTACGTCCATGTAAATTGGAGAAAAAAAATCACTAAAATACATAAAAAGTACATTATGGGCCCCTTTTTTTGTGCGCGGAAAAATTGCCACGTCTGATTTGAGTTTTCATTAAATTGACTATACGTTACCTTACTTTGAAAAGGTTCAAATTGATTTTTTTACTATTTATATGTAATTCTTTACAATGACTCTCGAATGACAAAACCATACCAAGTAATGATTGGCCAAAATTGAAATAAACGTGTTTAAGCTCGATGCCTGTGCATGCTTACATTCTGACCCCTTTATAAACTTCTCTTTTAGTGCACGAAAATTAAAATAAATCATGTTTTTTTGGTTAATAAGTACCGTAAAACGGAATCAATAGAGACTCGTATAGAATAGACGTTCATATATTCCAATTATTACAACCTGTATTTTTGTCTCTATTCACCTGCCAAGTCTCGATTTACCCTCTCGTCTCTATTCACCCCGATTCAATGTGAATAGAGACATCGAACAAAATTGACTGTGTCTTAATAACGATAGTGAATATTTGAAAAATATTGTCATGAATGTGTAGGACCATAGAAACAAGTTTTAAGCCATTCATATTAAAATTATGTGGCGCAGGTATGAAGATACATAGTCGTGAAGGGTAAAAAGTGTCTCTATTGACCCCGTTTTACTGTTTATGAGTTAGCAGAATTTTGGAGCTGGAAGTTTTATGTAGTTATATTCTGAAGCCTTCGACGGTAAACCAGTATTTACTGAAGATGATCAGTGGAAGAAAGTAAAGATAACGAGGATTTTATATGGAATGAAGAACCATTTTGGTC
Source organism: Himalopsyche kuldschensis (assembly GCA_028554975.1). Classification (NCBI taxonomy): domain Eukaryota; kingdom Metazoa; phylum Arthropoda; class Insecta; order Trichoptera; family Rhyacophilidae; genus Himalopsyche; species Himalopsyche kuldschensis. The sequence continues at coordinate 840,920 of JAHFWI010000096.1, forward strand.
TGATTCTAAGAGTGATTTTTCTACCAGGCTGCCCTATATAAAAAGCGTGGCAGTCTCCACAAGACAGGCGATAGATATCACTATGTGACAATGCTATTATGTGATTCTAACTGTATTGTAAGATTTTACCACAATTATTAATCGAAGAAAACGCGTATTCTAAGTTATCTGTTATCTCACTGACGAAGGCGTAAGCCGAAATAGCTATCAACAAATATATAAAATAATTTATGTAGAATTAAACTACATTGCTATTTTTCTTTCCGTATTATAATGGAGTTCTACCAAGTAAATGCCTACTCAATCAATACATTGAAAGTCGTTACCTTACTTTGAAAAGGTCCTTATCGACATTTTTGTCTAAAGTTTTATTTTGGTCGGAAAAGCTTGTATTGAACGCATTCTATCATACATATATGAATTGAAGAATTATCTATGGGTGAATAACGCAGTTAGCAGAATTGCAGAGTCACACTGCATCTGTACACTTTTTGTACTCAACTTATTTGATTAAGTTCTAAGATTGTCATCATTATTTCCATCGATAGATCTTTAAGATTATTTATTTTATTTCTCAGCAAGATTTGTTAAAAAATATGCTTAAAATAAGTAATTTGAAACGTTTTTACTTGCTCATTGTTACAAGTGAATTTTAATCAATCGATATTTCAAGCGCCTATATCTGAAAACAGTGTCAAGAGCTGTCAGAACCTTTTCAAAGTAAGGTGTCGTATGGCCACGAAAAATGGGAAAATTCGACTTTTGCAGAAGAACGAGATTCAACGTTAAGGCTTCTTTTTCCGATCGTAAATTTGAGTACATACTTTCAAAAGCTCCAAATAGATGATATTCTAAAAGCTGTAGATTTTTGTTTATAACATTCTTCCAACACTTTAAATTGATTTATCATTTTTTTATGTTAAATTTATGATAATGTCTAATGAAATATCAAATCCACACTAAAAACATAGTTCAATGATGGATAAACTATAAAAGCAATAATAATATTTTTATGATGTCATCAAAATGTAAAATATTTTAGAAACCCTAATTTCAACGGATCCGGATCGGTGTCGCTCATTCCGAGGATTTGCAACGGAATGATAAAAAAATTATAGCAATATTTATCGTTATACAGGTTCGAGCCTCGGCATCGCAAATTTCATCGATTTATTGATATGTCTATAAAAGATGTTTGAATCTATGATGTTTGAACAGGAATTAAATATCATAAAGCAAAAGCGATTAGCCAACAAATAGTCTCATCCTAATGTTTTTACTCTTTCGAAACAATGCACTTGGAAGAACTCTATTGTAATACGGTGAAAAAATAGCAATGTATTTTAATTGTACAGAAATTATTTTATATTTTTGTTGATAGTTGTTTCGGCTGACGCCAGCCATCGTTAGAACTATGTTTAAACCTGCATTTACTCATCCTTAATAAGTGTTAATGCAATTTTCATCAAATAACTTATTATTACCATATAAAACAAGGATGGTTGAACAGAGAAGAAGATGTGTTGTTTACCCTGTCTACAACGGTATATAAGGATGAGTAAATGCAGGTTTAAACATAGTCCTGACTAGAGACTCCAATTTCCTGTTATCTTAACTACTCGAGTATCGAGTAGTAAAATTTTAAAATTCTCGAGTATTCGAGTATACTCGAGTTGTTTCAGATGTACTAATAATTGGATATGTATTAATAATTCAAATTAGTGTATATAAATAGATGATAAATAAATAAATAAGCTTCTTTTATTGTATTAATAAATTTATTTCAATATATTTCAAAAATAATAGAGAATAAACGTTTCAAAAAACGAGTTTAGTTTTTTCAGAACGAGTATAACTCGAGTATTTTTCGAAATACTCGAGTATCGAGTAATTGAAAAATGGACGAGTATTGTAGTCTTTTAGTTCTGACGATGGCGTGAGCCAAAATAGCTATCAACAAATATATAAAATAATTTCTTTAGAATTAAAATACATTGTTATTTTTTTCAAAATATTGTCCATATTGCTTAAAATACTTTTTTTCTTCTCTTTAAGCAGCTTAAAGAAGTGTGCAGCTCTGTCTCCGGCCAAGTAATTGAGGAGTAAAATCGTTTCTTTTCTTGATCATATAGCGTTATGGAAGGCGGCTGTGAAAAACGGCTGCACACACATAACGGAAGGGTGATGGGACAACCAAATTGGTCACTCAATTATATTGTTAGGAATAGTGTTATGTTCATACTTCGTCATTTTAAAAACACATATGACTAAAAAAGGTTAGTCGGTCCCTGTTGTCTAGTGGCAAGAGCTTTGTTCTAGCGATCAGGGGGCCCGGGTTCAATTGACGGCAAGGTCAATTCTTTTCAATTGAAAAAAAGATGGGCTGGGTGTATGTTATTTTTCGTTGATTTGTACACGACTGATTCATTATTAATCATCGAGTTAATCTCGTATGACTTCACAATTAAGATAATTTGACGCATTGGCGTAAGCTGTAATGCCAAATATTTTTAAAATTAAAAACAAAAAAGTTGTTAGCAAACTAATTAAGAAAAAAACATGACTGTGTACTTTTCATCCACATAGCACGCCGCGCTGAGAAAGAAGAGGTTATTTTTGCTAGCAAAAAGTGGGTCAACGGATGTGAATTCGGGACGATGTTTTATTCGCAAAATGGTGGCCGGGTATCAAAACAATTTATACTGTTGTTGTTTTTTTTTACTGTACTACTATTTGTAAAGTTCTCAAAGTTTTCGTCATATCTCGTCAAAGAAATACAAGCGAAAATAAAACCAATGATTTGTGCGTCCGTGGTCGCAAAAGCTCTCATCATTCCATGCAATGATTCATAGATTAGTTAACATCCCTCTCACTAAAGCAAGGGTGGCCAACGCGGGGCCTGCGGAGCATATGCACACATTATTTTCTTTAAGTGTACATAAAACCAATTTTCTAAAAAAAAGGAATTTTTCTCAAAAATAAGCCTGTATCGTCAAACTATGACTAGGCGTGTCGACGACATTAGAAACCATATTAAAGATAATTGAAGAAGATAATCCAAAGCAGAGACCTACCAGATACCACCTAAGTGGCGATTTTTATAGAAGAATTAGCGGCACTGTATCCACTTAAGAACACAACCTGTTCAGGAGATTTGTTACGAGCTTTTGCAGAACACGAATCACTGATGAGCATTTGGAAAACTGTTTTCGTGTAGCAACATTATCAATAGTTATGAACATTAATGAACTTAGTTCTGACAAACAAAAACAAACGACTCACTAAAATTTATTATATTTTGATGATTTTTTTTTATTATTTTTTGTATTGCGTAACTCTAATATAATAAATATGTTTGACTCTCATTTTTGTAATATCTTCTTAAAAAAACTATATATTTCCTGTTTGCTATCAATAAAAGAAAATATTTTGTTGTGTGGCCCGGTATGAAATCTCATTTCTAAAATTTGGCCCGGCTGCTGAAAAGGTTGGCCACCCATGCACTAAAGGCAACTTTGAATTAGAATTAAACATTATTAAACAGATAGCTGTAAATAATGGTTAAAACACAGCCGTAGTTAACTTACTTAAGCGTAAGCAAGTTAAACAACTCATAGTATATAATATTTTTTCAGGAGAAAAGAAAGCAAACGATAATATTAAAAACTGGCGTAGAATTATTTATTTAGGAAACAATCCGTCAAAAATAGTAAAATTTTTGCCAGACAATATAGAACCCGAATTTTATACAGTAAATAATTTAGGTAAAATTGTATTGAACATTAAAGACCGCGTAGAATCATCGTCACAGAGTGGTATCTTTTGACTCTCTTGTGGAGACTGCCAAGCTTCTTATGTTGGGCAGACAGGTAGAAACTTTAATATTAGAATTAAAAGGACACATAAGACGTCTTAAAAGTAACAATTTTTCCGAGTTTGCAAATCATTTAATAGAAACAATCAGGGTAGTAATGTAGAAATACTCCACTCGAGTAAATAAAAAGGGTTTAAAAATGAATAGTTTAGAATTTTTAGAAATAAATAAAAGTATTAACAGTAAAGAAGTTTTATTAAATTATACCCTACATAAGACAGGTTGCTCCCCACTGCTTACATTATTTCCAATAACAGGTTTAACCCATTCCTGGTTGATTGTATCTCATTTGTTAATATTTTTTAATTGCTAAATTCATTAGTAGTATAATTATTTGTTTGCTTTGTTTTGATTCTATAACCACCTCCTTGTTTACCGTAAAAAGGAAAAATCGCAAACTCCATTTTGTAATTTTATCATTTTAAAATCAATTTGTTTTATTCCTTAATCAAACTTTGCGATAGTGGTTCTGAAGATGAATCTGAATGAGGCGAAACACGTGTAACAATTAGTCACAAAATACGTGGAGTAATCCAAGTAGTTTTAAATAGTATATTAACTATTAAGATATTTCTCTGCTATTAAATATGTACGATCCTCATTCATTGATTGTTCAGATGAAAAAAAGTTAAATATCATCCTCACACTCAAAGATATTACTTACAGATTTATCAAATATTTACCAACCTTTTTGATCCTCATTCATTGAAAAAATATTGTTCATTTTTTGAAAAAAAGTTAAATCAATCACGCTCAAAAATATATTTACTTTGTCCTGCTGAGTGGATTCATTGTTTAGTGGCCAAATTTGAGTCAACCAGTTTGGTAAATAATCGGCCAACACCTACCTGTACGTCAAATACATTATGGTGAAAACATTGGGTGTGTGAAATAGCAGGAAAAACAAAGGCAGCTTATTTTGTTGTTCCTTAGAGCACATTTTGAATTTTAAAATAATATCGGTAGGTAAACGACCGCAGACAACGCCTGACCAGCATGGAATTTACCCAAAAAAGCGACATGGCCCATTTGAAAAATTGGTAATAAATAATACATAAATGTTTTTTAATTTATTGTTTATGTTCTATTACATAAAATAAATATAAGTTAGTGTGATCTTTAGCATTGCATTTTATTGGCCAGTGCCTCATAATTAGGGGAGTATTATGACGTTCCTGTTAACAAGCAATCATAAAGATGTTCATCGGTGAGTCGAGAACTATATTTTATAGATTCTATAGATCTACATTATTCAATTATTTTAGAAACTTATTCAAATATAATAAAATATATGAAAATTGAAATGAGTAATTGTTGTCGCGGTCGAATGGGAATGGGCGCGGACAAAACGCCCGGCGTATAGGGAGTTGGTAACCCCCGGCGTATAGGCACACGAATTCGGTTTAACCATAAGAGGCACTTCCGGCGTATTGTACCGGGTACGGACTAAGCAAAAATAATTATTTAATGTTATATGATTCCAGTTTATATCACAAAAATCTAATATCCAAAATATAGTTAAAATATCGTATTTTTGATGAAATTCTCGCCCATTAAAAAAAAACTAGGAAAAAATCTAATTTGTTTACGGACGACAATGTTTAAAAACATTATGTCTTGAAATAAGTTGCCCTAAAGTCTTCAAAAAATCAAAAAAATCAAACATATTTTCTCATATTCGTTTTTATGGAATCTGTTTAATGACCAACAATGCAAAAGGGAATTACAGACCCACAGTACTTATGAGAATATCGTATTTTTAAAATTCGAAAAATTGGGCCAAGACTGTCTTAAAATAAAATTTGGGGGAAAGCTAACGATTCGACGTTTACATTACACGAGACACAATGGTTGAGAACGATTGGATTAAGCCTTATTTCCGACAAATCAGGTTATATGCGCATACATAAAATGGCGCTAAAGCGAAACAACTTAGTTAATACAGTCGTTATTCCCCCACACAATCTTGTTTTGGTAATTTATGAAGTACAGAAATGCCTACAGCTCAAAACAAAATACTTTTACATCTATTTTGCAACGAATTTTTCTTACAACGGTAAAATAAACCGGAAAATCAACCGGAAAACGATTTCATGCTTTTGGAAGATTCAGTCAATAAGTTGAATCAACCAAAATGAAACCTGAAGGCATTTAGTTTTATTATTATATCGTTCCTAATTCCATTATTAAGTAAGACTTATTTTTTTTGTTGATTTAAAGTTTCTTTTGTTTTTCTTTTAATGTGTTTAAAGGAATTATAATAAAAATAATAATACATTTTGAGTACTTTTCCCACATAAAATTTATTTGATCAGGACCGGTTTCGCTCATGGCGAGCATTATCAATGCGATCAGTTGACAATGCTCATGAGCGAAACCGGTCCTGACTAAATTGTATGTGAGCGAAAATGTATTATTGTTTTTATTTCTTTAAAAAATTGATATGGTCTCGTTAATTTATTTTCAGAATTCCCAAATGACCGCTGGACTGGAAGAGTATTACACTTTGGCTGACTCATTACGCATTGCAGACATTAAGAATAAAATATCTACAATTTATTGAATGCACTTAATTATGCTGGGTTTTACATTGTAAATGATCATTCTTAATTAAGTATTTCGACTGAGGGTGCTTGATGGAATTTCAATATCAAATTTGAATTTTTGAATTTTATTTTCCAAATGAATTGGTTTCGCCTTTGGAGGCGAAGTGCACGGATGTACTTTTCCGTACTTTGCCGAAATGAAACGGGTCATTACAAAAATTACTTCAAGATTTTTGATGTACTTTTATTGCTAAGAAGTCTTCAAAATTTTAATTGAAAACTATTTTAATATTTTCGATGGTTTCGGCGGTAACTTTGTGGAAGTTCATTTTATTATAAAATTTAAAATAACTTTGATTATTCCACGTATTGTGTAACTAACTGTGACACGTGTTTCGCCTCTTTCAGAGGCATCTTCAGACTTACTATCGCAAAGTTTGCTTTAATGAAGCAAGATAAATTCTAACATTTTATTTTAAATTATGAAATTACAAAATGGATTACGGGTTTTTCCTTCTAAAGGAAATAAGGAAGGGGGTGATAGAATCAAAACAATGCAATAACATAATGATACTAAGGTGCAATCAATCAATCAATTAGATTGGGATTTTTCCTTTTAAGGGACGCAAAGAGGGTTATAGAATCGAAACAAAGCAAACAAATATATTTCTAATGACGTTAAACATTACAAACTAGTAAACTATAAAACTAATGAGCTGCAAAGAAATCTATTTTGTTTTTATTTTACTTTGATTTCATTTATTTTGACCTTGTCCGGAGCATATGGACACCTCACTTTGTTTAGCACAACATGTTTTTTCTACGAACACTGCTTGTTATTCAGTTGCTCAACCTCTATTTGCCAAAGAGAGTAAAGATTGATAGGATACGAAGAATAGGGAAGATATAGTGGTTAGCTAATCGTTCTCACTACGTGCCCCGCTTGATTTATTTGCTTACCCCGTGTCTTAGGTAAGCGACGCGAACCGGCAAGCGAATTTAGGCGAATCCAGTCAATTTAAAACGTAGTTGATCAAAGGTCTTATGTGCCATCGCTCGGCCAGACGCAATTAACGCTCTGGTGAGCTTGGACCGTTTCATATTTTCAAGCGATTCGCGTGCGCCATGAGTGCGCACTTGAGGCGACTTGCGACATATGCCGTCCTGACCGGATCGCTTCGCTCACATATGACACTTGCATGGGCGAGGACCGTTTGATATTTTAAAACTCTGCCGCTTTCAAAGCTGCGCCGGATCGCCTCGCCTAGATTCGCCCAGCTAAGACGACCCGTTAGTTGTAATACCAATTGTTTGTTTTAATGTCAGGTCTTGTTAGCTTTTGTGTGAATATCGCTGTATTTTTTTTATTTCTTATCAGTTGATAATGCTCGATATCAGCGAAAACGGTACTGATCTAATAAATTTAATGTACAATGGGTACTAAAAATGTTTTATTATTTTTGATACCATGCTACGACACTACGACGCTACGACGCTACGATCCGTAGGCTACGTTGCTGGTACAAGTTTAGACAATATCCTTCGTATCTACGCCGTGAAATAAATATACAATAGGAAAATTAAACTTACCAAAATAGAAGCCAAAATGAGTTGAAATGGATATCCGCCCATTACGTTTTGTTAACTTTTGCCAGGCTGAGGGTGAAACAGTCGACCACAACTGCTGCTTTATCTATAATATCTATCTTAATATTAATGATACAATGTGTAAATTTTCGGTATTCTTTTGAATATGATTTTGATCTACTAGTTTTGTAGCCATTAAATAAAAAAGAAAATAAGTCGGATTATTATTGGCCGAAAATCATTTATATTGTCACTGCCAATTGCCAGAATTAAAACTTCACTGCGCAAACGTGATGAGATATCGTTATCTTATCTCAAACGCGCTTCTATCAACAAACATTTCAAATCAAATGGATGCTTTTTACATGTTATATCGGTCCCAGTGGTCTAGTGGCAAGAGCTTTGTCCTAGCGATCGAGGGGCCCGGGCTCAATCCCCGGCAAGGCAGGTTTTTTCAATTGAAAAAAAGAGATCTTGGGCTGGGTGTATGCTATTTATCGTTGATTTTGTGCACAACTGATACATTATCTACCATCGAGTTAATCTCGTATGACTTTCACAACACAACTCAGAATATTTGGCGCATTGGCGTAAGCTGTAATGCCAAATAAATAAATTAAAAGGTGTAGATAAGAAGTCGCATTCACGGTTCGCATCGCCAGTCTAGAATAAACAAGAACACGATCAGAATGTCTCATTCACGTACGACTTAACATATGAATTATTATAGGAAAATTATCGATTTTCATATATTTTTTTTCACATAACGATGTATAAAGATACGTCAAAGCACAGTGAATCATTTTTTTATTCCAGTCTATGCCAATAAGGCCATAGCACTAGGGTATTTTTTAGACCCCCCTTCGGCCTACGAGCTAGTTTTCAAGGACAGTCTTTCAAAGGTTCAATAAAACATTACTCATATAATTTTCCTCTTAAAGAATGATATACTTTTTCCACTTCTAAGAAGTATTTATAATATCGTTGTTATTCTGACAATGAAAGTTTCATTGGAAATATTATTGTACAGGTCTTTTACATTAGCATGTTTTTTTAAAGATAATAACAGTTTGTTGATTTCAAAAGTTTTGATATTATCAAAATACAATTCTTGTTTTTATACCGTAATTGAATCTTGAAACAAAAAAAATACCAGCTGTTATCTGTTCTGAAAAACGGCTTTGTTACAAAAAACGTCTGCTTTATAAGAATCTAACAGGGCTGTGGAGTCGGTCAATAAAAGTTCGACTCCAACTCCGACTCCGACGAAAAGTATTATTTTGTCAGGTTTTTTTTTTCGTCTTCCTCCGAACCAAAAAATAAACGAAAAGAAAATAAAAAAAAAACAATAAACTAAACGCACAACAATCGACAAAGATAAAAAAATAGGCATAAATAAAAATAAAATAAGTTCAAACCTCAATTATTTGAATTCATTCTTAAAATAAAATCTGCATTTCGAGAAGCAGGTTCAAAAAATATCGGATATTCCTTCAAAACAATGAGAAAGAAAGAGACGGAAACTTTTTTTAGACTTAAATCTTATATGTTAAATACAATGCAACTTGGTGATTCACTGATTCGGCGCGACACATGAGTCATGACGCCGATGTCGTTCATTTCTATACACAGCTATTTTTAGAAAAATATTTAAAAAAAAAAATGGTAAAAAAAGGTGCAACGACTCCGACTCCGACTCCACAGCCCTGGAATCTAAGATACATTTTAGAATAAATAATTTTGTAAAATTTGTTAGAAATAATGATATTAGCTTTGCCTCGTGGCGGTGGGTTAATATGGAAGAATGAATACAAGAGAAATCTCTGTCAAATGAAAACAGTTATCAAGTAAATAATATTTAACTATAGAACCCTCAGACAAATAACCAGAAAATTATGTCAGTTTTCTCTTAGAATTTTGTATTTATTTCATTAATTTGTGAAGGAAAAACATTTTTCTACCTTTATTTCAATTTTATACGGTTTTATCAATTGTTTTGTAATATATTTTGCCGACAAAATTAATGGCAACTAATTATTTAGTCAGTATCTAATACAATAAACGATCAGTAAATATGTAAGAAATGGTCAGTAATAAATACATAAAATTGTCAGTCATTTTTTATAAAAGGGCTAGTTGATATTTTTAACGGTCTGTAATATGTTGTGGTCGAACGGTATGGAAGGTTAGGTCATTTTTTGGTGGAGAGGTTGAGGAATAATCAAACATTAATAATCTTTTGATCTGACTTTTTCATTTAATAACTGATCACATTCATACTGATTCAGTGTATACTAACTGGCATATTATTACATATTATTGACCATTTCATTCATTTACTGACCCATTAAGTACACGTATAGTAAGTTGCTTCAACAATTTAGAAAAATTTATTATTCGTCTCCACGATTCTTAAAAAAATATCAGAAACAAACACAGAAGTTTGACGATTTAAAGAATTATAAAATTTTCATTTTGGTCGCACATTAGCCAAAGACATTCATTGTTGGGTACATATTTCTCTTCGAACATCCAAACTGTTGCACGTGAGCAAGCCTTAAAGAAAAACATTTGGATGAAGCTATATTTAGTGTCCATACTTCCTAGAATAGAGAAGTCTTAACCTTTAAAGGAGTACGGACGTACAAAGACGTCAAATCCGTATCTCTTTAAAAAAGTGTGGACGTTCTATTGGTTCAACACAGTAGTATGTGTTTTAAGGTGCATAAAAGCTTGAAGTATGGATTTCCCTTCCATGGTTTCTTTCTTCTCAGTCTGGTATGCCAACTCCGGATCAGGACAAGAGAAGAAAATAAGAATCAGAACCACATAAGAAGAGAAGTAGACGACTTCAATATAGATTCAATTCATGACCACCTTCAGACGCTGTCGAAAAAGTTCTACAGTGACTGTAAAGATCACCCTAACCCGACCATAAAAGCATGTATAGACTCATACGATATTCACGCATCTTCTACGTAAAACCGCGACATGTCTTTCTTTTAAACCCCCCTAGACAACCTATCCCTTTTGCCGTTCACAGTTCCCTTCTTCTCAATCTGGTATGCAAACCCCGGATAAAGATAACATAAGAAAAGGAAAATCAGGACCACAGAAGAAAAGCAGTAGAAGACTCCTAGAGAACTTCCAGAACGTCTGGGACACTGAAAGTTGACCTCATTTCTAGGGCATGCATATGTACTGAGACGACCTGGGTTCCTTCTCCATCTGACTGGCGTCAGACAGCATCCTTCCACGGCGTTCGGGGACGGAACTTAGGGATGGGATGGGAGGAAAGGTATCTCTGTATAGATTTCAATCGGTAATTTCTCTTGGCCGAAAACTCTATCCTAGAGTCGGCTAGTTTATTGTCTTCAAATTATTGCATTTTTTTATTCCAACACGAATACATTGCAGTTACAAGAACATTTTTAAACGCGTAAGACCAAATGATTAATGTGACTTCCTCCTGTCCGAGACAGGAGGGCGATACGGCTATCGGCTTGAACGGTTACGACTAACTGCCGACCGACTTTTAAAATCAAAGTCGCTGTTATCCGCGTATTTTGCGAGGCGAACATGACAGCATGCTGCGTTCACTTGTCCGGGTTACGTTCACTGTGCCGGGGTGCGTTCACAGTGCAGAGATACGTTCGCTGTCAGTTTTGCATTTTTTTTTATAACATTAAAATGAATTTATTCACGATAATTAATAGTTTGGTCTTATTACCATTGATCGAGGTGATAATAAGATCGTCCGAGAGAGTTCTGATACCCTACAACATCATGCGGTATCAGTACATATCTCGCATGGATGTATTTGAAAAATTTAAAATACCCTTGAGGTTATTGCATCACAAATCAGTGTCACCACCATCAAGAGATCTACAGTTCATCACCATTTCATCACCATTCACCATTCACCACCATCATCATCTTTTTTAAACAAGCGAAACGCAACCTCTAGAGACGAAAAAGAAATGAGGATTTACCACCTTCGATACCCCATACAGGGGAACATATTTCATGTCAATATTTCGTTACAATAAGCTATTTTAAAAAAGATGCGCTGAAATACTGAACGAGCAAATTCGTGTTCCATTTTCGGTGTTATTTTTTTGTTAATATATCTTTCTAAACAATGAAGCTAAAAATAATAATAAAAAGACAATGCGTCTCTCTTTACACTTTTATAATTATCTTGTTCATTAAAATTTAAAGGTGGAGCCATTGTTTCATATTTAAAAATAAAATGTTTTCAATTCGTAAAAAAAGAACAATAGAAACAAAAAATAAATTGAGGCAACATTTTTTGAAAAAAGCATTCATCAGCGGTGGCTATTTTTACGTCACGTGTATTAATACCGCATGCGATGAAATTAAATGAGTGGTAATTTGGAAAAGAGTGTTACATGATCATTTAGCGTCAACCCCTGTGACGTCTTATAATTTTCCTAACTAGCCGGTACCCAGAAAGCGTTCCAATGCCACTCAAAGAAAGAAAGTTTTTATATTTATTAATTGAAGTGATTTCGGATGCACAATATTTTAAATAAATAATTTCGATTTAATTTCACTAGCATTGATCGGTATCGATGACATTTGCTGTTTGTTTTTTGCCGATTGTCTATGGTACGACACACGCACCACCTACTGAAAGTTAAGTGTTCTATCTCTATAACCTATGCGCAACTTCAACAATAAGTTGTCAAAATGAACGGTATGGCAGCGCATAAGATATGAAAACACATTGATTTTCATTTAAAAGACCCACAGTAAGTTGATTTTACTATGCTTTTAACCTTTGCGCAAGTGCAAGCAATATGGACGGTATGGTAACACATAATATTGATTTTCATATATTACATAGACACTCAAGAATACTCGAGTAGTTTCAGATGTACCAAAATATATCATTATAATTCATTTTTTTATATTAATATGATGATAAATTGATAAATAAGCTTATTTAATTTGACTCGTCCATTTATTTCAACTTAAAAAAACATATATTTCAAAAATAAAAGACGATTAAACGTCTCTATTTTTAAATTGGTTCGAAGTTTTGTTTTTATAATTTCCGCAGAAGAAAAAACCCTTCATTTATAAATTACGAGTATTAATCGAGTATTTTTCAAAATACTCGAGTATCGAGAACTTGAAAAATTTACAAGTATTCGATGCTTGAATTGGAGTCTCTACTACCAATCATTCGTGATATAAATCAATACGTTTTATAATATAATCAATACATATACATTAAACTCTTATTTTAATTTTGATAAAAGTTGAGATGTTCTCGGTTGGAGCTATCCACAAGATGGATAAAAAATGATTGTCTGTAAAGTCGGTTTACGGACGATAGTTTAACGTGACAACGTCATAAGAAAACATTGATGAAATGATTGCATACTTTTATGAATAAAATGGAATCATTTTTATTGAATTATCATTATTTTGTATGGATACGATATTTTGTATATTTGTTATACGTTAATCAGATTTTTAATATGCAAGAATTAATTACCTTTATTGCCGCAATTGTTGTTGTAATATAAACAATGAAAACCACATTAACATTTCACTTCACTTTATAAACAGTTGTAAACAGATCACGTGTAGGTACTGTAGGTGTATAAGTTGTGTGCTGCCGCTGTCTCTTTTCTACTCAGACGCATCGACCAATTGAGTGGAAGGGAGATAGATGCGGCACAATCCGAACGGTAGGCCGATCGTGCCTCTCTATCGCTTATCCGCGCTCTCGCTCGCACGCTTGCCTTCGGCGCAACGCGACAAACGGGACAATGAGTCATGTTTTTTCGTGCGTGCAGCGGGCGTTCATCGATTTATAAGACGTTGTCACGTTAAAAAGTATTCAGCTTTCATAAATTCTGTAATCTTTTCTTCAACAAGTTTTTGGTAGTGATAATTTATATTAAAATGTATTTTCGATTCTTCTCTTGTGATACGATGGAAAAAAGAAAATTTGGGTGACGCTTTTCCTCTTTCAAAAAAGAGATACAAACCCATGACGTGAAATGAGCCGAACGTAAAAGACGATCAAAAGTATTTCGAAGTTAAAGAAGTTTTATTTGGGTTGAATACTGAAAAGGAACCCTTGAAAATAGCAAACGTAAGATGAATTTATTCGTTCTGTTTCAAAATCTCATTTGATTGACTCTCATAAGGGTTTTCTATTTGACATAAATGATCTTTGACTAGTTTTTATATGTAAGTAGTTAATTGAAAGCTCAGATAGTTAGAATGTTAAGGATACATCTTTTTTTAAAATTCTATATTTCATAAAAACCTAATTGGAATTAATGACAGCAGTGAAGAAGAAGATAACGCGAAGAACGCAATAATAAACCTGTTATAAAATTAACAAAAGCGTTATGCATGTTTCTTTTCCAAGGAGAAAAGGTGAATCTGTAAGAAAAATATGCAAATTTGAAGTGCCAAATTGCAAAGAAGCAACTTGTTATGCCGGTTCGAAAAGTCTAATACATACATATATCAGGAGGTAATTTTCAAAACTAGTGAAATCCAAAATCGTGTTTTTTTAACTGAACATGTTAGATTATTCTTTTTAGAGCGCCGCACATTCACTGATTTTCAAAACTAAGCCAAATCCATCTTCCTTTTTTTTTTAAAATCTAGTCAAATCCAGATGTTATTTTTGTAACTAGTCAATATCACGCTTAAAATGATTTTTTCTCTATTATTACATGCAAAAGTTTGCATTTGTACACTATATTTGTAATTCTTGATTTTTAAACATATTTTTAAGAATATTGCTAGTAAACACAAACAAAGAGGAAAGGGGAATGAAAATCTCTCATTTAGTGGATTTGACCAAACGTATTAAAAAATAAATAAGTTTTACTTTTTTATTTAATACTTATGCTTTCCCGCATTTATCGTCTGTTTTTTATGGTCCCGTCAAAAACGTAGAATCGAGGTTTCACTGTACTCCCATTAAAAGACATTATATAGAATCACTTAGCAAATAGACCGTTCGTCACTTACATGCAATCGTTACGCTCACTTTCTTTTAGTATTATTAAATAATATTTTTAATAGGACAGGTTATTCGCCACTGCTTACATTATTTCCAATTAATGAGTAATCGCTAACTATCGATTGATTGCAACTCCTGCCAGTATCCAAATTATACGATTCTATAACCCCCTCCTTGCTACCCGTAAAAAGGAAAATTCCCAAACTCCACTTTGTAATTTTATCATTATGAAATATTTGAATCAATCTTGCTTTATTACTTTAGCACGTGTCACAATTAGTTACACAATACGTGGAATAATCAAATTATTTTATATTAAAATAAACTTCCACAAGTTACCGCCAAATCCATCGAAAGTATTAAAACATCAGTTTCTAAGAGAGTGATCATACATAGCCAAAACCTTATGCTCCACCCACCTTTCTCCTACAGCAATTTCTTCAGCAGTAGAGGCAAGCGTGGAAGAAGCCACCAGCCCTGCCAGATCCAAATTAACGCCCCGAGAGACACATCTTAATCTACGAGCCAGGTTCGTCGATTCAGTCAGGGACTGGGCATGTTTATTATAAGAAAAGTAAACTCCTCAAGTTTTCATAACATTACGAGCAATTCTTGGTGAGAATTGAACCTTTTTAATGATTCCAAGACAATCATTATCGTAAGGGGTTTTTCTAAAGTGTTTTCCCGACACAAAACTCTCACCTGACAAAATCTTTTAGAAAGTCAATACATACTTAGATAGCTTAAATGCGGGAAAGGGAAACAACGACTTTTTCTGTATCCACCTTAGCAATAAAAATAGCCAGGAAGCTAGGAGTCCACCTAACGGACCCCACATATAGTTTCAGCAGGAAAGTAAAGGGAGGGGGGAAAAAACCACTAGCCTTCACTTAGCTTGATCTTTCTCCGAAAGAGATACGTTGGGAAACTGAGAAAGTAGTTCTCGAAAACAGAAAATTAATGACATGTTTGTATTTTTTTATATTAAATAAATAAAAAATTTGTTTATATTCTCATTAAAAGACATTATATAGAATCACTTAGTCAATAGACCGTTCGTCACTCACATTCTTTATTCGCTTCGTTCCACTCATTACTTTCTGTTCTCCGACCTTTCAAAGAGTATGTCTCCAATTAAATGCAAAGCTTTTATACACACGAAAAGCTCAGGTGTGTTACGGTACTCATTCGTAAAGCTCAAAACACCTGGCCTACGTCATCATCAACTTTCAGTGTTGCCAGGGTACAAAATGTATCCCGGAGGAGCAATTGCCCTTATTCTAACGCCATGCTTCAGTGGCGTTTCCGAAATAATGGTATATTGGAGAGGAATATTTATTGCAAGCGAAATTGCTCGAGTGAGAATTGGAATATTCTCCGCTCGAAACTTGGGTTTGATTTAATTTATTTTTCAGAAATTCGTTTTCATTGATTAAATAAAAGCGAAACACGTGCGGGATTTATTTGTTCGGAAGCGTTTGATAACCTGATAAAATTTTAGTTATTATCAAAGAAATTTTAGGCTTTCAATAAATACAATTTGATAATTAATGATGTCATTTAGGATTTCGCATTAATATTTTTTATGGAATTTGAGTTTTAGAAAATTTGAGTCGTTTGAATTTAGTATTTTTTTTGTTTCCAAGTTCTAAGGTCTTCCCGTCTTTAAGTTAAGTTTTATATTCAAGCTGCATTCCCTTCAGAAACTCGTGATTGTTGCTGCTCAAAAAGTCAGCTTATTTTTTTTTTTATCTATGGAGAGTCATCGAAAAGAATGGCTCTCAGTCTATGACGATTTACTGATGCCTACAGAGATGACCCAGTGCTATGTAAAACTTTTTAGATGTTTCAATGCATGAAGATGCCTATAGAATTTTTTATTTATTTGCTTAGTTGTAATGCCAATTTTCTGTCATACCTTGAAAGTCTTGCTTGACTTTTGTATAAACATCGCAGTGTCTTTGTATTTCTTATCAGTTGAGAAACTTTTAAGTAGTTTCATTTACTTTTGAACTTGAAATGCATGTAAATGCCAACAGGCGAAACCCAGGACGCTAGTGACAAAACTCATGGAAAGATACAGTATTCAAATTTGATAATTATTGCTTCAACTTTTTAAGCAGTGGTTTTAAAGTGGCAAATAAAGGCAGTCGTAAATCAGTTGCAAACAGTGATAAAGAATACATTGAAGGTGCTGGAAAAACGATGTTAGAAAACAAATCGCTTAATGAGACTAGACCAGTGGTTCTCACGTGAAATTTGGCTGTGGCCGCATCATGAACATCAGCGGTCCTACGGAAATGTCTGGTGGCCGCACAAAATTTTTGTGTCGAGTCCTTTTTGCCAAAACTAACAATTCTTGATGCACAATGCAATGCATACAAAATATTTTATTTTCAGTGTCTTTGTTGACAAATTAAAACCCATTTTTATTAAATATCAATATTAACTATGAATCTGTTGGTGGCCGCAGTAAAATCCTCTGTTGGCCGCACACGAGAACCACTGGACTAGACAGTTTTATTAAAGGTTAAAATAATGATTTGGAATGGGTAAATAAATCACAGAAATTTCGCTTCAAGTCCACAACTCGATGATGTAGAAGTTTTTCCATTCGTATATTCAAAATGTTGAGCGTAAGCCAAAATATGCTGACCATTTGTTTTTGCAACCAAACATTAAGTGACCAAGTACACTCAAACTGCGTTTTGAATGACTTTTTTTGTGCATTTTCAAAGTTATGCAGTTTTTTTTTATTCAATTTTAATATATTTATTTTTTTAAATATATTTTTGGGACAACACATTTATGTAAAACGTAATTAACAGCGCGTTTTTCACAAACTGTACGTGAAAAATTTAGTGTTTCACCTGTTTATTACAATGTGACCTTGACACGTGCGTCCCCACCAACCGAATGAGTTCCGACATAATCAACTTTTATTCATAAAAAATTGTATTCGTCTGAACTCACTCACGTCAATATGAAATATATCGACATCCAAAGGCCGCTTAAAATTGCCAAAGCTCTTCGCAGTGGCATTCCCAGTGGCACACTGGTTCTACCCCTTGGAAGAACAAACAACTCATGTTCACGACTCCACAAAAAATTATCAGGAACATTCAATTTAGCATTCTCGTTCTCATTTTGGCCTCGGATAAGCCGAAAGAAATATAATGCCAAGTACATTTCTCTCCAAGCATTCAAGCTATAAGTGAGCATGCCTAAGAGAAATGACAAATTATGACTGTTATAATCTTTGAATGTTTAAATGAATGTAATACCTCAAATCTTAAAATTAGAAGATATTTTGAGCCATTAGAAGCTATCCAGAATTAGAAATAAATAGAACTATTAACAAAAAAGAATTATTATTAAATAATATCCTTAATAGGAGAGCTTGCTCGCCACTGCTTACATTATTTCCAACTAAAGGTTTTAACCCAGCCCCTATCTGATTGATTGCATCTCATTAGTTAATATTTTGTAATCATCATTAGCAGTATAATTATTTGTTTGCTTTGTTTTGATTCTATAACCCCTTTTTTTGCTTCCCGTAAAAAGGAACAATCCCAAATTCCATTTTTTTAATTTTATCATTTTATATATTAGAATCAATCTTGCTTCATTACTTAAGCAAAATTTGCGATGGTAAGTCCGAAAATGCATCTGAAAGAGGCGAAACACGTGTCTCAGTTAGTAGTACAATACGTGGAATAATTAATAAGTATTTTTAAATTTAATTGAAGCTATGCATTTTAACAAAACATCTCTGAGTAAAGAAACTGTTAAAAAAGAAAAACCGTTGTTTATGTATGTAGATAGTACCCCATTCAAAAGGCGTGAAACTTTCAAACTGACATAATGAATAAGCTTTCAGAAGCTTTTGAATAATCACTGTACTAACGTGATGTCGTTTTAATAGAAAAGAATTACCAATAAAGCCACGACAAGTAAACATGTCCATTAAGTAAAAAGTTTTATTTTAAAATACGAGCCCGTTTCCAGCTTAAGGCACATGGATTCTTAAAGAAGTTTTTAATATGTAGGCACTGGATTGAAGGGGTTGGTTTTAAACTAGCTCGGTCGTTATCTGAACTGTATCAACCCATTCTGTACAGTTACAGTAAAAGTCGGGGTTAAAACAAAATAAGAATCCTGATCCAATAAATTTTGGTAAATTATGGATGTCACGGGACAAAATCCCAATCCTCTCGAGCTAAGCTCCAAAAATTTATACACACTGGCTTATTATTTTTTGTTTTGACTTTATTCTTTGAGTTCTTGTGGATTATTATAAAATGTGGAATCAAAATGATTAAGTATGAAGAATATTACTGATTACTGTATGAGTTCTGAAAGAATAATTTGTTTTTAAATATTAGCCTATAATATGTACAATTATTCTTTTTATTTTAAACAAATAACAAATTTATGTGACTGTCTCTATCTGTATAATATTATTATTTGTGTAGTTTGTGGTTGCATTTTTGCTCCTGTAAATTAAAACAACTCAATTTCATACTTATTGCGAAATATTCTTTAGGATGACGAAACATTTCAAAGAAAATCGTAAGTAATTCATTCATTTCATTTAATGTGCTTATTTTTCTATGAAAAATTACAAAAACGCTGTCCCGTGACCATATATCCATAATTTACCGTTATGTTTTATTATAATGCCATTCCACCAAGTATTGACAGTGAGCACATGAAAAGTGATTAAACATATATACATTTTTAACGTATTGTGCATGTTGGTATAAAAGCATTCTGCAAGGGTTCAATTTGCAAAATACGAACGATTAAATGACACAGCACAATGAAAATGTCCGTTATCAAACTGAATGTATCGGATTTTAATGCAAAGACAATATACAATGCAATATTTCACGATATCGGGATACAAATCGCTTTGATGTGGTCATAGAAAAAGCTAGTTAATAAAACGAAACGTGCATTCGCAATTTTCACATCCAATTACGCCAAACGATAAAATCCATTTCAGCAGTACAGAACCTCGATTCTACGATTTTCAAGGGACCGTATAAAACAAACGATTTTTTAAAAAAAAAATTAAGAAAATACAAATCATGGCATTATAGCTGACGTTAATACGCCATTAATTTGACAAATATATATATATTTATTTATATATATATATATACATACCTGTATATACGTAATGAAAATCACAAATTGTAGTCATAAGACCAGAGAGAAAAAAAGTTATAAAATCACATTAGAAAGTCAACCGAGTGAGTTCCGACAAAACCAACTTTTATTCATAAATCATAGTATTCGTCTGAACTCACTCACGTCAATATGAAATATGTCAACATCTGAAGCAAATTCATATGATGTGATTAGCGTCCTGATGGGCATGCCCACAAGTACAGTCCGGCCTTGAAACCAACTTGCCCAGCGCGAAGAGTTTTGTATTGAACTTGCCGTGGTAATAGTTGGATTTATGTTTTATTTTTTGTGTACGCAGGCCCGAATCCAAACCTTCATCACCTGAATCAGCCCTCATCACCTACCCCGTGCAGACCTCTAATGCACGAGCATTCTATGAAACTTTCTACTTTAAATAAATATTAATATTAAGCCATATGAAATACACAGTCAACTGGAAATGTTCCATCAAATTTAATAAACATAACAGAAGGTTTCATTGTTAACAAAGTTCGTTGTACACAATAATGTTTATTGAATCAATTTTTGAAGCATTAAGAATACAGGCAACCTCGCACTTAAAAATAAATGTTGCCATTACAATACACTTAACTGTTGTTTATCGACTGTTTATTTTATTCTATAGCTTTAACTGGCCATAAAGCCCTGAAACGTAGACTCTGTGGCATTATATTTTAAGCGCCATGAACATCTTAGAGTCGTTAAATAAATTAAAATTTATTTTATCACCTAATATTTTGTATTAAACGTAATAAACACCAGGAACAGTTGTGAAATAAAGAATCATCCTAGCACTTCACTAAGTGGTCTTCCAAAATAGGGATTGAAATAACGGTGTGATTAGGGTTACCAATCTTGGGATCCTGAAGATTTTTAATACCCGATTACAAACATCCCGGGATTCGGAAACATTTATTTATCAAGCACAAACGAATTATTCTTAAATTGATTCGAACATGCTAGATAGTAATTCTGGACGGAATAAATCCTCTTAGATGCTATCTTTATAAACAGAAATATTTTTCATTTCAATCAAATATCAGACCCTCTCAATGTCCATTATATTTTCGGTAAAATATTTTTGGCCTTCAATGATGGATAAAAAAACGAAATATTCATAAATAAATAAACTGACATCAATTATTTTTTATGATAATTAACATGGCTAATATTTAATAAGGTGACGATGGACCTGGCTTGGACATGTGCTGCGGATGCCCCAGGGAAGCCTGAATCGTGCCTGCCTCTTTAATCAACCTGATGGATCCCGACGACCCGGAAGGCCTTTGATGATCATCCATAGGATGTACTCAGGGAAGTAACGGGACGCCGGGATGACCTGGGAATATAGCGATGAAGTTGGCGGTTGATAGAGAATCTTGGAGGCACCGTGTGGCGGCCATATGCACCGAATAGGGATCGGATATGGAAAAATTTATATTTGATAATTATGAAAATATCGACAGCTAGGAAATATTCCAAATCCCGGAACCAGTTCCGTAATCCAAGATTTTGGTCCAGGATTTCAAACCCAAGGTATGAGTTTACCGGGATGCTGGTATTGCAACACCAATCTACTGGATTATTTTATTTTACTTTCCTGCTGAAACTATACGTGGAGTCCGCTTGGCGGACTCATAGTTTCCTGGCGATTTTTATTGCTAGGGTGGATACATACTAAGTCTTTGTTTCCCTTTTCGCGCATGTAAGCTAGCTTAGTATTGACTTTCTAAAAGATTCTGTCAGCTGAGGGCTTTGTGTGAGGAAAACCCTTCACGAGAATGATTGTCTTGGAATCATTAAAAAGTTTCAATTCTTACCAGGAATTGCTCGTCATGTTTACATAAACTTGAGGAGTTTCCTTGTTGTTATAATAGACATGCCCAGTCCCTAATTGAATCGACGAGCCTGGCTCTTAGCTTAAGATTTATCTCTAAGGGCGTTAATTTGGAAGCTGGCAGGTTTGCTGGCTTCTTCCCGTTTGCCTCCACTGTTGAAGAATTTGCTATAGGAGAAAGGTGGGTGGAACATTAGGTTTGAGACATTATCCTGACAAGGTTCGTAGGTAATAACGGTATTTTACATAAAATATAGAGTAAAATATAAATATATTTTTCTCCGGTTACGCACAACTGTGTTCGATCGAAATAAACAGTGAAAATCCGTGAAGGGAAATAGAGTGTTTGTATCGGAAGAAATGATATCACGCCGATTTCCCCAATAGCCAGTATCATGTTCTTAAAATAATTTATTTGGAAAATAATGTTTTTAGATACGAAAACAAAAAAAAGGCGAACGGATGGCACCAAGAAAATACGTCAATGTTCTAGACTCAGGGCCTTACAGCTTTTCCAGAGATCGTGAAGGATATCAGATGATTTACGTTTTTGTTTTTTGTAAAATATTATATTTAGGAAGCACGTCAATGTTGGAGCTGTTATTTGGTACTTTTTTTAACACTGAATTCAGTACCCATATGTTTACATCTTTGCATTGAAAAAACCAAGGCTAAATGCGCTGTTAACCTAAGAAATAAAAAGGTATAAAAAATCCAACGACTTTTTCCATTTCATATAATTTTTTTTATCAACGTCTGATTTTGATAACGTCTATTAAATTTGTTGGATTTAATTGGCATTTACTTGGTAGAACTCCATTATAATACGGAGAAAAAAAATAATAATGATTTAAATTCTACAGAAATTATTTTATATAATTGTTGATAGCTATTTCGGCTTACACCATCGTCAGAACTACGTTTAAACCTGCATTTACTCATCTTTATATACCGCTGTAGACAAGGTACACAATATGTCCTCTTCTCTGTTTCACCATCTAGTTTTATATGGTAATCCTATAAATATAAAGTACAGTGAACAAAATGGTACAGATGAGAATATGTATTGTGCACCTCTTTAACGCCATAAGTTTGTTTAAATATAAAAAAAAACCGCAGAACTTCGCTAAAAATCGCACAAAAAGAGGTTTGGGTGAACGCTATAACGTTTTAAAAATACCTTCTTTCTGTATTTTGTATTGAAGGTCAGATGTCATTTTTGTCAATTCAAATATAAAAAAAAACTTTTTCGATTCCTATCTCTCACAGAGAACAACATTAACTCTAGGCTGGAGACTCAATTCAAGTATCAAATAATCGATACACGAGAATACTCGTCCATTTTTCAAGTACTCGATACTCGAGTATTTCGAAAAATACTCGTTTTTACTACTGCGGGAATTATAAAAACCAAACTTCGAACCAATTCTCTATTATTGTTGAATAAATTGAGATAAATATATTTATGAAATTAAATAAGCTTTTTTATTTATATATCGTCTAAATAAGAGACTCCAAGTCAGGTAATATTTATTTTCAATGGTTTTGCCGTTGACAATGCTGTGCGAGAATTTCTTATGTTACCTTTGCCTTGGGTCCTGCTGGCTTATCTTATCAACGGTATGATGACAAGGCACAAAATAAAATATTGAAAAATAGTCTTTTGATTTTCCGACTATGGATGCAGCTGTGGCATAATCAATTAAATGCGCTTATTTATTTATTAATCATTCATTTAAATACACAAATTTGAACTAATAAAAAAAAATTGGTACATCTGAAACTACTCGATCGATTGCCGGTACGAGATAAATCGTTTTTGCTGAGGCAATGGGTGTATGTGTTGTTTAAAATACCTTCCCACCTTAGTGACAGCGATTAGCTAACCACTAGTCCTATCCTAGTCTTCGTATCCTTTCCATTCCCCCTTTCTTCGAAAAAGATAGGTTAAGCAACGGATTAACAATCAATTCTCGTAAAAAACATGGTATTAAAAAAAATGGTACATCTGTAACTACTCGAGTATACTCGAGTACTCGATTATTTTATAATTTTACTACTCGAGTAGTTGAGATGTCGAGTAATTGGAGTCTTTAGTCTATATACACTCAAATTAGTAATATATATTTTGCTACATCTGAAACTACACGAGAATACTCAAGTACTCGATAATTTTAAAATTTACTACTCGATACTCGAGTAGTTGCAGTCTCTACTCAAGACCCACTGTCCACTTATGACTAGAGCCGTTCATTTTTCTCATTTATTTCTTTTATGTGGAAAATAATAAAGAAAATCAACTCCTCGAAAGTAACAAATAGAAAAAATCGACTTGGCTGAACGACCCGAGGCTCCATCTATGATTGTTTTTTCGATATAGTGATATGAATAAGATACATACTCGTAAAACTATTATATAAATTTCACAGTATTTATATTTTATAAGACTTCATCATGAAAATCCAGCTTTCGGCCATGACTATTTTCCTTAACCTGTAGAAAATATGCTCTCGATCACAATAACGTTGAGTGCCCTTGGGTAAGAAGACCAAGCTTAGGAAAACTCTAGAGCAGGGGTTTACAAAAGAACTTTTTCATCAAAAAGTACAATTTTGAACAGGGACAATATTTCGCTGTACAAAATTTTATTTTTCACTAAATACACGTCATTAATAATCTTGGTAATTATACAAAACTTAAACAAAAAATGTTTTTTTTAAATTGAGTTTTGATGTATATTGATGTAATAAACATTTTTTTTTACCATATCCGCTTCCAGCTTGGATCATATTGACTCCTCAGGCGTTTATCTTGACATGTTGTCGGTCCCTGTGGTCTAGTGGCAAGAGCTTTGTCCTAGCGATCAGGAGACCCGAGTTCAATTCTCGGCAAGGTTAGATTTTTTCAATTGAAAAAAGAGATCTTGGGATGGGTGTATGTTATTTACCGTTGATTTTGTGCACAACTGATTCATTATTTATCATCGAATTAATCTCGTATGACTTTCACAATTAAGAATATTTGGCGCATTGGCGTAAGCTGTAATGCCAAATATTTTTTTAAATTAATAAAAAAAAAAAATGTTTTGTCTAAGAGAACTGCCTGTTACTCAGTTCCTCAACCTGTCTTTTTCGAAGACGTAAGGAAATGATACGAAAACTAGGACAGGAGTACTAATGAGCTAATCACTGTCGTCGCTCTTTAGGGTCAGAAAGGTGGGAAGGCATTCTTAACAACACAAAAACTTATTGCCTCTGAGCAGAATCGATTAATCGACTGAAAAAATCTGAGAATCAAACCCGGGCTATCCAACACGTTAGCCAACGACGTTGACCACTGCATCACGGACCGAGCAATTTGTAGCATAGTTTATTTTATGTAAAACTCATCCACAACGGGTATATTTTGTTTGCAAATTAGACATAGAACAATTTTATTGTGTTCGATTTGTAAGCATTGTACTCAGTGACAGCTGGTGACGGGGTGTTGGGGGGTGCAATGGAAGATTCAACCATTTTTGCAAGAGTTTTTTCCTATTCATTGGATTTTAAAACACTTCTATAGCATGGACTTTCAATTCAGATGTTCGCAATACCAACTGTTTCTATTCCGTAGTATGGAAAAATAGTTGAATCTTCCTTTTGCACCCCCCAGCACCCCGTCACCATCCGTCACTGATTGTACACTCTATTATTCTTGAAATTTTCTTTTTATTTCCTGTGTTCGCCGTTTTTCAATTTATTTTCACATATGGAAACAAATACAGATATACGTTAAACACTCGCGTAACACATCAAAAAGTCACGCGGGCCACACTTGTGAACCTCTGCTCTAGAGTCTATGTATAATCGTATCCAATATAAGATCAAAAGAAATTCGAATGGATAAGTCAATCCAATCAATGTATTAAGCGACGTGTATTCAAAAATATGCCATTTCAATCAAAACCAAAGACATATTTTTCTATATGTTTTATAGAATCAAAAAAGAATATTCTTTGTATTATTAAAACATATTTGCTTTTTTATAATGTAGAATATTATCGTATACTACTAATGTCGTTCAAATTACAAATTATTCTAGCATGATTATTTTTTAAAAAAATGGAAATTGTTTTTTAATTTTAACAGAAATTAGGGAGGGGGGATAGATACAAACAAGAAAATATACCACTATGGCGTTAAATTAAAAAAAATATTATCTAGCGAGATGCATTTATTCGGAAGGGCTTAAATACACCCAAGCCCAAGACTTTTTTATTTTATAATTATATTTATATATATACGTATTTAGCACTACACAATTATTAACTAATGAGATGCACTCAAGTTTGTTTTTTTCTGTCCTCGACTCCTTGCTTCCCGTAAAAAGGAAAAGTCTCAGACTCCATTTTGTAATTTATCAATTTGAAATATAAGAATCAATTTTATTTCATTACCTAAGCAAACTTTGCGATAAAAATAATATAATTATCCTATCAATATTCATATTTTAAGTCGCGCATGAATGAGACAACCTGACCGTCCTCTTGTTTATTCTAGACTGGCGATGCGAACTGTGAATGCGACTTCTTATTGCATCCATTCGATTTGGAATGTTCGTTGAAAGAGGCGCGTTTGTGATAAAATAACGTTATCTTATCGCGTATGCCTAATGAAGTTTTAATCATAGCAATTGGTGGCGACAATATAAATGGTTTTCGGCCAGTAATAATCCGACTTATTTTACATTTTTTATTTAATTGCAACGAAACTAGTGTATCAAAAATCATATTTTTTACTGCAACAGATGTAAAAAAAATGATTTAAGAATACCAAAAGTTTAAGCATTGTATCACTAATATTAAGATAGATATTTAAGATAAAGTAGCAGTGGTATTTTAACAAAACACAGTAGATAGATATTTGGGTGAACAAGTTGGTTCTCCTACCACCCTTCCGTTATGTGTGTGCAGCCGTTTTTCACAACCGCCTTCCATAACGTTAAACGAAAAAGAAAAGAAACGAATTTTCTCATCAATTACTTGGCTAGAGACAGAGCTGCACGGGACTGATATTTTAACCATGCACTAAGGTGCTTAAAGAGAAGAAAAATCAAATGGAAACAAAAAGAAATTGTGACATGCTCAGCCACTTTGTTAAAATGATATTATGTATCCATATACTGAGATTCCGTGGAGTTTAATCCAGGGCTGTGGAGTCGGAGCTTTTTGGCCGGAGTCGGAGTCGGAGACGTCGCGGCGTTTTGGCCGGAGTCCGAAATTTTGAAAAGTTTGAACTTTTTATTTTTGCATATTATATGTCAAATTTGGCTTTTGGCCGCATTGATAGGGTTGATATTTAATTGAATACACATAAATAAGAAAATTAGGGGAAAAAAGTGACGATATTGAACTTTTTTAGTCGGAGTCGGAGTCGTATTTTTGGTCAATGTCCGAGTCGGAGTCGTGGTTTTGGTAAATGCTGGAGTCGGAGTTGGAATTTTTTGTACCGGACTCCACAGCCCTGGTATAGTCTACTTCGCGTTGAATCTGAAGAGGAATCAAGAGTATCCCGTTCCTAGTATGATGAATTTATCGAATGCCTCAAAATTGGCCTTGGTTGAGATCAAGTCAGCGTAGCATATTGGGCCCGTATGAGGACGGACCGCAGCTCAGCACGTTCGGCATTCATCTCGGGGTACGTGATTGGAGTCCACAAGTTCAATTCGGCCTCTCGACAAACTTGCCAAACTCAAATAGTTTGCCGTTGAACTTGCCATGTCCTAACATAGATTTGTAGTATAACATAGTATTTATTCAAATTGTGAGAAAAAATGGCTACTTACAGCTCTATCTGCGAGGTTTCTTACACGGCAGTGTAAGTACGCTGTTTGGCCCACAGCTGCCGTCACCTCTCGTTTCGTCGTATTATCGAAGTATGGTTGTTGGAATGGGTCCCAGCTCGCCGCGTTTGCGCCTGCAAAAGACAATTAACCCTTATAATTAATATGTTATATTCAATTAACAGCCGACTGCCGGAGAATATTAATTTGCACATAACAGCTTTATGCGAAACGAATTATACTTCCGCATCAGTGTGCAGAGAGCTGCGCTTCAAATATTCGAACAAAAATTAAATAATTTATATTTTTTTAACCATCTCCGCTCCCAATAATACAGTATAGGATATTGTTCATATTTTGTAAATTCTAACTTCATTTATATAGTATAACTAGCTGACCCGGCGAACTTCGTACCGCCTCAGAATCAATAGATGTGTTAACGTATTAGCTGAATTAAATTTAGTTTTTTTATTAAGGCATTTTTCACAGTAATTTACGCACAATAAATAAATTAATTACGTTTAAATAAATCGTGTTCGGCACAATTGCCGAATAAAATGTCAAACTTCGCGCCCTCTGTGATTCAACAACAAAAATAATAAATAATGACAGATGTCAGAAATATTAAAATACGTCCTGATAAGGACATCCTTCACTTAGCGGTATGAAATATACTTTACAACCTTCTATCATATCTAACAAATATACATACAAAATTTCATAATAATCGGTTCAGCCGTTTCGGAGGAGTTTGGCGACAAAGATTTGTGTCGAGATTTTTATATATATAGAAATTAAGGGTGCTTGATGGATTTTCCATACCAAATTTGAATCGTTTCAATTTTGTACTTTTCCATGAGTTTTATCGCTAACGACCCGTGTTTCACCTTTCGGCATCTTTTGGCGGATACCAAATTTGAATGATACTTCATTTTTTTTTACACGATTTTTTTGTTGATTTTGTTTACATGAACGACCCGTGATGACTATTATCAACGATTCATTTATTTCAATTCAAAAATGCAAACATTAAAAAATATAATATAAAAAAAATATTGTTCAATACCAGAAAATTATAAAATTAAGTCGAATTTTCGTTATGTGACTTTCCAAAAGGTCCAAAAATATTCAGGTTAAATATCCATTTACCAGAGGATATGTTGCAAAGCCAGACCATATAGTCTTTTCATACTCATACGATTCCTTAGCCAGGTTTTCATGCGTCGTAATGTGGAAAACCCCCTTTCAGCGGAGGTAACGCTGATTTCACACTTAACTTAGTAAAATTCGTAAAAAAACCTCACAATTAAGACAGAACACGAAATTTATCCGCGCACTCTTTATGAATATTTCTGAATAACTTTGTAAATAATATTTAAATAAAAATCATTTGAAAAGTAATGTATTTTTTGGAATAAAGTAGTATCAAGTGCATGGTAAGCAGTATGTATCGTGTATATGCAAAATCGCGTATTTTTGAATGTGGCAAAATGTCAGTAAATGGAAATGTTCATGGGTTTATCGGACCAATTATTATTGAATTATTTCAAGTATTCGAGTTTATAACCCTGACATCCTTGAAAATTTTAGTTTACATGCTCCCAGTATTTACCTACATGGTCGTAACCAAGACGAATCTCCAGTTGCAAGGGCTATTCGGCTGATGAATGCCTGGTGATGTGGACATCTTCGGCAGTGAAATTGATGCTTTATTTTTTTTATGTAAAAATATGTTTCTGTTCTGTTTCTTATTTTTAATTTTTTTTTGTAATATTGAGACGACCAGGGTTTCTTCCTCAATCTGACAGTAGCAGACAGCATCCTTCCAAGGCGTTCGAGGACGGACCTTAGGGACAGGATGGGAAGAAAGGTATCTCTTGTAAAGATTTCAATCTGTATTCTCTTGACCGTACTCTATGCTAGAGTAGGCTAGTTTATTTTCTTCAAATTTTTAGATTACATTGTTTCCAAAACACAGATACATTGCAGTTACAACCCCATTTAAAAGCGCAAGACCAACGATTATATTGCGACTTCCTGCCTGTCCGAAGGCAGGAAGGCGACACGACTGTCGGCTTTGGATGAACGATAACGACTGAGAGAAATTTGGCCTTTGACGGCATATTTATACCCTACGATTATAGTGTGCAAAAGAGCTCAACCAATCGACGCAAAGCGTTCGAGCCTGAACTAAATTCAACCAATCGACGCCAAGCGGTCGCGAATGAACTGAACCAGGGACGTCGTTTCTAGAAGTCGGTTACAAGATTTTAGTGAATTTATTCGCGTTATATTAATCGTTTAGGTCTTATTATCATTGATTGAGGTGATAATAAGATCGTTCGAGAGAGTTGTGATGACCTACAAATATCAGGCGGTATCAATATGTAATGTAATTTGTCAAATACATGGCTCATTGGCGTTTCTTGTAATTCCATGTATTTTATATTATTTTTTGCCAGTAAATAAATAAATAATTAATGATAAAAATGTGGCATACTGTTTGCGACCCTTTGGAAAGTCTTTGCAGCCCAGTACAGGCCGCGGTCCATTATTTAGGGAACACTGGTCTAGAAGACAGTGGTGAAACTTCGAATAATTCATGTCGTGAAGCCACGTCGCACAAAATAATCAAATGAATAAAAGACGATGACAAAAGAACTTCAACAATACATCTGCTCTCGGAAAAAAGCATTTGAGAATGTTTTTAATTAAAAAAAAAGCCAACAGAAAACTTTTCATGTTGTGATTCTACACCTACATGTAACTAACGTAAATATATTATGAAAGTCAAATCTTGTTCGTGTCGACTAGCCAAAAAAAAGTTTTTGGGAATGTTGATTGTTTTATTTTTGTTAATCAATTAACTTTTCCGAGTGGGGAGGTCAAATGAGCTACGTTTCGCACACGACATTAGAAATTTTCGAGTAATTGGAGACTAATTGGTGAAATTAAACAGTATCAGAAAGTGATTAATTTATCCTGATCATTAGTTGAAAATGCTCGCGTTGAGTGAAACCATAGCTAAGCAATTGGAATGACAAAAAATTGCAAATTGTAAATTATTAGAAAAAGCATAATTAATATCAAATAGTGATCCCTTGAATTTTTGAGAAACGGTCCGGATTGAAATTTTTAAAATTTTGGCAAATAAATTTGTGTAGAATATTAAATTATATGTTCAAATAAACAATGTTATTTCTATTGGAATTTATAATAGCAAATATGAATTATGTTTTATGGGTTCATACGTTGTCGTATCTTATAGGTAACTATCTTATATATATAAAAATGAATGTCTGTATGTATGTCCGCTATGGACTACTAAACCGCTCGACCGATCGATGTGAAACTTTACAAATTTATTGAGTACACTCCCGCAATGGTTTCTAGCCTACCAACTCCTCCCCCCAACCACCCCCCAACCTCCACCCCCGATTTTTTTTTTTAAATTTATGAATTTTTCGAGTTCACTCCTTCGAAGGTTTCTAGCATACCCTCCCCTATACGCCTCCTAAACCCCACCCCGCCAAACAACCCCCCTCTCCCCAAACAACCTCCCCCCAAAAATTGATATCGATTTTTTACAAATTTCTCGAGTACACTTCCGCGAAACTTTCTGGCGAACACCCCCTCCCCCACCCCACTCCCCCAATCCCCCCTAAAATTGCTGGCATAGCAACGCGCGCAGGGTACAGCTAGTTGTTGAATAAAAGTAAATAGTTGTGAACAAATTATTGAAATTATTTTAAAAAAAAAATTTTTTTGGAGGGCTGGATGAAAGTCTTTGGCGGGCCGTTGTTTGGTGACCTTTGAAATAGACTATAAGAAAAATGTGTAAGACCTTTAATGGTTTACAACACATGGGAATATTGATTCGCGTGCAAAGTGGGATAAAGTTTTGTTGTTTTTTAATATTATGCCATTCCATCATGTATTGAAAGTGAACAAAATGGTTTTTTTGGTATTATTTATACCGACTAAATTGCTATTCTTCCAAAGAATTAAAAACACATTTTTGGTGAAATCGTTACCTTACTTTCAAAAGGTTCTTATTGGTATTTTCGCCTAAAATAAACATTTGACCGGAAAAGCTAGTATTTACCGTATTCAATCATATGTATATATGAATTTCAGAATTATCTATGGTTGAATAACTGCGTCAGCAGAATTCCAGAGTTGTACTGCATCTGCACACCTTTTCACCAAATGTATTTGACTAGGTTCTAAGATTGTCATCATGAGATCTTTAAGATCATTATTTCTCCGCAAGAGTTGTGAAAAAATATGCTTTTAAATTAGTAATATGACAAATTTTTACTTGCTCATTGTTACAAGTGAATTTTAATCAATCGAAAACTTCAAACGCTCATATCTCAAAACAGTTTCAAGAGCAGTAAGAACCTCTCCAAATTAAGGTATCTAAATGTAAAAGAAATCAGCGATGATTTTTCTTATCTTACCAAGAAAAATAAGTACACTTTTATTACTCTAAATGCAGTAAAATTTTCCACGGAAATGGTTCCACAAAATACCGCAACCTTGGGTAAAAGTTAGTACCGTGTACTCAACAATGTGCAGATGATTATCACATGTTTTTATTTAACGATGTTAAGAGATACGCATAAAAAAT
The DNA here is from genome assembly GCA_028554975.1 of Himalopsyche kuldschensis. Classification (NCBI taxonomy): domain Eukaryota; kingdom Metazoa; phylum Arthropoda; class Insecta; order Trichoptera; family Rhyacophilidae; genus Himalopsyche; species Himalopsyche kuldschensis. Next base: position 873,437 of record JAHFWI010000096.1, read on the forward strand.
TTAATACACCAACTCTAAGAGTAAGCAAGTGAAGGTTCTTAGCTATTTTTGTTTCTAACGTTATCCTGGAACAGAATTCCAGGTTATTTTGCATTCTATTATAGTCAGAGACTCCAATTACTCGATACTTCAACTACTCGAGTATCGAGAAGAAGTATTTAAAAATACTCTAGTTACTTGTAGTATCAGACATAGTATACTTGTAGTTTCAGATGTACCAAAAGATAAATCTTGTATATAAAACCGAAACGGCGTTCGTATGTCTGTGGGTCTGTAATTCCCATTTTGCATTGTTGGTCATTAAGTTGCCATAAAAACGAATATTAAAGAAAATATGTTTGAATTTTTATCGGCGAAGACATTTAGTCAAAATGTAATAAATTAGTCTTCTACTGAACTTTTTCCGGCTTTTATTATTAATAATAATGTTTATTATTTACGCGAAGGTATTATTTGACAGTAAATTAGATTTTTTCCTTGAATTTGGACATTTTAATGGGCGAGAATGGGGCTGTCATCAAATTAAATAAAGTTTGTGATTTTATTTTAACTATATTTTGGATGTTAGATTTTGTGATATAATTATGTCGAATGATATAACATTAAATAATTATTGGTCGCTTAGTCCGAGCGACGCCGGGTAGCAATACTAGTTATTAATAATTTCGATGGATTCGACGGAACTTTGTGGAAGCTCATTTTAATATAAAATTTAAAATAATTTTGATTACTCCACGGATTGTGCTTCTAATTGTGACATCGGTTTCGCCTCTTCCAGGCATCTTCGGACTTACTATCACAAAGTTTGCTTAAGTATAAAGCAAGATTGATTCTAATATTTCATAATGACAAAATTACAAAATGGAGTTTGGGATTTTTCCTTTTAACGGGAAGCAAGAGGGGGATATATTATTAATTTGCATATATGAGGATTTATAACAAATTTCTAATTGGTTTGAAGTGCTGTTTTTATAATTCTCGCAGAAGATAAAACTCTCTCTGTTGCTGTTGATGTCGGTTTTATAGAATAGCATAGTCAACCGCAAACCCATATAAAAAAAATGCCCTGATAGTAAAATCCACACGTAAGACTCAGTTAAACGCAATGGTTAAACATGATATAAATATTTTATATGTAAGTTAAAAAATTTGGAAATAAATCTTCATTTATTATTAATTGTATATTCGAGTATTTTTCAAAATACTCGAGTATCGAGTAATTGAAAAATGAAAAATTCGAGTATCGAGTATTCGATACTCGAATTCTACTCTCTACCAATGAGCTGTAAGTATGATGTTGAGAAATTCCAGTCTCGTTTAATTAAGTCTTAATATTTCATTAAGTTATAAACATATTTTAGGGTTCCTTTATGTTGGCACGTATTTCGTTTTTATGTGAATCAAAAGGTGCCTTTTATGACAACTCTAAGATATCAAAAGTGAAATCATATATATTTAAATCGTAAGAGTTATTTCACGTTATATGTTTAAATGCAAACTGTCATTTTACGCCACTTTTATAGCTTTTTCACAGTTTCCCAGTTTCCCAGAGATTGATCTCTTTTTCCAGTAGGTATATAATTTATCTATAAAAATGAAATGTATGTCCACTATGGACTACTAAACCGCTCAACCGATCGATGTGAAACTTTACAAATTTATTGAGTGCACCCCACGATGGTTTCTTGGCCTACTAACCCCTCCCCCCAACCTCCCCCCCAATTTTTATTTTTAAACTTTAAGAATTAATTCTTCGAAGGTTTTACGCTCCCCCAAACCCCACCCCGCCAAACAACCCCTCCCCCCAAAAATTGATATCGAATTTTTACAAATTTCTCGAGTACACTTCCGCGAAACTTTCTGGCGTACACTCAAATTGACTCAAATTGAATTGAATATTTGTGTAATGTCTTTCCTTCAAATTTATTTTAGTTGTTTATTTATAAAAATTAACATTAAGTAAATTTTTGACTAACTGCAAATTGTATAATATAAGTCACGATGGTATTATTATAAGGGAAATGCTTGCAATATGATATATAGTTTTCCAAAATTATTCATATTTTAAGTCATGCATGAACGGACAAGCCTGTTCATGACAGACTAGTGTAATTGGGAGTTGGTGGGAGGAAAAAAATAATAGTTTGAAGAGTGCAAAAGGTTAAAAAAAAATAATACCACACAAAAAAAGTTAAAAACATTTTTTTAAATTATCCAACAATAAATTGGATTGCCCGGTCCGTGGTGCAGTGGGCAGCGTCGTTGAATACCGTGTCGGACCACCCGTGTTAAATCCCGGTACGAGCGGATTTTTTCAGTCTATATATTTCTTCATTCTGCTCAGAGGCAATGGGTGTTTGTGTTCTTAAATCCCTTCCCACCTTTCCGATCCCCAAGAGCGACACATCGTGACAACGATTAGCTAACCACTAGTCCCGTCCTAATCTTCGTATCCTTTCTATACTATCTTCGAAAAATATAGGTTGAGCAACTGAATAACAAGCAGTTCTTGTATAAAAACAAATGTTGAGATAAACTCCGCGAAGAGCCCATATGCTTCAAGTTGGGAACGGACATGGTAAAAAATCTTGTAAAAAAAAAAATTTGGGCTAGCAAAAATATTTTGAGTCAAAATATTTCTGATTCGCTGTGTTTCACCATTTTGAGGAATATTTCATGAAGCTGCCATTTAAATTATTTATAACCTCAACCTTCAGTTTGTTTGTCAACTTGACGCACGGCTACTAATATTTTAATTTTGTTCGTCGAGAGTGACCAAATAATTTACAACAACCAAATCCCTAAGATGTATAATAAGCCGACCAGTGGAGATGAATAATATAAAGAGAGAGATATTTCGACCGGACCGAAGAATTGCTTATTCCATGCGCTAGAAACCTTTCATTGACTTTGATGGACGAAAATCTTCCTTTTTTGATGTGACCTATTCGCTTGTTGAGGATTGCACCAAACAAAAATATTAGAAATTTAAATCAAATCTGAAAAGAAAGAGGACATGGTGAACATTGCCTTCGTGGTGGGTAAGACAGTTTACCACCACTGCCACTTTATCTTACATATCCATCTTAATATGAGTGATACAATGTGTACGCATTCTTAAATCATTGTTTTTTACACCTTTTGCAGTAAAAAAGTATAATTTGTACAGACTTGTTTCGTCGCAATTAAATAAAAAAGAAAATACGCCGCGTTATTATTGGCCGAAAACCATTTGTAACGTCGCTAAAAATTGCCAAAATTCCAACTTCACTGCCCATACGCGATATGATAACGTGATCTTATCTCAAAAGCGCCTCGTTCAAACTAACGTTTCAAATCAAATGGATGCTTTTTACATTAAGAGGTCAATACACGATGACAGACGAACACCACAAACTGCTTATTTGTTCATGCGTGATAATATGAATAATTAATGGAAAACTATAGATTTTTAAATAAAAATTTAAGCATTATATAACTTTTTTTTAATGCCAATTAAGTCACAACACTGGGGTAGTTTTAGATCCCCCTTAGGACCACACGCTATTTTACAGAGACCGTCTTTCGAGGGTTTAGAAAAGATATCAAACCAATCAACTATCCGAGTGATTTAAAATGGTTGCTTCATTTGATTAGTGAATGCATTTACACTGGCACTGCTTTCTGTGACTATTTTAACCTTTCTTATTCTATCCACTCACAAAAAACAGTACCGTAAGAGATTGCCTGTCAACCCTTGTGATTCGAACCGTATCCTCTTACCCTTCGTTCGAAAATAGGGACTGAGCTAGAGACTCCAATTCGAGTATCGAGTCCTCGGTACTCGAGTATACTCGTCTATTTTTCAAGTACTCGAGTATTTCGAAAAATACTCGAGAAATAAATGTATTTACGAAATTAAATGAGCTTCTTTATTTATGTATCATCTATAAATATACACAAATTCGAATTAATAATATATATTTTGGTACATCTGAAACTACTCAAGTATACTCGAGTACTCGGGTATTTTAATAATTTACTACTCGATACTCGAGTAGTTGAGATGTCGAGTAATTGGAGTCTCAAGACTGAGCTGATGACGTCGGAGTCTTTTCAGTAGTAACCATATAAATCGCATGGGAAGTAAAAACCGTATTTATAAGCATTATTAATCAGGGCTGTGGAGTCGGTCTAAAAAAGTCCGACTCCGACTCCGACATTGACAAAAATACGACTTCGTTTACGACTAAAAAAAGGTTAATATCGACACTTTTTTCCCTAAGTTTCCTATTTATGTGTATTCAATTAAATATCAACCCTATCAATGCGGCCAACAGTCAAATTTGACATATTGAATGCAAAATTAAAAAGTTCAAACTTTTGAAAATTTCCGACTCCGGCCAAAACGCCGCGACGTCTCCAACTCCGGCCAAAAAGCTCCGACTCCATGACTCCGACTCCGAATCCACAGCCCTGTTATTAATACTTCGACACCTTACTTTAAAAAGGTTCTAACTGCTCTTGACACTGTTTTGAGATATGAGCGTTTGAAGTTTCGATTGATTAAAATTCACTTGTAACAATGAGCAAATAAAAATGTTTCAAATAACTTATTTTAAGCAAATTTTTTCACACCTTTTGCTGATAAATAATGATTTTAAAGATCTAATGATGAAAATAATTATGAAAGTCTTAGAACAATTCAACCCTAGATTTATTTTAGATATTCTTATGTTATTATCTGGTCATTAGTATTTTCAAAAATCCCTATAATTATAACAAACACACTTAATTCACTGAAACTTCTTTACGTACAATTTTCGCTAATTTACATTTTAATAGCAGTGATCTACTTCTATTTTTGTATATAAACGATACAAACTGTTTATTACGCGTCAGTTTAAGTACATCCGTGCACTTGAAATACCTGAAGATGCTGAAAGTCGAAACCCGGGTCGTTAGCGACAAAACTCATGGAAAAGCACAAAATTCAAAACAATTCAAATTTGATATTGAAATCCCAAGAACCCACAGTCAAAATTTTTGATTATATATGTACATATTCATTTAATTGATTTTGAATACAGCCCTGTCGATGGCGTGAGCTGAAGAGGCTATAAACCCAAACAGATATTGTAGAATTGAATATCATTTTTTACTCATTATTATATTATCAATGTTGCGAATTTCATAAACGACAATACAACGTCGATAATAAAATAAGATAGAAAAAAAGAAACAATAAATTTCAATAAAGATTGCAAACAATAAATCCACAAAAGCGCAGATTTGCCAAATTGGATAACAGTCTTTTTGTGTTGGTATTATGTAAATAAAGTGAAATCCAAAGCCGATCAATTTCCATCAAAATCACGGCGAGATTTGATTATTCTGGGAATGTATTTTCCCTAAAACACACCTCTCCCTCCCAAATAACACAACATCTTTAGGTGAAAGCTTTGATAGAATAAAAGGGGATATTTGGGAAGAATACTTTCTGATTTGTGACAGATGATGATGAATTAAGGTGTCTAAAAGAGGTTACATTCACAAGTCAGTGGCGCATTTTTGTTTTTTCTTTCAACGCAGAATACATAAGCATTATTTTACCACGTCTGCTCCCAATTTCGAGCATATGGACTCATGACGGAGTTTATCTCAACATATATTTTTCTTCAAGAACTGTTTATAACTCGTTGCTTTAACTTCTGTTTTTCCAAGAGAGTAGGGGATGAAAATGATACTCGTACAAGACTAGTGGTTAGATAATCGCTCTCGCTATGCTTCGCTTTTTGAGAAGGGAAAGGTGGGAAGGGATTTTCAACAAACACCAATAATAAAAATAATAAAACATTTTTAGTACTTTTTCCACATGAGATTTATTTCATCAGGACCGGTTTCGCTCATGGCGAGCATTATCAACTGATAAGGAATACAATAAAACAGTGGTATTTATGCAAAAGTTAAGTATGAAAACAAGGTATGACAAACAATTGGTAAATCAACTAAGCAAAGAAATTAAAGCAAATTACATGAAAAATAGACTAAAAATAAAATGTACAAGACCTCTTAGCAATGCAAAACTAACACATCAAAAATCAATTAAGTATGAATTAACATTAACAACGTAAAAGCCCAAAATTAAGTGCATTTAATAAAAATAAATAAATCTACATGTCTGTCAACCATAATTAGATGGAAATCCCGGCAATGAGTTCAAATGAGTCACAGTTGATAATGCTCGCGATGAGCGAAACCGGTCCTGATGAAATAAATCTCATGTGGAAAAAGTACTAAAAATGTTTTATTATTTTTATTATATTGCCTTTCCACCAAGTATTGACAGTGAACACCTTAAAAGTGACAAACACCAATGTTTTTGAACAGATTTATCGACTGAAAAAATCTGTCGAACCTGGGTGGTCCAGGACGCAAACCAACAAACGTTTACCAAAAGCATTATAAATGTTTATTGTTTTTTTGCGATTGAAACAAATACATGGCATTACAGCTGACACCAATGCGTCATGTGTTTGAAAAATATAATGGAACATAGAACTTATTTGTGATAGTAAGATAGTCTGAAGATGCCAAAAATAGTAAAACAAACGTGCAATAATCAAAGTTATTTTAAACAATATTTTAAAATGTACTTACGCAAAGTAACCACCGAATTCATCGAAAGTTCTAAACATAAAAAATGTATAAATAACCCTGTATTGTTTGTTTTTCTTATCAGCTAAAAAATGCAGCGAGAGTGATCAGCTTACCACTATTCCTAGTATCCTTCCAATCCCTTATCTCTTCGAAAAAGAAAGATTTTGTTACTGATAAACAAGTAGTTCTCGTAGAAAAAATATGTAGAGATAATGTCGATGAAGAGTCCATATGCTCCACGTTGGGAGCTGGTATGGTTAAAACAAACAAACAAGAATCTTGTTATTCTTACCTTAATGTAGAAGCTGGCATTGCTAAGAGGTTTTCAACATTTTCAGTCAGGTTTTTTCAGTCTATAAATTGATTCTGCTCTGAGGTAATGGGTGTTTGTGTTGTTATAAATCCCTTGTCACCTTTCCGACTAACTATATCCAAGAAGCTAACCACTAGTCCTCGTATCCTTTCCATCGCTAATCTCTTCGAAAAAAGAGGTTGAGCAACTGAGTAACAAGCAGTTCTCGAAGAAAAACATGTGTTGAGATAAATTCCGTGGGGAGTCTATGTACATATGTGCTCCAAGAGCGCTCATGGTAAAAAAATAGCATGTAAATTTGAGGGGTTTAAATGCATAACCGCCTCTCTCCACAAAGTCAAATTGTTCAGCAATCGAAAAAAACGATTTTAATCTTCAAGTATAATATTAGAATAATTTACAAAGAGAACACAAAACGTTTGTATGGTGAGAAGGCTATAGGTCAGTGTTCCCTGGCTCGTGATTTTTGCATTTAGATTGTGGCGGTTTTGAACTTCACATATGGTGGAGAGAGGCGGTTATGCATTTGATCTTCATTTTCGTTGTCGATTTTAAATGGCTTAGAGGTAATTTTTCGTTGGTTTGAATATTGCAGGGCATAGAACATAAGAACCGGATCATTAATCAATGATTATCTCAAAAATTGCGGACTGGTGTGACAACTGGAGAATTAAAATCAACGCAGAAAAGAGCGCAGCAATAATGTTTTCTAAAGGCTTCATTAGACATAACTTCAATTGCATTAGAATGCACAATACAGAGATCAAATGGTCTAACACAGTCAAGTATCTTGGACTAACCTTAGATAAGAGACTGAAGTTTAACGAACACATCGCGATTAAAAAGCGCCAAGCTAATGCTACTAAAGCGAAATTGTACTTTATGCTTAATGCTAGGAGCAAACTATCCATAAAGAGTAAACTTCTCCTATATACAGCAATAACTCGTCCAATTATGGTGTACGCCACACCAGTGTGGGCTTTTGCTCACCAAAAGCATCTGAAGACTCTCCAGGTTGTTCAGAATAAGTCATTGAGGCAAATATGTGATGCTCCATGGTTCGTGCGTCGTTCGCTGTTACACAGAGATTTAAGTGTGCCAACTATTCGCGAATTCGTTCGTGAAACCTCTAAAAAGTTTCATAAGGCTGTGAGCCTTCACGGTAACCCAACAATCTCTTGCTTGCAGAATTATGACGAGAAGGCCTCAGAGAATCGATATAGGCCCAGAGCTATTCTTCTCGATGACCCTCCCTAGATAGAGACGCAATATTAAACTGACTTCTCAACTGTAGCGATCGCGCCTTCCTGTTGGAAGCGATAGGAAGGGAATGTCAACAAATAAAATTCAAGAGTTAAAACATTTAGAGACGAGGAGACTGGAAGAACTTTGGCGCTGACACGCCTTAGAACTTGATGCTCCGTCAAGCTGATATCCAAAAAAAAAAAAATCTCAAAAATGATAATATATGGATATAGGTGGTTATGCATTTACAACCCTCATTTAGACTAATAGTTAAAAAAACGCAGCCCTGAATTTTACACTTTTCTTTGGACGTCACTGATAACAAACAAAGATGCGAAGTTTGCTTCTGGTTGTACGTTACGTGTTTAAGATGCTCTTTCTGACACGTGTTGTTTGCGGTAAAATATGTAAGGTTTCACTCAAGAAGCCTTTCTAAGATACGTTCAGATCCTGTGATACAGATTCTTAAAATATATTACAAAGGAGAAACACAACCACACTCACTGAATTAAATATCAGATACAATTGCTATCTTGTTGGTAAAAGTTATTGAAGAAAAAAAAAATCCAATTAGTAATAAAATAATTAACCCGTAATATTTTTTTGTCTGGCATTATTATTTTTTAACCAATTGCACTCTTCATTATACTATTTATTTCCTCCCAGCAACTCTTCAATAGATGAGAACTTTCTCATGGTGAATTTTTACAGTTTCTTTACTTTGAGATATGAGCGTTTGAAGTTTCGATTGATTAAAATTCACTTGTGACAATGAGCTTATAAAAATGTTTCAATTTACTTATTTTGAGCATATTTTTTCCAACTCTTGCGGATAAATAATGATCTTAAAGATCTTTGGGATCGGAAAGGTGTGAAGGGATTTTCAACAACACAAACCCACTTGTACCGGGAATCGAACCCGGGCGATCCGGCACGCAAGTCAAAACCGTTGCCATTGCGCCACTGACCGGACTGAACATTTGGAATTGTTCGTCATACCTTACTTAACTTTTGTATAAATATCACTGTTGTATTGTATTTCTTATCAGTTGACAATGCTCGCCATGAGCGAAACCGGTTCTGAGCAAATAAATTTTATATGGAAAAAGTACTAAAAATGGATTTTTATTATTATTTTTATTATAATACCTTTCCACCAAGTATTGACAGTGAACACCTTAAAAGTGATTCAAATTTGATCGAAATTTAGTTAGTTATTACTCAAAAAATTTACATTTTCTCTTCCACTAGCCGAGCCAATATGTTTCACAATCGATTAAAAATAAATTTTACACAGACATGAGTTTATGCCATCTTTATTTCCTACCAAACTCAAAACAACTCTACTTGAACTAAAATTCAACGACAAATTCCATATGTATAAACTTTCACAGTACTCTGTCATCCGACTAGCTTAAAAACAATTTACCAAGTTCTATTAAAAAGCTTGGCATCAGAAAAAGCATGACGAATAAAAAACAATAATACTAAAAATAGCCAGTAACAATGAGCCTTGAAATATTTACTAAAACTTATATTATTATCACTCAAGAGTTATTTGCTTCGTTATTGAGAAAAATAACCCTTTGTGAAAGTAGAATTTATTTCTATTTTTCAATTAAAAGCACAACAATGTCAAGAACATTACAGACCTTGATTTTTTTTACTGGACAGTTCTTTGTTCACATTTTTTGAAGTAATAAATACCATATTTGAAATCGTTTGTAATAAGAGCCTGAAAATTTCTTTTGTCCGTTCGATTCAAAGCGAAAAATTGTTTTAAAATATTCTGAATTGACTTTTGGAAGATGGTTAACAAATCACCATATGTATTTAATAATAAATCGTCATGGCAGTATGCACAACTAGAATATTATTTTAATTTCACGACTATACACAAAACCATGAGCCCAAAGAGCGACGCATAGTGACAGCGATTATCTAATCTATTTATATCTAGTAATTATCTAGTCCTGTCCTAGTCTTCGAATCCTTTCCATCCCTTATCTCTTCGAAAAAGAGAGATTGAAAGTAGCGAGAAGTTCTCGTAGAAAAAACATACGTTGAGATACTCCGTGAGGAGTCCATATGCTCATAAGTTGGGAGCGGATATGGTTAAAAAAAGTACTAAAACTTTTGTTTTATAAATAAGTTTATTTAATTTGAATTTTGTACTTTACCATGAGTTTTGTCGCTAACGACCCGGGTTTCGTCTTTCAGCATCTTCAGGCGTTTCAAGTGCATTGAACTGACGTAGATCACTAAGTTAAATTGCTATTGGTGATCAACTTATATTTTTGTATATAAACGATACAAACTGTTTACTACGCGTCAGTTCAAGTACATCCGTGCACTTGAAATGCCTGATGATGCCGAAAGGCGAAACCCGGGTCGTTAGCGACAAAACATATGGAAAAGTACAAAATTCAAACAATTCATATTTGATATTGAAATTCCATCAAGCACCCTCAGTCGAAATCCTTAATTTAATATGTAATTGTCATAACAATAAGAAACAAACAATAGCTCCATAGTCAGTAGCAGTCGGTCCCTGTGGTCTAGTGGCAAGAGCTTTGTCCTAGCAATCGGGGGAGCCCAGGCTCGATCTCCGGCAAGGTCAGATTTTTAATTGAAAAAAAAAGAGTTCTTGGGCTGGGTTATTTATCGTTTATTTTGTGCACAACTGATACATTATTTACCATCGAGTTAATCTCGTATGACTTTCACAATTAAGAATATTTGGCGCATTGGCTGTATTGCCAAATATTTTTTAAATTAAAAAAAAAAATAAAAAAATATGTAAAAAAAGTAGTCCTTTTATAGTATGGACTTTTTTTTTAATAAACATTAAGGAACCCTGTGTTGCAAAATGCATATTTTGGAAAGTGTAAAAGCAAGAATAATTCTCTCATTCGAAATATACACCACCAATCCAAGGGCCGAGTATGTACCATCCACCCTTAACTGTCGCCTGAAAGGGAGGAAGTTTATTCAACATATATTTTCACATTTATTCCGATTTTGTAAAGATATTTTTTTTTTGTTTACGGGCGTAATTTTATTTAATGTTCGCCCGAAGGCTGTTGTCGCGCTGAAATAATATTAAAATCCTTAAATTAATATTTGCACGTGGATTTTATACATACTTGTGTATATGTATATGTTACAGTGAAACTGTATTCTCAGTGAAAATATATTCTTCTCCAAGCTGTCATTCAAATTATATTTGACCGCTTTATCTTCAGCCTTCTGTTTTTATTTGGTTCTCTTTTTATGAAAAGGAGGACTACTCGCTGATTTTGTTTCATTGAAGTAAACCAAAATTTTAGGCCGGCAAATCATCGACTTGGGCCAATAATTTCCAATGATCGTGACCAGTGAAATCTTGTTCTCATACAAATCTATTACTTGATATATTTTCACTGATAATACAGTTTCACTGTAACATATATAAATACATACATACCTGTAAATACATAATAAAAATCAGAAATTAATTAAAAACAAGATGAAAACATTGTAGTCATAAGAAGACAGAGAGACATAGACGAAAGCCGCTCGACCGATCGATGTGAAACTTTACAAATTTATTCAGTACACTCCCGCAATGGTTTTTGGCCTACCAACCCCTCCCCCCAACCACCCCCCAATTTATTTTTTTTAAAACTTTACAAATTTTTCGAGTTCACTCTTTCGAAGGTTTCTGGCATACCTCCCCATACGCTCCCCAAACCCCACCCCACCAAATAACCCCCCTCTCCCCGAAAATTGATATCGATTTTTTTACAAATTTCTCGAGTACACTTCCGCGAAACTTCGAAATCAATAAATTGACTCAAATTGAATTGAATATTTGTGTAATGTCTTTCCTTCAAATTTATTTTAGTTGCTGGCGTAGCAACGCCCGCAGGGTACAGCTAGTGTATATATATAAATAAATGTATTTTTATTTGTCAAACGCATTTGTCATTTGGCATTGTCATTTGTAATGCCATGAATTATATTTTCTTGAATAAATAAATAAATAAATTTATATATATATATTTAAAATAAACAGATTATAATTATCAAAAAGTGCATGTAATTCTAACATGTCATACATTTTCAACTGAATAATGTGTTGCACATTCCCTTCAAATTTAGAATTTCAACGGAGAAGTTATTCAGATAGAATGTGCTCATAAAAATCAATGTTTCATGAATTTCTTATTATTAAAACTTCAATGATGTATGTATAATATAATATACACATTAAAATGATCAAACAGTCCATTCAATATCAACGTGTCATGCATTTTCAATAGACGGCCCCAATGCTGTGTAAATTCACTTCTAATTGAGAACTTCAACGGATAGAAGATATTTAGGCGGAATTTGCTGCAAATCAGTCGCATAGCCCAGCGATATGATAGAACAATGGAGCTAAGGCAGGGGTCGGCAACCTAATAAACCGGAAGAGCCAAAAGTTACAATTTACAAAAAATTCCCAGTTTTTAAAGAGCCACTAAAAATTTTCGTTTCAATATTATAGTATATACTTATATAGTTATGTTATAACTACATATGTATATACATATATAGTTATGTATAAATCGTGTATTCGCTGAATATCATGCATTTAATGTAGAATGTTGATTTAAAATAAACGCCTTAAAATATGGAATAATATTTATTCATTTAAAATCACTTGTGGGGACACTTGACTGGAACATGGTTTTTGCAGCGCGACCGCGCTGCTTGGATGATTTCGCAAAAGGGTTAAAAACACAAATATAATATAAGATACATATGTAATTACATCAATGGGAGCATTGGTTTTGCATGTCTTTTGAAAGTTCGATTAAATCTGGCTTATAACTTGTTGTTTTAAGTTTCAAGCACGACTCTAGAATTTTTATTTGTTAGTTAACTTCTAATTTTACTTTTATTATATTCATGTGATAACAGTTATAACATATTCGTGAACACGTGTTGTAAATATTTTAAATAAATGTCCATTTTTATATACGCGATGCATTTTTATATTTTTATACACGCGATTGCCAGGATTATAATTATTACATTTGGCGTGATACCTGATTATTTTTCTTGATTATTTAAAAAAACCACGCCTACTATTTTTCAGCACAAAATGAAAAAACTAATGCTAAAACACAAGATAATTAATTGCCTGAATTTTTTTATTTAAATAAAGATGCACGTAAAGGGTGACAATCTCTATTTATTTGTATTCATCAAACGACAAAATATATAAATTTCCAGCGTTTTTAATACTAAAATATGTAATATAACGACGAGTATACTTTAGAGCAGTATTATGATTTATTCCTAGAACCCCAATTTTATTTTATTATTTAAATAAAATATAAACTATAATCAAGAATTATATACCGTTTATTTCAATTCGATACCATTAAAAATAAAGAAGTTATTGAACTTTAGCCACAACTGAACTCCCCGGGCCTACTGGCGACGGTGGCTGTTTGGGAGAGAAATGTAATGCAATTGGCTCAACGGACATGTTAAGCGTAGCGATTTGTAATTAACGATTATGAAAATTGAAGCTATGGAGAAATTAGGCACATAAGAATATATTTTCTTTTTTTTAAGGGTAAATTTTTAAATTTTTAAATAATTTTAAAGGATAAATATTTTTTTTTCATATGGAACTGGAGAGCCGCAACTTTACATAGAAATAGCCGCATGTGGCTCGCGAGCCGCAGGTTGCCAACCCCTGGGCTAGGGAAATACTCTACCTGAAATCGCTATTCAGAATAAAAAATGGTTGTGTATAAATGGACAAAAACACGAATATATGAGATGATTTAAAAATCCAATTTATGATAATATTAAAAGTATACAGTCACTCATCGCCTTACGACCACTCAGACTTACGACGGAGACCAAAATTAAAATATTAAATAAAAAATTGAAAAATTGAAAAATAATTGGTGATTATTGCAAACGCTCCGGGTCATCCTCCACACTTAGTTGAATCCCATTCAAACACAAACGATCTCTATTTACCCACCAACACAACAAGCATTTTACAGCCAATGGATCGATTGGTTGGTTGATATTTAATTGAAAACACAATAATATGAGGGGTTTAAATGCATAACCGCCTCTCTCCACAAAGTCAAATTGTTCAGCAATCGAAAAAACGATTTTAATCTTCAAGTATAACATTAGAATAATTAACAAAACGTTTGTATGGTGACAGGGCGATAGGTCAGTGTTCCCTAGCTCGTGATTTGTGAATTTAGATTGTGGCGGTTTTGAACTTCACATATAGTGGAGAGAGGCGGTTATGCATTTGATCGTCATTTTTGATGTCGATTTTAATTGGCTTAGAGGTAATTTTTCGTTGGTTTGAAGATTGCAGGGCATATAACGTAAAAACCGGATCATTAATTAAATCATTATCTCAAAAATGATAATATATGGATAGAGGCGGTTATGCTTTTACATCCCTCATATAGAAAAAAGCAGGAACAAATCGTGATGAAATTAAACTTTTTTTAGTCGGAGTCGGAGTCGTATTTTTTTAAGATTCCACAGCCCTACTTATATGTTATTGATTGAATTTGTAGAACTCCCTCAACGTATTAAGTTCTTAGGTATATTGGCCACCATTGCCAACCTATTTTTTTACAAACCAAATATTTTTATAAATTCACGGACGGTCTGCGTCGTTGGCTTCCGTGACGGACATTACAGTACGAGAATCATTTATTCATGTATATAAAAGAATATGTATATTTTTAATATATTTGTTAAATACATGGCGCATTGGCGTCAGCTGTAATGCTGTATATATATTATATTTTCTTCAATAAGGCACGAGGCAAAACAAAGGATTGAAGGAAACAGCTCTGATATAATGCCCTCCCATTGAATATTGACAGTGAAACATGGTAATAAACGCAGTTTTAAAAATATAAAAGGTTTGTTTTGATTTTCAATTGTTTGGCTTGGTGTTTGAAATTTGGTTGTTTCGTTTAAAATTCTACAGATTGTTTGACGGAATCGTTTGTTTTAATGCAAAAACGATTGCGGTTGAAGCTTCAATGAAAGCGGGAAAGACGACAAAAGAAGCCGGAGGGAAAAAAAATTAGAATCAAGAAAAAGTGATTATAATTAAAGGGCCGCAACCGCCCACTTTCGCGAAAATTTAATTCACCAGCCCAAGCGCCGGCCAACTAAAACACTCGGGAAAAAAATAACAACGCGCGAACCCAAATTAAATTTACATAAATCAGGGTCCGCACCAAGACTCCGGCTGAATAAGATTATCATTAAAAAAATCAAGTTATTAACCCTCGAAAGACGGTCCGAACGTGGGATCCTAAGGGGGGGACTAAAATTACCCCAGTGTTTTAGGTTTATTGTCATAGATTGCATTAAAAAATATTTTATAATGCTTTAACGTATCTCTATATATATTTTTGTAAACTATGTCCGCTCCGAAAATGGAGCATATGAACTCCTCACAGAGTTTATCTCAACACATGTTTTTCAACAAGAACTGCTTATTACTCAGTTGCTCAACCAATATTTTTCGAAAAAAAAGGATACGAGGACTAGGACAAGAGAAGTGATTAGTTAATCGCTGTCACAATGCGTCGCTCTTTTGGATCGGAAAGATGGGATGGGATTTTCAACAACACAAACACTGCCATGCCTTTGAACAGATTTAACGAAAAAATCTGCTCTTACCAGGAACCGAACCCAGGTGGTCCGGCACGCAAGCCAACAACGTTGACACTGCGACACAGACCGGACTTTATATATCGTTCCAAAAATACATATCAATATATAAAAATCGATATATTCTTATAATTATTCATATTTCAAGCCGTGCATAAATGGACAAGCAGATCGTATTGATGTTCAAGACAGACTGGCGTAATTGAAACTGTTTGCGTGAGCGCTTATCTACGCCTTTTAATGTAAAAGCATTCATTTAATTTGAAACGTACGTTGAAAGAGGCACGTTTGAGATAAGATAACGTTATCTTATAGCGTATGTGCAGTGAAGTTTGAATTCTGGCAATTGGTAGCGACTATGGCGACATGGTTTTCGTCCAATATTGATCCGACTTATTTTATGTTTTATTTAAATTGAGACGAAACTAGTCGATCGTAAAAGATGTAAAAAACAATAATTTAACTCTTACCACTCTGCAGGCCACGGAGTCTGGCCGGAAAGATTCTGATAGCTTCATGGGCCAGGGATTTTCGATAAATACAGTGGAACACTGCAACATGCTTTATTAACCAACATTTTATGATTTAAATCTACAGTTCGTTCAAAATAGGTGACTCACTTAACCAAGAATATATATTTTTTAAATTGATTATTTTTTAAATACCAGTCATGAGAAAGAATTGCAAAAGGTTAAGAATACCAAAAGCTTACACATTGTACCACTAATATTGAGAAAAGATATTTAAGATAAAGTGGCAGTGGTGGTAAACTATCTTACCCACCGGGACGGAAATGTTAAAAAAATTAAGTTATCAAGGAAAACATCAATGGGTGAAATTTGTTCTTCCCGGGATTTCACCCCTAATCCCGGCGCTTATTCGCAAGGTTAGAGATTTGCATTTTAAGAGCTAAGCGCAAAGTGGCGACTGTAGGGGAAGATATCTTGAGTATTAAAATAATATCATTAGGAGATGAATTACATCGTTGGTTGTTTAAGGCCACAGTAATATAAGATATTAACTTAAATACGACAGCAAGTAATACAAGTGAAATTATTTTGGAACACCGTGTACCGTGTATTTTAACAATGATTTATTTTTATGTATACCATGATATTTTTGAAGAACTTGTCATTTTGATATTTTTTGATGTTATTTACGAATAACAAATATGGGAGATATAGTGAAAGAATCGTATATTACAGGGGTGGCCAGACTTTTATGCCTGCGATCGACTTTCGTTTGAAATTATTGGCGGCGATCGACCAACATTAAAAGTAGTAATTTAAAGTATAATATATTAATCAAATTGCCAACCCTTGTATGACCCGGGTTTAAAAAAGAGATTTTCGTCGATATTCGGCTAACTTCGAGATTTTAGCGTGCTAAACTACTCCCAACCACCACCCGCCACGGCCTTACATTCGGTATCAGCGATCGTGTCCCGTGGCGTAACAACGTTAAGCGTATCTGTTCTGTTTGCGAGTATGGAGTTGTCTCGGGAGCATTTGCCCAGGACTTGGAGGCCAAGGCACTCAAGTGTGCATTACTGACTCTAAATAATTAGCAAACCCTATACGTTACTGATTCTGAGAAATGCTATTTAATGCTGTCATTAATGCAATCAACAAAGGCCGGTTACGGACCTATACGAATAGGTCCGTCCTTGCACCGTATGACGCCGCAAATTTGCTGAAGGCCAAATAATTATTTTTATTGGCTACCAAGTCGGCGTGGCCTACTGGCCCGACAGCTGGTCGGACCAACCTGAGTAAATCTTCCCGCTCAGAGGACATAAAAGGACAAAATCCATAGAATGTGATCAGCATCCATTATATCGCCGCATCTACATGTCGGCCCATCTACCATCCGGCATTTAGGGTGCTGTCCCTGTCACACGACTTGTAGAGCACGCTTCTTGGGACGGGCAGCAGAGATTTGTACAGATCAGATAGGAGATCGACGCTTTGGCCACCCCTGGTTTATATCATGTCTTCTGAGAAAATGGGTTTTGTTTTATAAAAAGGGTATAAAAAAGAAAATTTCATTTCAATAATATGATTTTCATTCGCTAATATAATAAATGTAATTGAAAATAAACACATTTTCAATCATGATGAAGACTGTTATTTTAAAAGAATGGATGTTCTATCTGGGTGAAATTAATATGCATTTAACACTTTTAAGGTGTTCACTGTCGATACTTGGTGGAATGGCATTATATTAATTAATAAAATATCTTTTGTATTTATTCCACATTAAAGTCATAAGGAACTGGATCGGTTTCGCTCATCGGGAGCATCGCCAGTTCTTTCGATAGATTCGGCAGCAACTTTGTGCAAATAGTTTTAAAAAAAGAAGAAAAACAGCACAATCGATATTAGACTTTAATTAAATGGGTGTATATATGTATCTTATATATAAAACCGAAACGGGGGATGTATGTCTGTAATTCCCTTTTGCATTGTTGTTGCAAGTTCAAACAAACGAATTGATTTCGCTCGCGAAAGTTTCGACGGTAAATTTGTTTCGTTATCAATGTGTGTGTAGAGACTCCAATTACTCGAGTATCGAGTGGTACATATATAAAACCGAAACGGCGTATGTATGTCTGTGGGTCTGTAATTCCCTTTTGCATTGTTGGTCATTAAGTTGCCATAAAAACGAATATGAAAGAAAATATGTTTGATTTTTTTATCGGCGTAGACATTTAATCAAAATGTAATAAATTAGTCTTATACTGAACTTTTCCCGGCTTTTATTAATATAAAAATGTTTTTATTTACGTGAAGGTATTATTTGACATTTCTTTGACAGCAAATTAGATTTTTTCCTTGAATATGGACATTTTAATGGGCGAGAATGGGGCTGTCAATATATGAAAGGGGCTGTGAAATGTCAATGCCAGTATGAAATGTTCATTTTATTTCCATTTTAATTGACCTAGACTTTTGAATTTTGAAAAAGGTTGTTTCAACTTGGCCCGTCTGAATTTACGCGCTGAGGTGAACATAACCCCAAACTGGTCCGAGCGAAGCCGCGTTTGAATACTAGTATAATTATATGTTATATTTAATTTCACAAATACAGGTACGCGGTGCAATTACTCTTCTACTAAAGGGCATCAACACGGATATTGAAGGCGTCCCTCTGACGCCACCCTTGTCGCAACATATACCTGAAAATCATACTCTCCGCTCATTCGTATATGAGCTGGCGTACAAAACGGCTCTAACAGCTTGGCAAACTAGGTGGTCTGCATCCACCAAAGGGCGTCAAACATATCTTTTCTTCCCAGACGTGACCTGGAGGCTCAAGGTGAAGAGTCTAGCGCCTGGACACTGGACTTCCCAGCTTATAACTGGACATGGAAAATTCAACGGCAAACTATTTGGGTTGGGCAAGTTGGTCGAAAGGCCGGATTGCACTTGTGGACACGACTACCAGGACGCTAATCACGTACTGTGGGACTGCCCCGAGATGAATGCCGAACGAGCTGAGCTGTTTGCTGCGGTCCGTCCTCATACTCATACTGACTTGATCTCAACCAAGGCCAATTTTAAGGCATTCGATAAATTTGCAACATCATATGGGGAACGGGATAATCTTGATTCCTCTTCAGATTCAACGCGAAGTAGATTAAACTCCACGGATTCTCAGTATACAGATACATAAGATACTTAATATCACTCTAACGAAGTGGCTGAGCAAGTCACATTTTATTTTTTATTCTCTTTCTATTTTTCTTCTCTTTAAGCACCTTAGTGCATGGTTAAAAGATCAGTCCCGTGCAGCTCTGTCTCGGGCCAAGTAAGTGAGGAGTAAATTCGTTTCTTTTCTTGATCGTATAGCGTTATGGAAGGCGGCTGTGAAAAATGGCTGCACACACATAACGGATGGGTGGTGGGACAACCAACTTGTTCACCCAAATATATATTTATTTTCAATGACAGCTTGGAGAAGAATATATTTTCACTGAGAATACAGTTTCACTGTAACATATACATAAAATTGAATTAAAAATACATATTTTGGACTGAAACTACTTGAGTATACCTACTCGATACTCGAGTAGTTCAGATATCGAGTAATTGGAGTCCCTAGTACTGATGTTAGTGTACAGTTGTAGATTTTTTATTGAAACCTATTTCAAAAGAAAATAAAACAATACTTCATAATGTTGTTGTGCTGGGAAATACACACATGGCATCATTTCCAATTTTATTTTACCCATTTCAATGGATTAACCAACCATTGTTACTGCACGGCCTAGCAAGAACAGTGAATGAAAAAAATAGTAATATTACCGGTTTTTTGGCGATTAAGCTTCCTTCTATGTAACATTTTTTTAAAAGCTCACAAACTTTCAGGCTGTTTTTTATACCAACAATGTCGTTCGAAGCCATTATGCCGCAAGCTCTAGCCCAGGGGTTCTTAACCCTGTGCCCGCGGGGCTATTATCGTGCGCCCACCACAAAGTATCAAATAACTAAAAAACTCTCATTTTATCAGAATTATATTATATTTAATTTGAATTATATGAATTTTACTTTTCCATGAGTTTTGTCGCAAACGACCCGGGTTTCACCTTTCGGCATCTTCAGGTATTTCAACTGACTGAGTCTGAACTGACTGAGGTCAGTTCAAGTACATCCGTGCACTTGAAATGCCTGAAGATGCCGAAAGGCGAAACCCGGGTCGTTAGCGACAAAACTCATGGAAAAGTACAAAATTAAAACAATTCAAATTTGATATTGAAATTCTTTCAAGCGCCCTCAGTCGAAATCCTTAATTATATTTTATTTATTGAAATTATTTTTCAAAGAAGTTTTTATTCCAATGTAACTGTATGCTTTTTTAATATTTGTAAAGGGAAATTAAAAAATAGTACATGGGCAAAGATTCTCAGGAAATAATGATAGAAATTAGTAATCATGTTGAAAGTACTTAAAGATGTGTTGTTTTTAAAAATCCGGACTGCACCCGCCACTATTCTCTTCAATCCAAAATGTGTCCGCAGTTGCAATAAGGTTAAGAACCCCTGCTCTAGCCAGATGAAATAGATTTTTACGCCCAATCAGCCTATTTGATACAATCAATTCTAACGTGAACAAGAATGTACTCGTAAAAAAGCTTTTTATAAGTTAGAATTTTATTACTTAAGTTGAAAAAATCCTTAAGTGGCCGACAATTGTAGGTTTTACCCTATGTAATATAAAACTGCACGGGCTCGGGTAACAAACCGTTTATTCCGGATGTATACGCCATTATTATATATCTAAATTACATACATTTTATAATTTGATATTAAATTATTTTAAATGTTGAAAAGTTAAAAAAAAACTGTCGGGCCCGGGTCAGGTTCGGGTCAGATGTTTGGTAATGAACCTCGGGCTCGGGTCGGGTATAATTTTTAAATTTCAGCCCGTGCAGACCTCTAGTATGTACTAATAACCGAGCCCATAAACTGCGCAATCTAAGCCAATGACGTTTACCACTGAGCTAAACAACAAGTAAAAATATAGTTCGCGATGATTAAAATACTTAAAAGAACACAGTAAATAGTTTGTTACTTTTTAGTTTGAAGTAAGTTTAAATTTCAAAATTATTCTTACAATCACTTTGACTATACAGAATTTTATCATATTTTCATTCTCTTCAATAACTTTCAAACGCAGTTCTGAAAGAATGCCATATAATGCGAACCCTAGTGACAACAAAATGAAGCAAGTTTTTCAAAGGGAAATTTCTTGTCTCAGTATAAAGAAAATTTCGCGAAGCCGGTTGATTCAGATTATTGTGTGCTTTATGTAATATATGGGTAAAAAACAGGCTTATTCGGCGTTGGAAGGTTTTTCTGCAACGTTTTCAGTTTCATATATTAGACGAAACTTCGTTGGGTCTCTTGCATTGGCGGATCCAAGGAGGGATCATGGGGGCCATGATCCCCCCTGACGAGAATTTATTCCAAATTTGAATCATTTGAATTTTGTACTTTTCAATGAGTTTTGTTGAACTGTCAGAACAAGTACATCCGTGCACTTGAAATGCCCGAAGATGCCGAAAGTCACTAAGTCAAATTGCTATGAAAATATGAATAAGCGAAAATTTAAATTTCAATGAATTAGGTGGGTTTGTTTAAAATTATCGGGATCTACTTTTATTTTTGTATAAAAGCGAAACATCTTTTTATTACGCTTCAGTTCAAGTACATCCGTGCACTTGAAATGCCTGAAGATGCCGAAAGGCGAAAACCGGGTCGTTAGCGACAAAACTCATGGAAAAGTACAAAATTCAAACATATAAATTTTATATTGAAATTTCATCAGTCAAAATCTTTATGAATTTATTCCATTCAAAATAGTATAACATGAATTTTTAAATGATTTTTATTTAAATATAATATATATATATTGTATGTATTCCTCTTTTTTTTCATTTTTACGCCAATGCGCCAAATATTCTTAATTGTTAAAGTCATACGAGATTAACTCGATGATAAATAATGAATCAGTTGTGCACAAAATCAACGATACATTACATACACCCAGCCCAAGATCTCTTTTTTTTCAATTGAAAAAAATTACCTTGCCGGGAATTGAACCCGAGCCCCCTGATCGCTAGGAAAAGCTCTTGCCACTATACCACAGTGACCGACCAAACCATGAACCTTTAGTAGCAGCTATATTTACGACATTTATAATTATATCCTAATTGTGAGGTTTTGTTAGGAGTTTTTCCACATTACGACGCATGTAATCCTGGTTATAGAATCGTTTGTTTTCTGAAAGATTATGAGGGTCTGGCTTTGTAACATATCTACTGGAAAATGGATATCTAGCATGAATATTTTTTTAGCCGATTTCCAACGTCAAAAAAATGAAAATTTGACTTGAATTTTATATATCCGATTTTTCTCTCGTATTAAACTGTGTTAAGTTTTTTAATGTTTGCATTTTTGAATTGAAATAAAAGAATCGATGATAATAGTCAGAGTCATCAATTAAATCACATGATTTTGTTCGGGGTCATCACTTCTTAAAACGAAGGGTCATCATTTCTTCTATAAAAAAGTCGCAAAAAAAAAATAGCGGTTGCGTCCAAATGGCCACCCCCTGGGACAATTTCTGGTTCCGCCACTGGTCCCTTGAATGCAAAGCTCGAATAAAAAAGCTCGGGAAATCGTGTGCGAGGGGTTTTTCTTTTAAATATGTCACCATCGGCCTTGAGAAAAACATCTTGAATTCGTTTAAAAATAACACCGAAGGCGCACGACTGACAGCAGAAAAGTGTATATAAGAAATTTAGTGAGCTGGTTTTATTTTTGGCTATCGATTACATTTAACAATGCATTGTTTACAAACGAAATGATATGAGACATCCAGTATCAAACCCGACCAGGTCTTGTTTTTGGCGATGTACACTTTTTTTATTGATTCCGGTAGGGAATTTATATACCTACAATTATATTTCAGTTTAAAAGTCGTAATCCAAGTGTATAAAAATCAACTTTAAATAATGATGTTAATATCAAAAACAGCCAAGTCAATGGCATCTTATCATCAAGCCGGCCAATCTATATAGAAACCAATCAGATTGCAGTATTTTAATCAGCTGACTGATTTTTCGTTGTTATTTGCAGTAAAATGGAGCAAAATATTGTATATAATATCAAGAAAGCGACCACAAAATCCATCTAGATAGAAAAAAGCCGTGGAGAAACAGAAAAAGAAAGTTATTATTAAAAATCTTATATATAAAACCGAAACGGTGTATGTATGTATGTATATATGTGGGTCTGTAATTCTTTGGGAATGATATAACATTAAATAATTATTGGTCGCTTAATCCGAGCGAAGACGGGTAGCAATACTAGAAATACTGAAACGGCGTATGTATGTATGTATATCTGTGGGTCTGTAATTCTTTGGGAATGATATAACATTAAATAATTATTGGTCGCTTAGTCCGAGCGAAGCCGCGTAGCAATACTAGAAATACTGAAACGGCGTATGTATGTATGTCTGTGGGTCTGTAATTCTTTGGGAATGATATAACATTAAATAATTATTGGTCGCTTAGTCCGAGCGAAGCCGCGTAGCAATACTAGAAATACTGAAACGGCGTATGTATGTATGTCTGTGGGTCTGTTATTCTTTGGGAATGATATAACATTAAATAATTATTGGTCGCTTAGTCCGAGCGAAGCCGGGTAGCAATACTAGTTATATATAAAAAATGGTCATTTCAACTCATTTCAATTTCAAAAACGGACAAGTCATATATTTAAACTGATTCTTAAAAGAAACCGGACGTTTAAACGTATTTATTTTATCAGTATTATTATTTACAGTATAGGCAACTGAAAAGATTAAAAAAGTCAAAAAATTTCGTCAAAAATCAAATAGTTCAGATACTAGTTCTTTCAACGTTACTTAAAAAGTAGCTTTTATTTAGTTCAAAAGATAACTTCATTTAATAAGATATTTTACACCAAAACCATTTTTTGTGCGGAAGATGCGTTCCGCAAAAAATCGCAGAAAAAAAGTTATGACTTAATATGGGAACATACAATGTAGAAGGACGCGCGTGTTAAGGTCACATAATAATAAACAGGTGAAATACTGGATTTTGCACGTACAATATGCGAACAACGCGCTGTTAATTACGTTATTATATGATATTATCTACGTTATATAGTCCCAAAAATATATTTAAGCAATCAAAGATTGCATTAAAAAAGCCGCATTACTTTGAAACCGCACTAAAAAGAGTTTTGATTGTTAAGTGTTCTAAGTGATAATAAAGCAAGATTGTAATAAAGCAAGATTGATTCTAAAATTATAAATGACGGAAAATGGAGTTTTGGATTTTTTCTTTTTACGGTAAGCAAAGAGGGGAGAATATTGAAAAAAAATGAACAATAATTATACTACTTGTTACGTTAACATTAAAAAATATTAACTAATGAGATGAAATCATTTGGAAACTGTTCACCCATTGGAAATAAATTTACCAGTGGTAAGTTACCTGCTCCATTTGATGCCTCTGTTAGAGGTGAAGCATGTGTCATCATTAGTACCACATTTCTAGGAATAATCAAAGCTTTTTTAAATGTAATATAATGATTCATTCCTTTTCAAATTCCAAGCTGTTCATTTTCAATCCTATCTTATTTACTAGATGAAGTAAAAGAATACAGCAATAACTCGTCCAATTATGGTGTACGCCACACCAGTGTAGGCTTTTGCTCACCAAAAGCATCTGAAGACTCTCCAGGTTGTTCAGAATAAGTCATTGAGGCAAATATGTGATGCTCCATGGTTCGTGCGTCGTTCGCTGTTACTCAGAGATTTAAGTGTGCCAACTATTCGCGAATTCGTTCTTGAAACCTCTAAAAAGTTTCATAAGGCTGTGGGCCTTCACGGTAACCCAACAATCTCTTGCTTGCAGAATTATGACGAGAAGGCCTCAGAGAATCGATATAGGCCCAGAGCTATTCTTCTCGATGACCCTCCCTAGATAGAGACGCAATATTAAACTGACTTCTCAACTGTAGCGATCGCGCCCTCCTGTCGGAAGCGATAGGAAGGGAATGTCAACAAATAAAATTCAAGAGTTAAAACATTTAGAGACGAGGAGACTGGAAGAACTTTGGCGCTGACACGCCTTAGAACTTGATGCTCCTGTCAAGCAGATATCAAAAAAAAAAAAATGTCTACTTTAATATTAAAATTAAATTTACGTTTCCTACGAAGCGAGTTTTCAATGAAATAATTGTTGACAGGTTTTCTGACCAATATAATAAGCATGGCAGTCTCCACAAGAGATGCGATAGATACCACTATGTGATCCTATCTGTATTATAAGATTTTATAGAAATTATTAACGGAATAAACCGCGGATTGTAAGTTATCTGGTAACTCCGAATAAATTGAAAGTCTGAATAATTTTATATTAAAATTTACGTCCACAAAGTTACCGTCGAATCCATCGAAAGTTTTGTATTAAATCTTGTATTTAATTTGTATTAAATCGAAAACTATATTATTGAAAATTGACGAAATAGCTCACATAAACACGTGCCATAGTTTTATTATAACTAATTCATATATGAAGAGCTAATTTTCAAATGTGGACAAATCCAAAATATTTTTTTTCAACAGCCAGTTTTAGATTAATCTTTTGAGACCGTTTTTATTTACATGGAAAAGTTTGAATTGTTACACATTATCCGTAATTCCTTAATTTAAAAAATATGTTAAAAATATTGATAGTGATACCGCATGATGTTGTAGGGTATCAGAACTCTCTCGGACGATCTTATTTATCACCTCAATCAATAATAATAAGACCAAACGAGTAATATAACGCGAATAAATGCATTCAAATTGTTATAAATTCATGTAACCGACTCATTGCGACGGCTTCGCAGTGATTGGTTGAATTCAGCTCAGGCCAGAATGCTTTGCGTTGATTGGTCGAGCTGTTTTTCATACTAGAATCACGGAGTATAAATGTGGCTGTCAAATAAAATAACCGCCAAGTCAGTTAGTCGTTATCCTTCTTTCAAAAGTCATCAGTTTTTTTTATCGCCCTCCTTTCTCGGACAGGAGGAAGTCACATTATTCATTTGGTCTTACGCTTTGAAATGTAGTCGCAACTACAATTATATCTGTGTAACTGACAATCTAAATTGAGAACAATAAACTAGCCTACTCTGGGATAGAGTTACGGCAAAGAGAAACCGTTTGAAATCTTTGCGAGAGACACCTTTCTCCCCATCCTGTCCCTAAGTTCCGTCGACGAACGCCTTAGAATGACGCTGTCTGACGCAGTCAGATTGGGAAGAAACCCTGGTCGTCTTAATAGTAAACACAAATTAAAGAGGAAAAAGTAATGAAAATATCTCACACTATCAGTTTTTCAACAAATGGATTTGTCTACTTTTGAAAATTAGCTCCTCATATATGGTTTATATTATATAAAAAAATACATTTTGCTTTGTTTAAATGTTACCCAATGGTTTTATACTAAAGATGTAGCGATATGCTTGATGAATTTACGATTGTCGTTGAACTCTTAAAAAAAAATCCGTTCTCGATATTGATTTAACTACAAGGTGAATTTGTTAAGTCGACACCTTACTTCTAAAAGGTAAGATATGAGCGTTTAAAGTCTCGATTGATTTAAATTCACTTGTAAGAGCTTGTTGAGCAAGTAAAAAATGTTTCAGTATATTTATTTCTTCTTCTTGCTGAAAAATAATGATCTTAAAGATCTTTTTATTTTTTTAACCATGTCCGCTCCCTCACGGAGTTTATCTCAACATATATTTTTCTGCGAGAACTGCTTGTTACTCAGTTGCTCAATCTCTCTTTTGTTGAAGAGAGTAGGGGATGGAGAGGAAACGAGGCCTCGGATAGGACTAGTGGTTAGCTTATCGCTCTCGTTATGCGTCGCTCTTTGGGATAGGAAAGATGGGAAGGTATTTTCAACATCACAAACACTCATGCCTTTGAACGGATTTATCGACTAAACAAATCCGCTCGTACCAGGAATTGAACCCTGGTGGTTCGGCACGCAAGCCAACAACGTTGACTTTGCGCCACGGACCGGACATATATTACATATCTTAAGATTCAATGATGGAAATAATGATGACAATCTTAGAACTTTTTCAAATAAATTTAGTAAAAATAGTGTGCAGATGCAGTGTAACTCCGAAGTTCTGCTAACTCTGTAAATCAAACATAGATAATTCTGAAATTACGATACATGATAGAATGCGGTAAATAGAAGCTTTTCCGACCAAAAAGTCATTTTAGGCATAAATGTTAAATATAACCTTTTTCAAAGTAAGGCTACGACTTTCAATGTGTTTAGAGATAATAGATAACTTAGAATCCGCGTTTTATTCCGTTAAAAATGTGGTTAAAATCTTGCTATACAGTTAGGATCACATAATAGCATTGTCACATTGTGGTAACTATCGTCTTTCTTGTGGAGACTGCCATGCTTATTATATAGGGCGGCCTGGTATGAAAATTACTCTTGAAATCAGAAAACCTGTTAAAACATTATAAGATTGAAAGGTATTTCAAAAGTAATATTTTTTAAAGTTTGCAATCACTTTTTGCGGTAAATACAAGCTTTTCCGAGCAAAACGTAATTTTAGGCCAAAATGTCAATAAAAACCTTTTCAAAGTGAGGTAACGAAATGATAGTCGATTTAAGCACGCCGATTAATAAAAACCAAAATGAAAAAATACCTTTTCACAAGTAACGTTATTATTTTTCTAATAAAAAAAAACAAACTATTAAAACGAGATTATACTTCGGGAAAATCAACACGTCACATAACCATTTGCAAAACTTTGTATTTCACAAAAAATGCGAGCGTCGGCATAGAAAATAGTTTTTTTTTTCAAAGTAAAGATGAACTGATTGAAAAATAATATTTGCAATTATACGAAAAAATATTACTTAGTATGTATTTGAAAGTAGAACTTTTTAGATTAAAATCCATTCACTACATATATTACTTTGTCCGATTGTATCTATGTCATTAAAGGCTGGTCATGGACAAAGTGAGTTGCTTTTAATTTTTAAGTATTGAGTACGAAGAGAATTATATGATTCAGTCAATAGCTGTTATTACACCACGCCATCGATAGTTTTTTGCTGTTGTTGGTTTAAAATTATATTACTTTTTATTTACCATCTCCGCCATCAAAGTGAAGCTTATGTAATTCTTATGGAGGTTATCTTAACAGAAGTGTTTCTGAACTGAAAGTTGCTTGTCAGTAAAGCAAATGTTTTTCAATAAAATAAAAAAATTTAAATCAATAATTAAGGATATTATTTCAATGAGATTTATAGATCACATAGTTTGTATTTATCATACAATTAATGGCTACAAATACTGGTTCCTCGTTAGGAAAAAAACCTTTTTCACATTGTTTTCGAGCAATCCACACTGTTTGTTTTAAAAATATGGTGTTTTTATAGTATTCGAAGTTGTCCTATATTAAAGGCTTGTTTTCAATTCTTTTTTTTAAATTATCTAGTTTAATATATAATATACTAGCTGTACCCTGCGCGCGTTGCTACGCCAGCAACTAAAATAAATTTGAAGGAAAGACATTACACAAATATTCAATTCAATTTGCATGTATTCAATACTCGAGAAATTTGTAAAAATTCGATATCAATTTTTGGGGGGGAGGCGGGTTGTTTGGCAGGGTGGGGTTTGGGGGGAGTATGGGAGGGTAGGCCAGAAACCTTCGAAGAAGTGAACTCGAAAAAAAAAATCGATCGGTCGAGCGGTTTAGTAGTCCATAGCGGACATACACACAGACATTCATTTTTATATATATATAGATAGAAGATGTAAAACATAAAAATTCTATGCTATTTAAAAATAATGAGATATTTTTTGTACTTACTACAAAGAAAATTTATTTAGGTCAAGACCAGTTTCGTTCATCGAAAGCATTTTCATCTAAACGGTTGAAAATATTCGCGATGAGCGTAACCGTGCTTTATCTTAACTTTGGAAAACCTTATGTTATTGTATTATTTACAAAGATAATTTGTTTCTTTTAACCATTTTCGCTCCCAAATTGAGCATATGAACTCCTTATGGAGTTTATCTCAACATATGCTTCTATACGAGAAATTTACTCAGTTTGTTTTTTTATTTTTACGATAAAAATTAAACAGAATACATGGCATTACATGGCCAATGCGCCGTGCATTGGACAATTAATAAAAATAACACAAAAGTATTACACAAAATTGAAAAATAAAATAAATATAGAATTGGTGTATGGAACAGAACAGAAACATATTAATATATGTTTAAAAACCATACCGAAATGTCCACATCCAGGTTGCATTCTCAGTTGATCAACCTCTCTTTTTCGAAGAGAGCAAGGATGGAAAGGTTACGAGAACAAGGACTGGACTTGTGGTAAGGTGATCGCTGTCACTATGCGTGGCTAGTGGATCGGAAAGGTGGGATTTATCGACTGAAAATATCTGCTTGTACCGGGAATCCAGCCTGGGCGTTCCGACACGGTCGAAAACGATGTTGACCACTGCACCATGGATCGGGCTTGCTTATTCGTTTATCACGACGATATAAACGTTATTTATTATAAAAGTATAGCTGCTAAGATTTTAAATAGTACGTCACTCCAAATCAATGGTTAATTAATTCATTGATATATATACTTGAATGCTAAGATGTTTGAGCCGTTGTTATGTCGTTAGAATTCAACCCCTTTGTGTTCCCGAAAGTAAATGAAAACCTATCTTCCTTTCGTATTCCCGCTTTTCTCTCACACCCTCTCTAGCGATATAAGCGACTGACTTTAAACGCTTTCTCGTTAACATTTCCGTCCCGGTGGGTGAGACAGTTTACCACCACTGCCACTTTATCTTAATATTGGTGATACAGTGTGTAAACTTTTGGTATTGATAAATCATTGTTTTTGACATCTTCTGCAGTAAAAAAAATACAAATTTGATCGACTTGTTTCGTCGCAATTAAATAAAAAGTCAGATTATTATTGGATGAAAATCATTTATATCGTTGCTACAAATTGTTAGGATTAAAACTTCACTGCCCATACGCGATATACATCTCTTTAAACGAACGTTTCAAATAAAATGGATGCTTTGTAGATTAAAAGGTGTAGATAAGCGGTCGCGTTCTCAATTTTGATATAGCCAGTCTGGAATAAACATGCGCGACTTAAAATATGAATAATTGTAGGATTTTTTTTAGGACGATGTATAAAGATACGTTAAAGCATGATATAACATTTTTTTAATGCAATTTATGCCAATAAAGCCAAAACACTTGGGTATTTTTAGTCCCCACTAGAGACTCCAATTCGAGAATCGAGTACTCGATACTCGAGTAGTTTGAAAAATACTCGAGTAATACTCGTAATATATAAATGAAGATTTAATTCCAAATTTTATTTTGTTTTAAGCAGCGGACAAGAAAACTAGATAGCACAATTTAATTGTTTGTTAACTTTTAAGCCAAGGTCCACAGCAACAGGGAGTTTTTTCTACTGCTGGAATTAAAAACTAAAATTTGGACCAAATTTGAATTTGAGACGTTTAATTCTCTATTATTTTTGAAATATATGATTCATAAATTTAAATAAATATAATGATAAAATAAAATAAGCTTATTTATTTATGTATCATCTATTTATAGACACAAATTTGAATTAATAAAATATATTTTGGCACATCTGAAACTACTCGAGTATACTCGAGTACTCGAATATCTTAAAATTTTACTACTCGATACTCGAGTAGTTGAGATGTCGAGTAATTGGAATCCCTAGTCCCCACCATTCTGATCACAAGTAATTTTTCAGGGATAGTCTTTCGAAGGTTAAACAAATTCTGCTCAGTTCATTGAGGACGACAAAAAAGTTAGGAGATAACCACTAAACTGTAATAAGTTTTCTACCGAGTAAGTAATCGCTAACGAGAGTCGAATTATATTGAAAAAAGCGTACATTGCTTCAATTTGAGTTGAATCGTTTAGTATAAATTCGAAAACCACTCGAAATAGTTCCGATAATGTTTCTAAGCCTTGCGTAAAAATCTAATTATCAATAAATAGTTCAGATTTAATGAAAACTCACTGCGCTACTACTTATTGTTCTCCACGTGAAATAAAAGATTCTTTTGGAATTGATTTTGTTAAAGACTACAACCAGGGCTGTGCTGGAGTCGTCGTCTTCGCGGAGTTTTGGCCGGCGTCGTACTCGAAGTCGGAATTTTTGAGCATTGTCTGCATATAATTTAGCCGGATTGGTTGGTTAAAATTTAATTGGATACAGTGGAACCCCGATCTTACGTTCTCGCATTATACGTCTTCCCGCGTGGTGCGTTCGTTTTCTATAGTCCCGGCATTTAGTTAATATATAAAACTTTCCCGCATTAATCGTTTGTTTTATACGGTCCCTTGAAAAACGTAGATTCGGAGTTTCACTGTACACATAAATAGGATAGCTAGGGAAAGAATATGACGAAATTAATTTTTTTTTTAGTTGGAGTTGTGTTTTTTGTCAATGCTGGAGCCGGAGTCGGAGTCATGCATTTTTGTGTGAAAGCTAATTTTGTCGAACTCACTACTTTACCAATTTCAAATATTTTTTTTTTCTCTTTCTTATATCTGTAAAACATATTTTTTTTCATACTATGTTTTAATCTTTTTTCACATTGCAAAAACAATACCCTAACCCCGTGTCTTAGGTAGGCGAGACGAAGCGCTGCGGTGCGCTGCAGCGACGTGTAAAAACCAATTAATTTTAAACGTAGCGGACTAAAGGTCGTATGTGCCATCGCTCGGCCAGACGCAATTAACGCTCTGGTGAGCTTGCACCGTTTGATATTTTCAAGCGATTCGCGCGCGCCACGAGTCAGGCACTTGAGGCGACTTACGACATATGCCGTCCTGACCGGATCGCGTCGCCCACATATGACACTTGCATGGGCGAGGACCGTTTGATATTTTAAAACTCTGCCGCTTTTAAAGCGCGCCGGATCGCTTCGCCCACCTAAGACGACCCGTAATACTTTGTGATTTTTTTTATGTACACGATGTTATGTTTATAATCAATACGGAGTTATTTATATAAAACTGAGCAAGACAAAATAAGGAGGTAGAAAACAATTGGTAACAGATAAATGAAAGTATTGTTAGTCAAAAAATGTATTTCTTGTTGTAGGATGATATGTATTACACTAATATTTCACTCTTTTATGCAAAAAATGTGACACGTCCAGGTTTGATGGTTAACTTCTGTTTTAAGTTGATAATGCTCGACATGAGCGAAACCGGTCCTGATGAAATAAATCTCATGTGGAAAAAGTACTAAAAATGTTTTATTATTTTTACTTCTCTGTTAATTAACCTTTTAAAGCCCTACGGTCCCATATGGGACCAGTGATTATCGCTATCGGATTACACTGATTTATGATAGTAGTTTTCAACACATGAATATTAGCTTTCATAAATAATGTCTTTGAGATAGGTACCAATCCATAATATTATTTTCGGTTTCATCAAATATTTTTGTCATTATGAGGAATATGAAAATCTGCATTAAAAGGTTGACTTTTGGGATATGCGTTGTGCTATATCCGGCAGACTTAGAGAATTAGAAAGCGATCAAGTTGCGATACTGGTCTTTGTTCGTAAATTATAAGCAATATTTTATTTTTTCTAACGCTTTTTATTTTACCTACAAAGGCTAACTTGTTTTAGAGATACAGTGGAACCCCGATCTAACGTTGTCGTATAAACCGTTTTCCCGTGAGTTTCGTTTATTTTCTAGAGTCCCATTCAAACAACCATAAAAAAATGATGAAAAATCCCGCATTAATCGTTCCCCGATTTTCGATGTCCTTGATTTATCGTCTAAATATTATGGTTCCGTCATTAATATTATCCCGATTGACAGTTATTGATGAATATTTATAATAAAAACATTCGACTCCAAGACAGCAGTGAAGAATAAAATGTCGAAAAACGCAATAATGAACCTGTTATGACATTTAACAGAAGCGTTATTGGCGTTCAAAAATGGAAATATTCTTCTATTCCAAGGAGAAAGATGAACCTGTTCTTAGAAAAATATGAGAAAATATGAGAAAATATGAGAGTCTTTGTAAGAATTGAAGTGTCAAACTGCAAAGAAGTAACTTGTTATTCCGGACTTTTATAGTTTATATAAGTTTTTTAAAAGTTTTACTTTTTTATTTGATACTACCCGCATTTATCGTTTGTTTTCATGGTACCTTGAACAACATAGAATCGACGTTAAACTGTATACTTATTTTTATAAGAGCTATGGCTCGCTCGTAATATAACATTAATATTAAAAATAAAAAGAAATTGCCGAGGTCTTCAACATTTTAATTGTAATCTACTTTTCTTGTATTTTTCTTCAATTTATTTGGTTAGTTATAATACCAATTGTTTGTCATACCTTGTAATTACTACTCAAACTTTGTATACATATAACTGCTTCGTTGTATTTCTTATCAGTTGACAATGCTTGCCAGGAGAGAAACCGGTCCTGATCCAATAAATTTTATCTGGAATAAGTACTAAAATTTTTTCATTATTTTTCTTATAAGCCATTGCACCAAGTATTGACAGTGAACACTTTAATTAACACGCTCCCAACTTGGATCATGTGAACTCCTAATGGAGTTTATCTCAACATATGTTTTTCTACGAGAACTGCTTGTTATTCAGATGGGAAAAGAGTAGGAATGGAAAGGATACGAGGACTAGGACAGGGCTAGTGATTAGCTTATCGCTGTCACTATGCGTCGCCTCTTTGGGATCGGAAAGGTGGGAAGGGATTTTCAACAACACCCATGCCTTTGAACAGATTTATCGAAAGAAAAAATCCGCTCGTACCAATAATCGAGCTCGGGCGGTCCGACACGCAAGCCAACACCGTTGACAATGCGCCACGGACCGGACCGAACACCTTAATAGTGAGCATTGATATTGTGGGTGCGTGACCAGCGTTGACCAACACGCGGTCCACGGGCCGCATGCTGCCCAATTTAAGATTTTCAGTGGGCCAATTTAATATTTTCTGCAAATTTACAAATGGAGTTAATAGACCTCCAATCAAACATCGAGTTAAAATGCACGTTTAAAGGAAATAAACATGAGTTTTATCAGAAATATATCCCCGAGGAAAAATTACCAAAATTAAAAAAGCTGGCAATGTACATTACAGCTGCATTTGAAACCACATATCGCTGCGAGTTCTTTTCGTTGCGTTCTTTTCAAAATTGAAAATAGTAAAAACGAAATGTTGCAACAGGCTGGCCGATGAAAACTTGATCAATCAACTGCGATGTGCATCGAAAAATTACCAGTCGATATAAAAAATATCAAGAAGTATAAAAAAAAAAGTGTCACATTAATTATTAAGTAAATAAAAAGTTCTAGACACAAGTAAACAGCAAACAGTTCACCCCTTTTATTTCGTATATTAGAAAATTGTCAGAACAAATTATTAGCCTTGTCTGATTCACCCGCACTTTTTCAAGCTGTTACATGCTGATAGGGAGTGCGGCGTATACAAAAATCAATCAATTTCGTATCGTAAAAATCTTGACTAATTGTCCCGATACAAAATAAGAGAAATCGTATATCTATCTGAGCACCAGCCACGATTTGATGATTAATGATGGTGTCGAGAATATGGCAGATGTGTTACTGTGTGCTTTCATATCAAGGCTGCGATGGGGGTAAAAAGCAACGGGACCATGAAAATCAGATGTACCACGGCCGTATGTGTGATGAAGCTCTGATTTGAAAGCTTATATTAAGTCTCTCAATCTGTTACATATTTCTGAATATTTACTTTTTGTTTTTTAACCGTTCTAAAGCTAACGACACACTGGTGTGTCACATAAGAAAAAGGTCTGACAGTTAAGAACTGACCGGTGGGAAACTATGCGTCAAAAATAATATTTTTCAAATTATCACACCGAATATATATCCGAGATCTCTTAAGGCTCACAAAATGAATATAAACTTTTCAGTTTAATTGTTGTTTTAAAAGAGATTCAACAACAAGTGTATAGAGGTCATCATTGCTGTCACAACTTTTGATAAAATATTCACAATATTTACGATAATATATGTATATATGTTTCAAAAAAATTGAATAAATACATATTATTCATTAAATCAAAAGAAAAATTTAACAAAAATTCATTCTATGATAGCCAATCGGGATGCAAAATTGACATAATATTATAAACTGTGTGTGACAACCCTTATCAAGGATTCGTTAATACTCTCTAAAAGCCATATGGTATGGGAATTAACATGGGATTGCTTTCATAAGGAATCAAAGACATCTAATGACGTAAGTAGTTTTAAAGTATTGTCTTTTTTTAATTTTTTAAAAAGTCGTAGCGTACAGGGCAAAAAGTGGGGATTTATTCTAGCTGGTAACAGGTTAAGCTGAATCCATTTGTAATATTAAACTATACAACTTCTCAAAAAGAATATAACGTTTAAAGTAACTTAACTGTGTTACTAATTGTGACACGTGTTTCCCCTATTTCGCCATTTGGTAATGTATCAGTATAAGTTTGTTGAAATTGGAATCCAGAGCATGTTATCAGAAATAAAATGTTGGCATTAAAGGCTAAATAAATTAGAGCGTTGAAAGGAAATAGTAGTTTATTAACTATCTGTCAAGAACAGTTACTGCCGTTCCAAGGAAGAAAACAGTAACTTGCCAAATTTCTGAAGTTGAGACATTTACTACATTATTTAATCTGTTAACTGCCAGCAAGTGCATGTATGACGGTACCTCGAACGCCACAAATTTTATTGTACAAATAAAACGTTCTAAACATATATTTTTAAATGTTTATTTGTAGAAAACTTGCCAATTACGATGCGATTGTGTCGTCATTTATCCATAATAACAAAATTAAAATATTTATGACTCATCAGTTACAATTGATTTTAGTTAGTAAAATC
This sequence comes from Himalopsyche kuldschensis, assembly GCA_028554975.1. NCBI lineage: Eukaryota > Metazoa > Arthropoda > Insecta > Trichoptera > Rhyacophilidae > Himalopsyche > Himalopsyche kuldschensis. Next base: position 909,913 of record JAHFWI010000096.1, read on the forward strand.
CCGCTTAAAGCGAGCGTATAAAGACGTAATTTTTTGTATGATTGGTGTGCCATTCACGGAAAATTTCGCGTCTTAAGACGTCTGTGGCAGCCATCCGGTTAAAAATCTTTATTTGGTACTAACTTTTATTACATTTTATTTAAGCAGTCAAACAACTTAAAACATATTACTTAAGATTTTATTAGCAAAGAGGCAGTCAATGTAACTATCGATGGCTTGTTTACACAGAAATAAGTTATTTTTCTCATCAACCGCCAAATACATACTAAAACATTATTTCATTTTTTAGAAAGGTTTTAGAGTAACTTACTGCCTTCTTGCTTAGCTACTGCATTATAGTAATTAGCTCAAACTTTTTTCAATATTGCTGCCATTTGATTTTATCAATTAAACAAATATTTATGAAAAAAACATTGACTTGTTTTTATTATTAACTAGCTGTACCCTGCGCGCGTTGCTACGCCAGCAACTAAAATAAATTTTGAAGGAAAGACATTACACAAATATTCAATTCAATTTGCATGTATTCAATACCCGAGAAATTTGTAAAAAATCGATATCAATTTTTGGGGGGCGTATGGAGGGGTTTGCCAGAAAACTTCGAAGGAGTGAACTCGAAAAATTCGTAAAGTTTAAAAAAAAAAATTGGGGTGGAGGTTGGGGGGTGGTTGGGGGGAGGGGTTGGTAAGCCAGAAACCATTGCGGGAGTGTACTCAATAAATTTGTAAAGTTTCACATCGATCGGACGAGCGGTTTAGTAGTCCATAGCGGACATACATACAGACATTCATTTTTATATATATAGATAGATAAATTTTTCTGTTAGAGGTTCGGCCTTTTTTCTTTTATTTACAACAGGGTTGGCCAAAGCGTGGATCACGATTGACTGGTCGATCGCGTAGCTATTCCTAGTCACCCGCCTATTTGATTCTTATTAAAATAACTTGATGTTTGTACTGAATTTAATATTAACGATTTTAAAGCATATTGCTTGTGATGATAAAAGTATACAAAAAGAATAGCTTGTTTATTATTTTACATTAACTGTTTTTAAAAATAACTTGAAATTGAACTGGTATTGATAATAAATGTTTATATCCAATTTAGACTGATTTTTGGCTTTAAATTACTACTTTAAATGTTGTTCGATCGACGCCAATAAAGTCGATCGCGGGCAAAAAAGTCTGGCCACCCCTGCTTTACAATAACATCGAGATTGGGATTCGTAATATGATAAAAATAAATAAGAAACCATATGAATAACTTTTATTTTATTTCACGGTTACCAACAAAAAGTTCTGAGTTAATAAATTCGATGAATTATTTGGGAACCGCTGATAGCGCTGTATGGACATAAATGATCGATTGAGTACTCGCTCAAGTCATTATTAAAGTTGGGAACATGTAAACAGTTTTTACAAAATACCGGCCTATTGAATTTTTATGAATATTTCGGAAAGATGAAAAGATCGTACCTATTGATTTTTGAATTTATTTACAGAGTAAATACGAAAAATTTTTAGTCAAATAATAGTCCACCTTCTTGTTAACGCGTATGAAAAAAACTAAATTTGATGTTTCTATTTATAGAATACAAGAAAGTGCCCGGAATGTGTTACAATGACACTCAAAGAAAGAAAGTGTTTTAATTTTGTTTATTGAAGTGCTTTTAGATACACAATATTTTTTTGTATATGCGTATACGCATAAATCAGAAAGTTTTCCAACGCGTGAGTAAGTAACATACAGCTTTCCATATGAAAAGCATGGATTTTTAAATTTACACACGCTTCTATCGATTGTTCTGTTGGTGGTCATTGCAAATGCGAGTTGCATCGGAAACTGCAAAAGTTTTCATTCGAATGGCATATCTGTCGGAATCATTAGTATGCGTGGCAACAGTACATCGTCTCATTGAAATGTTCGTTATATTTTTCACAGAAAGCCTGATACCGTTGCAAAGTCGTGGTGGAATTATATTTTGAAGAAGATTTACAAGTACGCCAGTTTAGTGTATTTTGTTGATCAGTAAAGTTCTTCTGACCGCTCCTGAAATTTCGCTGATGAAAAGTAGTCAAAATTAGTCATATGAAAACCCTTATAATGAATTAAACTTAGTAAAAGAAGTGTGCAGATGCAGTGCAACTCCAAAATTCGGCTAATTCCGTTATTCAACCATAGATAATTCTGAAATTCATTTATACATATGATATAATGCAGTACATACAAACTTTTCCCTACCAAAAAAAGTCATTTTAAGCAAAAATGTAAAATTAGAACCTTTTCAAAGTAAGGTAACGACTTTCAATGTATTCGGAGATACAGATTACTTAGAATCCGTGTTTTATTCCGTTAATAGTTGTGGTAAAATCTTACAATACACTTTGAATCACATTGTCACATGTGTGGTATCTATCGCCTTTATTGTGGAGACTGCCATGCTTATTATATAGGGCAGCCTGGCATAAAAAATATTCTTAGAATAAGAAAACATGTTAATAATTATAGCATTGAAAACTAGCTTCATAGAAAATCATAGTAAGGTAACGACTTGGTATGGAAAGAAATTACAAAAAAAAACTCACCGATTGCCAGGAGTAGGACGCGCATGAGAAGCGCGTAGCTTCCATCACCGACATGGTTCTTCATTCCATGTAAAATCCTCGTAACCCTTACTTTCTTCCACTGATCATCTTCAGCAACTACTGGTTCACCGTCAAAAGCTTCACCATAAAACTATATAAATCTTTTGATATCTATCATCACTGAATTCGATTTGTTTAATTATTGAACTAACCAGCAATGAAATTAAATATGAGCACTGTTTATTTTTTACTATTTTATTTTGTTAATTCAAAAACCGTTATTATTTTTATGACACATTTTACGGTTATTCAATTATATTTATTTAAAGAAAGTCAAATCTTATAAATTTTACCAAAACGTATTTATATATTCTTTATTTTATTTCCAGGGTAGAGAGCAGCTTTTGGATTCACCTGAAAAAATAAAACAAAACAAAAATTAATCAAATATTATATAAAAGATGATGAAAAGTATACAAAAAAAACCTAATGAATATTAATTTTTTTATCATGTCCACTCGCAACTTAGAGCATATGGACTCCTCACGGAGTTTATCAACAGATTTTTCTCTACAAGAACTGATTATTACTCAGTTCCTCAACCTTTTTTTATCAAGGAGAGCAGTGATTGAAAATGACACGAGGATTAGTACAGAATTCGTGGTTAGCAAATTGTTCTCACTACGCGCCGCTTTTTGGGATATGAAAACTGAAAATTGGGAAGGGACAAAAACAAAACGACCACCCATTGCCTTGGACCAGAATCGATTTATTGACTGAAAAAATCTGCTCGTACCGGGACTTGAACCTGGGCAGTCCGTCACGGAAGTCAACGATGTTGAACACTAAACCGCGGGCCAAAGCCCTCATTGGTAGTTTATAGCTATTATAATTTGATCAAAATTTTAAGATGATACACTTAAACCTCTTTTTGTGCGACTTTGCGGTTTTTTGCATTTTTTTTTATTTTTGGGACTAAATAAACATACACATGAAAGTAATAAACAGCGCGTTATTCACATCTGGACGTGAAAAATCCAGTGTTCCACCTGTTTATTTCAATGTGACATTGACACGCATAGTCATAGCTTTTTTTGCGCGATTTTACCGCGGAACGCATCTGCCGCAAAAAAAGGTATAGTTGTATATACTACAGTGAAACTGTATTACTGTTATTAGTAACAAAATAATAAACATACCGAGAAGTCACAAAGTACACAAACTTTCTGAGTAATTTCCCGGCATTCATTCATTTGGAAATTTAAAAAAAGAATGACATCAATCAAAATTAATTTGGATTTTCCACGACAATACTCGGTGCATGAAATGTTCTGAATTAATTTTCCACAAGTGAAAGTCTACATCAAAGGCTTGGGTAAAGGGAGTCGGAAAAGCTAAGCGCAGGAAATTAATTTTCGGTAGGTGGGCTTTTCTTTTTATCAAAAAATGTATTAAAAAACGAGGTTTTTGTTGAACTTAGTCAGTTCGAATACCTAATGTATACGGAGCAATATTTGGTATCGAAATGAGAATATAAATTTGATATGCAATTTGTCTTTAAATCTTTATAATTATATGTTATGGTGAAACTGTATTCTGAGTGAAAATGTATCAAGTAGAGACTCCAATTCGATTATCGAGTACTCGATACTCGAGTATACTCGTCCATTTTTCAAGTACTCGATACTCGAGTAATTTGACAAATACTCGAGTAATACTCGTAGTCTATAATAAATGAAGATTTATTTCCAAATTTTTATTTTGTTTTAAATAGTGGAGCAGAAAGACTAGATTTAATTTAATTGATTGTTAACTTTTAAATCGAGGTCCACAGCAACAGAGAGATTTTTCTACTGCTGGAATAAAAAAACAAAACTTCGAACCAAATTAAAATATGAGAAGTTCAATTCCCTATTATTTTTGAAATATATGTATTAATGAAATAAAATAAGCATATTTATTTATCATCTATTTATAAACACAAATTTGAATTAACAAAATATATATTGGTACATCTGAAACTACTCGAGTATACTCGAGTACTCGAGTATTTCAAAATTTTACTACTCGATACTCGAGTAGTTGAGATGTCGAGTAATTGGAGTCCCTAGTATCAAGTAATAGATTTGTATGACAACATGAATTTCACTGGTCATGATCATTGAAATTATTGGCCCAAGTCGATGATTTGCCGGCCTAAAATTTTGGTTTGCTTCAATGAAACAAAATCAGCAAGTAGTCCCTTTCATAAAAAGAGAACCAAAGAATAACACAGACAAACATTGGCCTGAAGATAGGGCGGTCAAATTTAATTTGAATGACAGCTTAGATAAGAATACAGTTTCACTGTAACATATGTATATTACAAAGCTGTTTTTAAAATTTATTATGGCATGATCACAAAATATCCATCAAAAATATGGACTAATTCATTCAGGAAATAAGTGCTTTTTTAAATCCAATTCTTTTGTGGATACTTCAATATTCTTTTAAAATTTACCCCATTTCTTAAATCATTTGTCTAATAAAACTTGATTGTTATGGTATCCTTTATAAAAGAAGTTTTTAAATTTCACTGTTTACAATGTTCCACAGAAATAAATGAATACATACACATCTGGAAAGACACTAACCATTTTTATCGCGGAAGTTTTGTCCATTAATATTTGAATATTTTTCATTATCATATTTTAGAAAGGGATCGCCTTTTAACATACAATAACAGAATAACGAATGGATAAGCCATTTATTTTGGCAGTTAGCTTCGCAAATTGTTTTTATTTTTTAGTAGATGTAATTCAATATGGTTTTCAGTCCGAATTAGGGTTGTCAAAAAATACAAGACTGCTAAATTCTTGTTAACTTTGTATGGCTTTAAACTATATAGTGATATTTTAAAAACAAATCTTAACCAACTGTTATTTTAACGAGCTTATTTTTAATATAAAATTTAAAATAACTTTGATTATTCCACGTATTGTGTTACAAAATGTGTTTCACTTCTTTCAGCGGCATCTTCGGATTTACTATTGCAAAGTTTGCTGTAATAAAGAAAGCTAATTCTAATATGTATTTTAAAAGGATAAAATTACAAAATTGAGTTTGGGATTTTTTCCTTTTACGGGAAGCAAGGAGGGGGTTATAGTATCAAAGCAAAGCAAACAAATAAATATTTGAATATTCGATATCCGGATATATTCGGACCTTTTTTAAGCTATTCAATATTCGAATAATTGGGAAAATATCCATAAAGTGTTCGTATTCGAAGAAAGCTTCACAATTTCTCCACATTTAAAGAATAATTATGAATATCCCAGGTCGTGGCTGTTTTTGCCTTCGCCCAACTCGGGTGCTATCAATATCGTATCATAATCCTACTTTATTTTAACGAACCAGCTAGGTTCCAAGAACCAGCTGCATATTTTAAATGTGGTAAAACAATGGAACGGTATTGAATATTTTTTTTTTAAATATTTTGTATCTTTTTAAGATTCTACAAAAGTGGGAATAGATTTAGTCTTAAATTATTATAAAATGTATATACCGAAGTGAACAAGGAAACGTTGATGGTGCAACATCTCTATTTGCGTGCGAGCTAAACGATTATATATAAAAATCTTAAAAATCGAGACCACTGTCGGCTTGCAAAAGCAACCGGCTATTTATTGTTTATTAAAATATGTTTTTTAAATCATAATTTAGTTCATAATGCTAATACTATTGTTCAACATTTTAGCCATGTCAAAACCATCAGTATATCCGAATATATCCGGATAGCTTAAGTTTTACTATTCGATTTCCGAATAGTTGGAGCCCCTAGTCGCGGTCCATTGAAAATTTATTTATGAAGCTTTCCTTGATGGGATTTGTGCCTGTGAGCTGTGAAACGTTAGCCTTAAGTGGACTTAGTATTACAAATGTATAAAAAAACAAATAAACAATTCATATATCTATTTCAATCTGAGTGCATGAAGTCTCTCAGCTCAAATTAAGCTTAATGTTTCCTCTGTGGTTTCTGAGAGAATTCCCTTGTATTGAAAGTGTGACTGTTTGAGCGCTTTAAGCCAGTGCTTCTCAATCGTCTCAATGTGTGCGGACCATTTCAATTAAAATTTAAAATAAACGGACAACTAAATTTGTAGGTCAATCTAATATATAAAAATAATTATTTGTTTGTTTGTCTGTATGGCTGCCATACCGTTCATCTGATCGCAATAAAACTTTGGACACAATTTTTGCATGCCTTTTCGTGGATGTTTTTGGCATAAAAAAATTTATAAAAAAATCATTTTTTTTTTAAATATTTTATGCGCTGACATACCGTTCATTTTGACAACGTATTTTTGCACTTGTGCAAAGGTAATAAGCATAGTACAACTAACTTTGAGTAGGTGGTGCGTATAGAATATCGGCAAACGACAAACAGCAAACCTCAAACGGCAAATGTCATCGATACCAATCAGTATTAATGAAATCAAATGTAAATTATTTATCTAAAATATTGTGCATCCGGAAGCAAAGGTTACAAAGTTTTCAAAGCAATTTCTTTATGCAGTGGTATCTCGAGATACGAGTGCCCTAGCATACGAGATATTTGAGAGCCGTCGAGCGAGCAAAATTTTGCTTTGATATACAAGGAACGGCCGAGTATCTGTGTGCGCTTAGCATATGTGTGGAAGGGGTGCAAATGAATATATTGATAGTAAATCCGTATATGTATATCTGTAATGGTTTTGGATTCTACTTCGACTGTCAAACGCTATGGACCTACTATAAAAAACATACTTCGTTCCATCTCTTTCGCACAAACGACAAATCCCATACGTAAGACATATATGGCGCTCTACAACTGCTCCACAACGCCACATTTTGGGGGCTGAAAAGGATTAACGGCATTTCAAATAATTTCAATTAAAAAAATTGCTTTGAAATACGAGTAAGGTTACGGAACGAATTAAACATTTTTCCATATGACAATTCTTTAATGGAGTATTATCCAACCAAATTTCTTTAAGGAGTGCTTTCACTCTCTTGAAGCTCGAAGATAGATTTCAATATTGAAACATTTTATTCTTCTACTTCAGGGCCGAGTTGATAACCCTGACGTCTTTGAGACTTGCATGCATGCTCCCAGTTTCTACATACGTGGTCGCAGCCAAGGCCGATCAATTTTCTTTGTCAGAACTTATTTATCACGCAGGACTTTTGAGCCGCCAGTCGCAAGGGCTTTTCGGCTGAAAAATGCACTGCCTGTTGATGTGGACATCTTCGGCAATGAACTTGGTGCTTTTTTTAATTTTTTTTTAATTTTGTGTAATATGTTTTGTGATTTTTATTAATTTGTCAAATGCATAGCGCATTGGCATCAACTGTAATGCCATGTATTCATTTAATTTTTACAATAAATAAATAAACTCCTATCTCGGGGTACAACTGTATTCTGTTTTGAATTTTATCTGATTTCTTAAATGATGACAGATCCCACTGTGAAATGGCGTTTTTTATATATGTATCTACGAGAGTTTCCTTCATTGACCACGGATCGGCTTTTGAGTAGTTCTGCTGTGAGCAACGTAGTACTATTTTCGCATGCTGTTTTGTTGCAATGATTCCAGAGTGGCAATACTTCTGGAACTGACTGCAGAAACTCCGTAACTGTTATACATAAGTGGTTAAGTGTTCAACTGCTACACCATGGGTGTTAAATTTAGTTCTGTGTTTGTTATGTAAAAATCACGCGCAGGGATTTTAAATTTCTAGACGATTTTATTGTATCGAGCATTTATTATAAAGGGTCTTTTTATAAGGACGCTTAGTTTTGAAATGTAAATAAAACAAGTTGTTTGTGAGATTTCGACTAAATTTTAATTTCATTTGTAAGTATATTTTACGGCATTAAATATGGAATATAGCATCAAATGTCTGCCAATATCCATTCATTATAAAATGGGCCATGTCGCTAAAGTTGACTTTTTTGACAAATTTGGGTAAACTTCCAACTGCTCCAGAACCCAATCAGGCGTTGTCTGTGGTCGTTTACCTGAAGTTACTTGGTTAGTTGGATTTTATACGGGTGCAGACATAAGGCCCGATTCAAAATTCGCCAAGTTATAGTCGCAGAAAAGCCAAGTTCTTGTGAACAACGAGAAATAAGCTGCCTTGGATTTTCCTGTACAGTTTCACACACAGCAGCAATGTTTTCACCAGATATTGTATTTTGATGACGTACAGGTAGGTGTTGGCCGATAATTTACCAAACTGGTTGACTCAAATTTGGCCACTAAACAATGAATAATCTACTCAGCAGGACAAAGTAACATATTTTGAGCGTCCCTATTGAAATACCCTTTATATTGAGTAGTGTAAAAGATTAGGTTGTTAAAATGATCATCGACTGTGAGAGTGTAACAATTTTTTTATGTTAATTTAAATTCACAAATAAATTCAATGGTGTGATACATTTTCACTAACTTCACTTCGCGGTAATTTATATCTGAAGTAAAAAATAGTTTCAATGTCTTTATTTCGGTGTCTGGTTCTAGATAACGAAAACTTCAACCTTTTCTAAGAATACAATGTAAGGAGTATAAAAAAAGTCAGATATTTTGATATGGATAGATTTAGTGTGTGCTTTTAGCAACGGCCTGACAATCCCAAAAACGAAAAAGAGCTACGACGGTATTAGGGTCCCAATCCCGGGCTACCGCATCCAGAATTCCCGGGATCCCGAAGATTTTAAATACCTGATGAACCCACGAATTATTTTTAATTTAAATTATTAAAATATTTAGCATTACAGCTAATCACTTTTAAGGTGTTCACTGTCAATACTTAATAAAATGGCATTGTAATAAAAATAGTGATCATCAGTTGATAATGCTCGCCATGAGCGAAACCGGTCATGATCCAGTAAATTTAATGTGGAATAATTTCTTAAATTTTTTATTTTTTTTACTACAGCTAATGCCAATGCGCCAAATATTTTTAATTATGAAATTCATACGAGATAAACACGATGATTAGTGAATCAGTCGAGAACAACTCAACGAAAACTTACATTCTCTCAATTAAAAAATGTTTACCTTACCGGGAATTGAGCCCGGTTCCATTTAATTAATAGCTAGGGAAAATTTGAACGAGACCAATATTCTCGTTTATTATATTTCAATAAACTATATTCGTCCTACAATAATAGATAACCTACCGAAATTTTATATCTATAAAAAAGATAGTTTTTAGAATAACTTTTAAAGATAACTTTAAGTACTTATTCCGCATTAAATTTACTGGATCATGACCGGTTTCGCTCATTATTATGAAATATGATTTAAGATGATCATCAAACTATCACATACATACATACATTGATGATAATCATCATGAGCGAAAGCGGTCCTGGTAATAAGTGTAATTTGGAAATATAGTGATATGACTTATTTTCTACTATTTTTTTGACAAATCGGCATGGCCAATATTTAATATTTCAGAAAAATATCGATAGTTAACCTATTTACTGCCAGCACGTACATGTATGGTGGTACCTCGCACGCCAAGAGTTTTATTGTAAAAATAAAACGTTCTAAATATGTCTTTTTTAAATGTTTATTTGTAAAAACTTGCCGATTACGATGTGATTGTGCCGTCGTCATTTATCCATAATAGTAAAATTAAAATATTTATGACTCATCAGTTACAATTGATTTTAATTAGTAGAATCCGTGGCGCAGTGGCAACGCTTTTTGACTTGTGTGTCTGATTGCCCGGGTTCGATTCCCGGTACGAGCGGATTTTTTCAGTCGATACATCTGTTCAAAAGCATGTGTGTTTGTGTTGCTTAAAATCCCTTCCCAGCTTTCTGATCCCAAAGAGCGACGTATGGTGACAGCAATTAACTAATCACTAGTCCTGTCCTAGTCCTCGTATCCTTTCCAACCCTACTCTCTTCGAAAAAAAGAGTTTGAGCAACTGAGTAACGAGCAGCTATCGTATAAAAACATTTGTTGAGATAAACTCCGTGAAGAGTCCATATGCTTCAAGTTGGGAGCGGACATGGTTAAAAAATAAAAAAAGTCCCGCTTTAAGCGAGTGTCTAAATACGTCATTTTTTGTATGATTGGCACGGAAAATTTTGCGTCTTAAGACGTGGCAGCCATCTGGTTAAAAAACATTTCATATCCCGGTATCCAGGGAAAATACCGGAAAACAAATTACCGGGATCGGAAGCCCTGGCCGGTACGTAGTTTGGGGAAATGGCGAATAGCGTCCAAGGCTTTCGGCGAGTGTGACGTGTTCGTACATATCTCTCATCTGTGTTTGTAGGCTTCGCACGGAAGTTGGCGCGTCAGCCTCCCGCAGAGATTTTTTTTTTGGCAGCAGTGGTTCTAAAAGTTTTACCAGAGATTAACGTATTTCGAGAGTCTGAAATTTATTTAGCTGGGGCTTGCGGAATTGTTTCAAACTTTAAGTTTACGGATGGCAAAGTTTGGCGAAAAAATCATTAAATTTTGACGTTTTCGATGGAGAGGCTAGGTAAAAAGCATGAATGAATTATGGGAAATGAAACATGCCACCTTGAGATAAACAGTTTTTAGGATAGATTTTGAGCCGAACTTTGCTAAAATTAGACGTTGAAAACTGGATAAATGTTATTTGCGGTGCTGTGGAGTAGAGACTCTAATTACTCGTCATCTCAACTACTCGAGTATCGAGTAGTAAAACTTTAAAATACTCGAGTATACTTAAGTATTCAGATAAACCAAAATGTTAGTTATTACTCGAATTTGTGTATATACGCCGCGGAAGGCCTCTGATGACCATCCATAGGATGTACTCAGGGGAGCTAAGGGACGCCGGGATGACCTGGGAAGATTTGAGGAGGTTGGCGGGAGGCAGAGAATCTTGGAGGCACCGTGTGGCGGCCATATGCTCCGAATAGGGAGCGGATATGAAAAAAAAAAGATGATTGATAAATAAGGAAGTTTATTTAATATATTTACACTTTGTGTACGGGACTTAATTAAAATTACTATTTTAACTGCGCACAAATTTGTACACACCGTAAACAATGGGTTAATACATTTATTTCATTTTAATAATTTTTACAACATATGTATATTTCAACAATAATAGAGAATAAAACGTCTGAAATTTTTAATTGGTCCGAATGTTTTGTTTTTAAAATTCCCGCAGTAGAAAAAACTCTCGACGATTATTACTTAATCGAATATTACTCGAGTATTTTTCAAAATACTCGAGTAATACTCGTAATTTATAAATGAAGATTTATTTCCAATTTTTTTTTAACATTAGACAGAAAAACAGTATAGCACTATTTGATTCATTCTTAACCTCTAAGCCGACGTTCACAGCAACAGAGATAGTTTTTTTACTGCGGAAATAAAAAAACAAAACTAAAAACCAAATTTAAATTTGAGACGTTTAATTCTCTTTTGTTTTTGATATGTATATTCCATAAATTGAAATAAATGTATCAATGAAATAAAATAAGCTTATTTATTAATCATCTATGTATATACATACAGTGGAACCCCGATCTTACGTTCTCGCATTATACGTTTTCCCGCGTGGTGCGTTCATTTTCTATAGTCCCGGCAATTAGTTCCTATTTAAAACTTTACCGCATTCATCGTTTCCCACATTAGTCGTTTGTTTTATACGGTCCCTTGAAATACGTAGAATCGGGGTTTCTCTGTACACAAATTTATATTTTGGTACATCTGAAACTATTCGAGTAATTTAAAATTATACTACTCGATACTCTAGTAGCTGAGCCATCGAGTAATCGGAGTCTCTAGTCACAGGCAACGAATGCAAATTGTTAACGTTGAATATTCGTTGAGTTTTCGGTGTCATTGATTTCAATAATTTAAAAGCTACGAATTAAATTGAAAGTTAATCAAATGTAAAATTAGATTTATTATTTATCTTGTAATTTGATGGGACAGCTTTTATCTCAGCCGTGCTGTTTTAGGATTGAGATGAAAAGGGATGAAACATTAATTAAGGAATTATAATAAATTTGACATTTTTTCTTGCTTTGATGTGTACGATAAGCGAAGCCGGTACTGATATTCATAAAAAAGATTATACATTTTCACCAAGTATTGACAGTCAACACCTCACAAGTGATATTCAAAATTTCACCATCAAGGTGTTGACTGTAAAATCTAGTTGAAAATGATAGTAAATTTTCATCAATGGAGTAATTCCAATCAAGGTGTATTATGGAATTTCAAGAGAAAATCTGAATCCTTTAGATTTTGTATTTTTAAATGAGTATGTCACTAACGACCCGGATTTCGCCTTTCGAAATCTTCAGGTACTTAAATTGATCTCAGCTAATAGTGGAAAAGTACAAATTCAAAATATTCAAACTTAATACTTTCGATGGTTTCAGCGTTCATTTTGATATAAAATTAAAAATAATTTTGATTATTCGAAGAATTGTGTTACTAATTGTGACACGTGTTTCGCATCTTTCAGAGGCATCTTCAGACTTATTATCGCAAAGTTTACTTAAGCAAACTTTAATATAGTAAGTCTGAAGATGCCTCTGAAAGAGGCGAAACACGTGTTACAGTTAGTAGCACAATACGTGGAATAATCAAAGTTATTTTAAATTGTTTACTATTCAAACTTGATTGTTATCAATCGAAAATGCTCGCGATGAGTGAAACCAGTCCAGAAATTTAGCAGCAAATCTCGCCTTGAAAAGGTTCTAACTGCACTTGACACTGTTTGGAGATATGAGCGTTTGAAGTTTCGATTGATTAAAGTACACTTGTAACAATGAGCAAGCCAAATGTTTCAAATAACTTTTTCCAAGCATATTTTTTCACAACTCTTGCTGAGAAATAATGATCTTAAAGAACTTATGATGGAAATAATGATGACAGTCTTCGAACTTTGTCGAATAAATTTAGTAAAAAAAGTGTGCAGATGCTGTGGAACTCCGTTATTCAACCATAGATAATTCTGAAATTCATATCGATGGCTTAAAGAGTATTTCGTTAACTCCACTTTTAGCTGAAAATGACTAAATAATGCCATCTTGTTGTATCATGCAATGTGCATGTCTCGTAATCTTATATAAAAAACTGAAACGGCGTATGTATGTATGTTGGTATGTAATTCCTTTTTGCATTGTTGTTGCAAGTTGCCATAAAAACGAATATGAAAGAAAATATGCTTGAATTTTTATCGGCGAAGACATTTAGTCAAAATGTAATAAATTAGTCTTCTACCAACTTTTTCCCGGCTTTTATTAATATAATAATGTTTATTATTTACGTGAAGGTATTATTTGACAGAAAATTAGATTATTTCCTTGAATTTGGACGTTTTAATGGGCGAGAATGGGGCTGTCATCAAATTAAATAAAGTTTGTGATTTTATTTTAACTCTATTTTGGATGTAGTTTTGTGATATAATTATGTTGAATGATATAACATTAAATAATTATTGGTCGCTTAAGTCCGAGCGACGCCGGGTAGCAATACTAGTTTTTTATTAATCTTGCTGAGGAATAATGATCTTAAAGATCTAATAATGGAAGTAATGATGACAATCTAAGAACATTGTCATAGAAATTTTATTAAAAAACTGTGCAGATGAACTCCGGAATTCATTAATATATGATTCTGAAGTTATCACACATCCTAGAATATGGTGAATACTAGAGACTCCAATTACTCGACTTATCAACTACTCGAGTATCGAGTAGTCAAATTTTAAAATACTCGAGTACTCGAGTATACTCGAGTAGTTTCAGATGTACCAAAATATATATTTTTAATTCGAATTTGTGTGAAAATAAATGACAAATAACTGAAGAAACTTGAATATTACTAATACATTTTTTTCCATTAATACAAGATATATTTCAACAATAATAGAGAATTAAACGACTCAAATTTTAAATTAGTTTGATGTTTTTCTTTATAATTCTCGCAGTAGAAAAAACTTCGACGATTATTACTAAAACGAGTATTACTCGAGTATTTTTCAAAGTACTCGAGTATCGAGTATTTCAAAAATGGACGAGTATACTCGAGTATCGAGTACTCGATACTCGAATTGGAGTCTCTAGTGAATACAAACTCTTCCGACCAAAAGGTATTTTTTTTGCCAAAATGTCGGTTAGAAACTTTTCAAAGTAAGGTTAATTATTGTATGGATATTTTTTTTCTGTACATGACGAACGCTTTTTTCCTGCTAATATGACAGTCAAACACATGGGTGGCCAACCTTTTCAGAAGCCGGGCCAAATTTTAGAAATGAGATTTCCTACCGGGCCACACAACAAAATATTTTTTTTTATTGATAGCAAACAGTAAATATATAGTTTTTTTAAGAAGATATTATAAAAATGAGAGTCAAACATATTTATTATATTAGAGTTACGCAATAAAAAAAATAATAAAAAAAAATAATCAAAATATAATAAATTTTAGTGAGTCGTCTGATTTTGTTTGTCAGAACTAAATTCATTAATGTTCATACCTATTGATCTTGTTGCTACACGCAAGCAGTTTTCCAAATGCTCATCAGCGATTCGTGCTCTGTAAAAGCTCCTGAACAGGTTGTGTCCTTAAGTGGATACAGTGCCGCTAATTATTCTATTTTGTTCAGATAACCATCAAAACCCCTGATAAAAATCGCCACTTAGGTGGTATCTGGTAGGTTTGTGCTTTCATCCAATGCTATAACATAACATATGAACTTGGATTATCTTCTCCAATTATCTTCAATATGGTTTCTAATGTCGTCGACACGCCTAGTCATAGTTTGACGATACAGGCTTATTTTTGAGAAATTTACTTTTATAGAAAATTGGTTTTATGTACACTAAAAAAAAAAATGTTTGCATATGCTCCGCGGGCCACAGTTAGACACTCGCGGGCCCCGCGTTGGCCACCCTTGGTCTAACATCAATGCACGTGCTGAAAATTCTACCCCGGAACGATGTATAAATTAGGTCAAGTGTTTTTCAAGCTTTTCGTAATTTTGTTTTATTTATGGCACGTGCCAATGAAATAAGAAGCTGCATGGACAAAATAAATAGAAGATTATCTTTCTGTAAAAGATAATACTATCTCATTTATCTTTGTGGCAAGAGTTTAGCCTTGGGTGCTTAAATATTTGCAGATGAAAATTTTGGTTTTATGTGTCGACGACAGTTTTAATATGAAAATTTTTGGGTATTTTTATTCAAAGGTATTGACGTATACTGTGTTTATGGGTTACTTAACTGGCCAAAGAAACCCACGAATAACTTAAAATATCTTATATTATATAAAACCGAAACGGCGTATGTATGTCTGTCGGTCTGTAATTCCCTTTTCATTGTTGTTCATTAAGTTGCCATAAAAACGAATATGAAAGAAAATATGTTTGAATTTTTATCGGCGAAGACATTTAGTCAAAATGTAATAAATTAGTCTTCTACTGCACTTTTCCCGGCTTTTATTATTAATAATAATGTTTTTATTTACGTGAAGGTATTATTTGACAGCAAATTAGATTTTTTCCTTGAATTTGGACATTTTAATGGGCGAGAATGTGGCTCACAATATATGAAAGGGGCTGTGAAATGTCAATGCCAGTCTGAAATGTTCATTTTAATTCCATTTTAATTGACCTACACCAGTGATGCACAAATGCGGCCCGAAATGGATTTTTTTGCGGCCCAAAATAACAAATAGTTCATCAACAAATTTTTCATTAAATATGATAAAAAATAGTATTCGATATGTGAAGAAATTATGCAGTGGCAATGGTATATAAAAAAATCAATATATATATATAATTCACATGGATATAATTTAATGACCGAAATTCATTTTTTTAAATGAGTCATATCTTTAGAGTATTGTTTTCAACAAACGGTTTTTATTGTTAGTTCTTCGGGATTTATGTCAGTGCATGACGTTTGTGAATCGATATTAAAAATCTCCGCAAATAATGAAAATATATAATATTAATATATAAAAATCAATTATCTTGACAGAAAAATACTTTTAATAATAAAATATTTTTCTTCACTTTTACCCTTTGCGGCCCGCGAAAAATTTTAAATGGATAAATTGGCCCTTCTCTCAAAAAGCTTGTGCACCACTGACCTAGACTTTTGAATTTTGAAAAAAGTTGTTTCAACTTGGCCCGTCTGAATTTACAGGCCGAGGTGAACATAACCCCAAACTGGTCCGAGCGAAGCCGGGTAGCAATACTAGTTTTATAATAAAACCTACACAAAGGATAACTAAATTATTTATTTAAGCTGAGTATTCATAAAGAAATTTTATACATGGTATTATAGTGGTAACTAGGGATTCCAATTCGGATATTCGAATATTCGATATCCGGATAAATTCGGCCCTTCTTAGACCATTCGATATTCGGATATTTGGTAAAATTAACGAAAATATACAACAAAACAGTGATATTTATACAGTGCATTGCTAAGAGGTCTCCAACATGTTAATTAAAATCTTTTTTTTTTATTTTTTGCTTCGATGTATTTGCTTAGTTATAATACCAATTGTTTGTCATATCTTGGAATTATTACATAAACTTTGTATAAATATCACTGTTTCGTTTTATTTTTAATCAGTTGACAAAGCACGCGTTGAGCGAAACCGGTCCTGATCCAATAAATTTTATGTGGAATAAGAAGTAAAAATGTTTTATAATTTTTATTATAATGCCATTCCACCAAGTATTGATAGTGAAAACATTAAAAAAGAAATTCTAATATGGTGTTTTTAGGTTAAGTGGAGTTATGAACAAAGAAGTGATTTTAATATGCATTGGTATATCTTAGTATTTTCTTCGTCTGTCGATATGACTCTTTGACCCTTTTTTTTATAGCCATGTCCGCTCCCAACTTGGAGCATATGAACTTCTCACTACGAGTTTATCTCAACATATGTTTTTCTACGAGGGATGGAAAGGATACGAGGACTGGGACAGGACTAGTGATTGGCCAATCGTTGTCGCTATGCGTCACTCTTTTGGGGTCGGGAAAGGTGGGTAGAGATTTTCAACAACACCCATACCTTTGAACAGATTTATCGACTTAAAAAATCCGCTCGTACCACGAAACGAGCTCGGGTGGTCCTACACGCAAGCCAACACCGTTGACAATGCGCCACGGACCGGACCGAACACCTTAATAGTCAGCATTTATATTGTGGGTGCGTTCATTCTCTAGACCAGCGTTGTCCAACACGCGGCCCACGGGCTGCATGCTGCCCAATTTAAGATTTTCAGTGGCTCGATTTAATATTTTCTGCAAATTTACAAATGGAGTTTATAGACCTCTAATCAAACATCGAGTTAAAATGCACGTTTGAAGGAAGTAAACATGAGTTTTATCAGAAATATATCCTCGAGGATAAATTTCCAAAATTAAAAAAGCTGGCAATGTACATACCTGCATTGGAACCAAATATCGCTGCGAGTCATTCTTTTCAAAATTGAAAATAGTAAAAACGAAATGTCGCAACAGGCTGGCCGATGAAAACTTGATCAATCAACTGCGATGTGTAGCGAATAAATTACCAGTCGATATAAAAAAAGAAGTACACCCATGCCTTTGAACAGATTTATCGACTGAATAAATCCACTCGTACCGGGAATCGAACCCGGGCGGTCCGGCACGCAAGCCAACAACATTGACACTACGCCAGAGACCGGACTTTGACACATACTGAAACATATTATTTTCTTTCTATTGGCATTGACAAATAATAAAGAATACACATCGGAAACAATTGAGATACTTTTTTTTGACCTAAAGTGCCGAATTGACAGTTGACATTCTAAATGTTTTGCGTTAAATTCCGGACCTGAAAAATCACAACGGACAGTTTAATTCTGGATATAAATATGTATGAAATCTCTGCATGACGCGTGGAGCAATATTTTCTATGTCAAAACCCAGTGAGATCCTTCATTTTGTTATATTTGTATTGAAAGGGGCTTGAGTGGCATCGACATTTCTGAACGGCCCGATGCTGTCCATTTCGGATTTCACCGGACGCTTTTATACTTGTGACATCTGACGCTTCACAGTCTAAGCTTCAGGATAATTACACTAAAGCAGTGGTCGGCAACCTACTACCCGCGGGTAATTGAAATACCCACTACGACATTTTGAATTACCCACCAAGAAAATATGATATTATTTTTTTATAAAACTATTTATTCATTGAAAATACAATAATTAATTATGAATGGGAATAAATAATCAAGAATTAGAATACATTGAATTCAATTGTTCAGTTTTAAGGACAAGTTAGTTAAAAGATCTTCGCCAGCATCTCGAAAACACAGAAATCGGTGCAATATCATCATGCTGGGCGACATGCTTTAAAGACATAGCATTTTCTATACCCTCAGCATTTGGTTCCACGTATTCTTGTGAGCAAACATTTTCCCAAATGAAATGAGTTCAGAATACGCTGTGGAATAGACTTACGCTACCAAACCTCGATTCCTGTGTTCGACTCAAGTCAACCACATATCTGCCAAATATTGAAAAACGTTCAAAAAATTTCAAAACCATGGTATCCAGCCACTACTAAAAATATGTTTGTATTTGTCGTAGAGTCTAATTTTTTTGGCCGGAGTCGGAGTCGTCTGCGGCGTTTTGGCCGGAGTCGTACTCGGAGTCGGAAAGTTTGAAAAGTTTGAACTTTTTATTTTTGCATTTAATATGTCAAATTTGGCTTTTGGCCGCATTGATAGGGTTGATAATTAATTGAATACACAGGCAAATTAGTGTAAAAAAGTGACGATATTAACCTTTTTTAGTCGGAGTCGGATTCGTGGTTTTGGTAAATGCTGAAGTCGGAGTCGGACTTTTTTTTACCGACTCCACAGCCCTGGTATTTACACATACGAGTATATATTTTATTTTATGAAAATAAAATTGTTTCTTAAAAAATTGTAATTTTTTTTAACTCTTAATGAAATTTTTAATTTTGAAAATTTTTCACCATTCGAAAAAAAGGTTGCCGACCACTGCACTAAAGTATAGTGTTGGGAATTCGATAGTGATTAACTTGAAACTATTACGGGCACTTAAGTTTGAAAATTGATCAAATTTTTAGTACCCTCCACGCAGAAAGTCATTAATTTATATTGCTCTACGAAGCTTAATCAATGTAATCAAATACAAATTGTATGAACAAAGCAATGTATAATGAATGATAACGCTAATTTATTAAGGATATTTTAGGCCGAATAACGCTTTGTTTCCATAATTGATAGGCTGTGTAATTTTAAATTCATTTACTTCGTTTGTTGTACTAAAAAGCTTTTAAAGAATATTCGGTAAATTATGGATATATGGTCACGGGACAGAATTTTTGGAAGATTTATGAAAAATAAGCACATTAAATGAAATAAATGTAAGGTTTACGACTATTTTTGAAATGTTTCTGTCTTTAATTTTTAAATTTATTATAATAGAAGATCCTAAAGAATACAGGAGCAAAAATGCAACCACAAACTACACAAATAATAATATTATACAGATAGAGACAGGCACATAAGTTTATTATTTTTTTTAAATAAAAAGAATAATTTTATTATAGGCTTATATTAAAAAAAACATTCTTCTTCCAAAACTCATACAATAATCAGTATTATTCTTCAGATTTTATCATTTTGACTCCACATTTTATAATAATCCACAAGATCTCAAAGAGTAAAGTCAAAACATAAAATTATAAGCCAGTATGTATAAATTTTTTGAGCTTAGCTCGAGAGGATTGGGATTTTGACCCGTGACCATGTATCCATAATTTACCGAATATTCACTCTATCAAATTTGGAATAATCAAAGTTATTTTAAATTTTATATTTTTTTCCCTTAAGTAAAAGTTTAAGAAATATTAATCAAACTGCCAATTGGATTGAAACACCTTTTACGATAAATAAGTGAAATCAATAAAATAATCGTATACGTAATTCAATGGTTTTTTCTAAGAAAAATATATGGTGAAATTAGTTTCAGAAAATAACCATTGATATTAATTAATATTGCATGACAAATCATAAAGTTATTCCGCAAATGCGAAGGTTTTCTCGAGAGCTTTCAGCCAAGAAAAGTGTATAGCGTTTCATTTGATTACACGTAATTTTCTTTATTTGTGTTGGACGATCGGTTCAACTGGCTTATTATAATAACGCAAGTCACAGGGAAAACTCTGCGATGGATCAAATAATTCAAAATCAATACCGTAAAACGTGGGGTGAATAGAGACTGCAGAGTGAATAGAGGCAAAGACAAGGATTGAAATTTAGCACAACTTTACTAAGTATCCAATGTATTTTTTACTATTTATATATTGCATACTCGAGTATACTCGTCCATTTTTCAAGTACTCGATACTCGAGTAATATGAAAAATACTCGAGTAATACTCTAACTAATTTATAAATGAAGATTTATATTCAAATTTTATTTTGTTTTAAGTAGCGGATAGAAAAACTAAACAGCACTATTGAATTGATTGAAAACTTTTAAGCCGACGTCCACAGCAACAAAAATGTTTTTCTACTGCGAAAGTAAAAAAACAAAACTTCGAACCAAATTAAACTTAAAAACGCAAAACAACCATTTCTGTTGTTTCGCCCGTATGTCCCTACACCAGTGATGCACAAATGCGGCCCGCAATGGATTTTTTTGCGGCCCAAAATAACAAATACTTTGTCATCAAATTTTTCATTAAATATGATAAAAAATAGTATTCGACATGTGAACAAATTATGCAGTAGCAAAGGTATATAAAAAAAACAACCCCTTCTCAGTATCCATCAATGAGGCCGATTCATCATTGCAACTAGAGTTGATCGATTTGCAGAACAACGACCAATTGAGATCGAAATATCAGGAAGGCAATCTGCAGAGTTTTTACAAATATCTCCCCGAAGAGCAGTTTCCTACCCTACGCTGCGCTTTGTGCAAGTCTTTTTGGAAGCACCTACATTTGCGAGCAAGCATTTTCCATATTAAAACTAAATAAGTCTCAACACAGAAACCGCTTGAACAATGATAATCCCAGTGCTGTACTGAGGATAGCAACCACAAACATTGAACCCGACATCAAAATGCTTGCTGCCAGTATACAGTGTCAGAAATCTCTCTAAGTTCCATCGTGAAAATCTGCACGTAATGTGGAACGGAGAAGGATCGAAGTTGCTGATAAAATTATGTAATTATTAAATTAAAAATAAAATATAAAATTTATATCTCATCTAGTATAATATATCAATATTTTTCTTCACTTTTATCCTTTGCGGCCCGCGAAAAATTTTAAATGGATAAATTGGCTCTTCTCTCAAAAAGCTTGTGCACCACTGCCCTACACCCACGATATGATAGGGCATCAAACAATCTGATTTGTATTTTACGTCAACTGTTCTAATATTCTATTTCATTACATATTGGACAGTAAAATTAGGATAGATTTCATTATATTTATATATTATATGTATACAAATTTTGGTGAGGGTAAAGGATATCAAGTTACGAAGGATTGACTAATTAATGACGCGAACTAAAGGTCCTTTTCCGAAGGGAAAATCAAATGAAGAGTCTATGACAATTGAAAATAGCAATTTGATAAAACATCACACATGCTTTGAAATACTTTCTGCTTTATTTAGAAGTATAATATTTGTTTTTTTTGACTAGTGAGACAATCTTTAAATCATCACATTTTCAATGCTGAATCATTATATATAATATATACTGAGAAGACCTTGATTCGGCTCCCTCGTAAATCGTGAAGGAGCCTCATATCCGACACTCAGGAGATGAATTTTGGGAACGGAGTAGGAGAAACATGGTGCTCTTATAAAAAAAAGACGATCTCAAAGTGTTATGTGGGTGCGGATTTAACACAGATATTACAGATTTAACACAGATATATTTACAATACACGTTACGTTTTACAATACATAATACACGACTAATATAATTGCGAAAGCGATATCAGGAATTTACTAGACTTTATCCTTAAGGCGAGGATTAGGAGCTTGCAGGCTACTTCCAGGGCATACAGTTGGGAAAAGCCCCTCAACTACGACTGTTAGACTTATCTGGCAAGCACGTGCATTATCAATGCTATCCAATCTCTAACTGATCGTATGAAAAAAAAAGCTTTTTCTTCCTTCCTTTAGGTAGAAAACCGTTACAAAAAAGACCGTTAACACGTGCGCCCGATAAGCCATTATTTATGGCCCATCAAACTTTGCATGAAATACTATGCACTCTCATGCAATCAGGGCGTGAAAGAGTCAAGATACATTGAGAGCGAGACGTCTGCATAAATTTCTCTTTCACAAATTTGAAATTACTCTACATTGAATCGCAATAGATTTCAATATCGAATGAATTTATTTCCTGATATCGACTTAAACTCATAGACTGAGGTAAAAAATAGATCGTTTGAGAGAGTTCTGATTACCAAACATATAGGGCGGTGTCAATACATACATAAAAATGAATGTTTGTTTGTTCCGTATGCGCTCCTTTACCGTTCATTTGATTGCGATAAAACTTTAGTGAGTTGTTTCTTTAAAAAAATAATTATAATTTCTTAAATTCAATTAATTTTCCAGGCTTGCTGTCGCGCGTTTTAATATTGCCGAGAACCAATTATTGATAATATGCCAAATATTAATCCACCAAAACTTTCCAACGGTACCAGGCTTTCAGTGTAAAAAAAATGAACAATATCATCCAACCTTCCAATTTTAAAGGAGAAGATGTACTATTGACACGCATCCCAATGATTTCTTCATTTGTTTTATTCCGTTTGAAATGTCCATCAAAAAAAGACAGCGACAATTACTACAATTGTGAAGACTAAATTTGGAAAATTTGTGTATCCAAAAGCACAATAAACAGAATTTAAACACAAACACTTTCTTTCTTTAAATAGAATTTAAATTGTCTACCGGGTACTTGCTAGTCCTTCAATAATACAATATCAAGAGTGAATCTTAAATATATGAGCTTGCAAAATAAACTGGCTCATAAAATAAAAATAATAATACATTTTTAGTACTTTTTCCCCACATAAAATTTATTTGATCAGGACCGGTTTCGCTCATGGCAAGCATTGTCAACTGATCAGTTCAGAAAAAGTACTAAAAATGTATTAATATTTTTATTATAATGCGTTTCCACCAAGTATGGACAGTGAACACCTTAAAAGTGAAACTGGCTCTTATTGAACTTTTTTCTTCAATACCAAAAGCAGCCACTATTTAAAAATAGATTTTTCAAGTATATTTTATAGAAAAACTAGACAGTACCCAGCAATCGTTGCAATGCCACTCAAAGAAAGAAAGTGTTTGTGCTTAAAGTTGTAAGTGCTTTGGGATGCGCAATATTTTAGATAAATAATTACGATTTAATTTCAGTAACGTTGATCGGTATCGATGACATTTGATTTTGCCGATTGCCTATGGTACGAAACACGCGTTACTTACTGAAAGTTAATTGTACTATGCCTATAACCTTTGCGCAAGTGCAACATTAAGTTGTCAAAATGAATGGTATGTCAGTTAATTTTACTATGCCAAAAAAGACCAAGCAATAAGTTGACACAGTTTTATTGCAATCGGATGAACGGCATGGCAGCGCATAGAGTACGAAGAAACAAACAAACATGGTGATTTTTATAAAACTGAAGGATTATGAAGGATAATCGTGTTTTCGAAACGTTCTTTTCTGAATTATTTATTCATGATATTACATTTTACTAGTATTGCTACCCGGCGTCGCTCGGACTAAGCGACCAATAATTATTTAATGTTATATCATTCGACATAATTATATCACAAAAACTAACATCCAAAATAACTTTATTTAATTTGATGACAGCCCCATTCTCGACCATTAAAATGTCCAAATTCAAGGAAAAAATCTAATTTGCTGTCAAAGAAATGTCAAATAATACCTTCACGTAAATAATAAACATTATTATTAATAATAAAAGCCGGGAAAAGTTCAGTAGATGACTAATTTATTACATTTTGATTAAATGTCTTCGCCGATAAAAATTCAAACATATTTTTTTTTATATTCGTTTTTATGGCAACTTAATGACCAACAATGCAAAAGGGAATTACAGACCCACAGACATACATACGCCGTTTTGGTTTTTTTGTATAAGATTAGTTTATTAAATTGTACAGATATATTTCAACAAGGTGACAAAATAACGAAGATAAAATAAAAGGTAAATTCATTTAAACAGATATCTCTTTTGAATATTGCGTGATCCATGAAGCTATTTATATTTTGAACTCACTTATAAAGCTTTCAAACAAAATAAAACTGATGAAGCTTTTATTGAAAACATTAAGAAAGGCAGGAGAGTTATGAAAAACCGTTTTCCGTCTTAAGTGTATTAAAAAATTGGAAATCGATTACATTCCATCACGTTTTTGTTTGTGTTGGCAGCCTTTTGTATTTTTGAATTAGTTATTCATAGGATTGACAATTTTCCGTATGAAACACGCTTCTCCATCATTCGGCATTATTTTAAATTATTATATTATTGATTTGACGGAAATTAATTTAAAAACTGTAAGTGAATTATCCAACGTTTGGTATTGAATAATTTAGTACCAATTACAATAGTTCGGATCTAAATGAACATTATAGATAAATTAGGTTAATGCTACTAAGTGATTAACATTATAAAGTCGTGTATTTAATGGGTCAGTATCTAATTGAAGCTTTGGTCAGTTAAATTAATAAATGGTTAGTTAAAATTATAAACGGTCAGTTGTCATTGTATCAGTATGAATGTGGTCAGTTATTAAGTGAAATGGTCAGTAATGTATTTATAATGGTTAGGAATTTACTAACAACGGTTGGTATTTAAACTAAATGGTCATTCATTAAAAAAAATAGTAAGTTTTAGTTTCACGGTTGTGAATTTTGTCAAATATGGTCGTAAGAGAAAAATTTATGACAGGGTCTATAATAAATTAGCATATTAAATGAAATGAATGAATGAAGTCGGTCCCTGTTGTCTAGTGGCAAGAGCTTTGCCCTAGCGATCAGGGGACCCGAGTTCAATTCTCGGAAAAGTTAGATTTTTTCAATTGAAAAAAGTGATCTTGGGCTGGGTGTATGTTATTTATCATTGATTTTGTGCACAACTGATTCATTATTTATCATCGAGTTAATCTCGTATGACTTTCACAATTAAGAATATTTGGCGCATTGGCGTAATCTGTAATGCCAAATATTTTTTCTATTATTTAAAAAAAAAGATGTACAATTTTACTAAAAAAAAAATTGACTCAGAATTATTATTAAAAACATTTAGAATGACATTTTTAACTGACCATTTATTATTTTTAATCGACAGTTTTAAGTATTTGTTACTGACCGTTTATTAAATATTTACTGACCATTTCGAATTATAAACTGACCAAATAAGTAGTTGCCCATAATAAATAGCACAAAAACATTTCTGCACGTAAAACAATGTTGCCAGTTATTTTTTGTTTGTTTGATCTTATTCTGAAATGTAAATCGCCTGTGGTTGCATTTGATAGAAATAAAGAAAGAAAAACTACAAAGCCTATTAAAAGCGGATCTTTAACTGAAGTTTTTAAACGTAGTAGAAGCTTAAGTATACTTATTCAAAAAGCTCTATGTTGATTAATAACGGATGAATTATTTCCTGTGCACTTTTTCAAGCTCGAATAGCTTTCTCTCGGTAAATTTTCCTAAACAAACTTTAGTATTTACAAGAACATGGTTTTTTAAATTGGATTATTTCCGTTTCCATGGTTACAAAGATCAATTGAAATAACAACATATTTGTAGTTGCTTCTACATTGTGACGGTTATTACGTGTAGCAAAATAAACTTTACAGGGTTCTTAGTCGAATGATTAAAGTAGTTAGCTTTTGTTGCGGTGCTCACGGATTCCAGTAGTTAGTATTTCTTAAATAAGCTTATTTTTTTATTTATCGTCTATTTATGTACACAAATTTAAGTTAATAATATATATTTTGGTTCATGTGAAACTACTCGAGTATACTCGAGTATTTTAAAATATTACTACTCGATACTCGAGTAGTTGAGATGTCGAGTAATTGGAGTCTCTACATACAGCCCAAGATCTCATTTTCTATTGAAAATCTGACCTTGCCGGGAATTGAACCCGGGCCCACCTGATCGCTAAGACAAACCACTAGACCACAGGGACCGACAAATCTTATCGCTACCGATCAGGGTTTTTCCTTTTGAGATCTTCAGGGATTTCAAGTGCACGAATGTACTTGAACCGACGCGTTGTAAACAGTTTGTATCGTTTATATACTGAGAAGACCTTTATTCCAGCTCCCTCGTTAATCGAGAAGGAGCCTCCTATCCGACACTCAGGAAGAGGGATTTTGGGGACGGAGTAGGAGAAACATGGTACTCTTATAAAGAAAAGACGATCTCAAAGCGTTATCTGGGTGCGGTTAGCATCCATTATTTAATTGTTTAGGATTTACACAGACGTTATACAACACACAAATATTACGATAGCGAAGAAGATATCAGGAATTTGACTCGAATTTAATTCTTAGGGAGAGGATTAGGCGCGTGCATTCTCAATGCAGTCCAATCTCTCACTGCTGTATGAAAACAAAAGGTTAGTTTAGAAAGAAAAAACAATGGCCGTTTCAAAAATCGTTAACACGTGCGCCCGCCGATAAGGGATTATTTATTGCCTAACGAACTTTTTATGAAGCAAATGCACTGTCGGGCGCCAAGAGATAAGAGAAATTGAAATAACTCTATATTGAATCGCTATAGATTTCAATATAGATTATTATAAGAATGAATTTATTTCCTGATATCGACTTAAACTCATTGACTGAGGTGAAAAATAGATCGTTCGAGAGAGTTCTGATGACCTACCACATAAAGCGGTGTCAATACAAACAATAAAAGTAGATCCCGATAATTTTGAACAAACACACTAAATTCATTTAAGCTCAAATTTTCGCTAATTCATACAAAAGAATGGAAAAGTAAAAAAATCAAACGATTCAAATATGATGTTATATTCATTCAAAATAATGCCTTTCCACCAAGAAGTGACTGTCAAAACATTTAAAGTAAGTATATAATTTAAATATTTATGACTTCTTACAAAAGAGCTGACACTAATTGGGCAAGATAAGTAATTGTTTTATCATATTTGGCTTCCGAAAATTGACCAAAAAATTTAGAATGAAAATTCCAACAGACGATAAAAGAAAACACTTTTTGTTTTCCATCTGAAACTTAAGATGTAATTCGTTATAGAAACGGAGCCGAGCTTAAATGTAAATGACAGTCTACGGTTTTAATGTCAAAACTTGATGATTATTTGGAAGAATGATTTTTAGCCCATCTTTGCCGACGGGTAAAACAGATGACCTTTATCGCTACTTATTTTTTAGATATCTATCTTAATATCAGTGATACAATGTGTACAAGTTGGTTTTTCCCAGCACCACCCGTTGTGTTTATGCAGCCAATGTTTCATGGCCGCCTTTCACAACGCTATCGACTTAGAAAAAAGAATTTACGCTCACATTCATGGCCCTAGCAGATCTGCACGGGACTGATTTTGAACCATGCACTAGTGTGCTTGAACATAGAAAATAAAATAAAAATAATAAAATTAATTGGACTGACTTGATTGGATATAATCCGTATACTGACAGCCAATCGTGTTAGACGAGTATATTGACTCTAGTGAAGAATCCGATTTCATTTTTCAAATGCAATGAAGTTAGCCTTAGTTGCAATCAAGTTAGCGTGGCCTATTGGGTCCGTGCGAGGACGGACCGTAGCAAATCGTTCTGGTCGTTCGGGATTCATTTGAGGGCAGTCCCATAACATGTGATTAGCGTCCTGGTGGGCGTGCCCACAAGTATAGTCCGGCCTTAAAAACAACTTGCGCATCGCGAAGAGTTTTGCATTGAACTTGCCATCGTCGGTTAGAAGCTGGCTAATCCAATTGTACAGTTATTTTACACCTTTTGCAGATTTTTTTTATCGAGATCGTTGCGTCACAATTAAATAGAAATGATATTTTTTTTCAAAATTTTGATTTCAAAAATATATAAAATTTCAAAAATACATAAAATTTTTTTTTTTTTTGTAAAAAATATAGTAAAATGATGAAAATGTAACTACATTTAAGAAAAATTAATGTCTATTGTTTTAAAGTTTTAAGGTTCTTTAAAGTTGGCAAGGTAATCGATGCTTTACTTGCATTTATACGTCAAAGTAGTATATTATTGAAATGAAAAGGTTTCAGATTGTATATTTCCAAAGAAAAGCCAATTTCCTGTTAAGAAAGAATTAATACGGCCGATTGTATTTTTCTAAGACTGATTGATCAAAAAAGCCTACGCATAGCCTACGGCGTAGCCATACGCTACGAAATTGTTTTTTATCATATTATATTCGGGAAGAAACATAACAGAGTTAGAAGCGTTTCCATCTTTTGGCATTGTGAACGTTTGTTTTTCGGTGGAAAACATTAAGAGCTTTGTCCACTTTTATTATTTTATATAAACCAGGCATGGGCAACCTTTCCCAGCTCTGGGGCCAAATTATCATTCTGTCCCCGAGTCAAGGGCCGGACCAAATAATTAAACATAAAAAGTAATATTTATTACTTTCATTGGTTTCGGCGGTAATTTTGTGGAAGTTCATTTGAATATAAAATTTTAAATAACTTTGATTATGCCACGTATTTTTAAAAATAAATAAAACTCTTAACAAAAATAGAAGTATTATTAAATAATGTTAAGTTGAGCTCAACAGAATCAATCAACTCATTAATAATAGGTCGGATAAACCCTAGATTTATTTAAGATATTCCTATGTTATTATCTGGTGATTAATATTTTTAAAAATAGCCATAATTATAACAAACCCACTTAATTCATTGAAACTTGTGTACATTCAATTTTCGCTAATTTACATTTTAATAGCCATTTAAACTTCTGTTTTT
Organism: Himalopsyche kuldschensis; assembly: GCA_028554975.1. Taxonomy (NCBI): domain Eukaryota; kingdom Metazoa; phylum Arthropoda; class Insecta; order Trichoptera; family Rhyacophilidae; genus Himalopsyche; species Himalopsyche kuldschensis. The sequence continues at coordinate 939,568 of JAHFWI010000096.1, forward strand.
GTATATAAACGATATAAACTGTTTACTGTGTAAAAAAAAAATATATATAAAAAATAATACATTTCTAGTACTTATGAAATTTATTTGATCAGGACCGGTTTCGCTCATGGCGAGCATTATCAAGTGATAAGGAATACAGTAAAACAGTGGTATTTATGCAAAAGTTAAGTATGAAAAACAAGGTATAACAAACAATTGGTAAAACAACTAAGCAAATAAATTAAAGCAAATTACAAGAAAAATAGACTAAAAATAAAATCCTCTTAGCAATGCAAACTAATAGATAAAAAAATAAAAAATGTTTACTGTGTGTCAGTTCAAGTACATCCGTGCACTTGAAATGCATGAAGATGCCGAAAGGCGAAACCCGGGTCGTTAGCGACAAAACTCATGGAAATGTACAAAATTCAAACAATTCAAATTTGATATAAAAAAATCCATCAAGCACCCTCAGTTGAACTCCTTAATAAGCAATACAATATGCTTATTTATCTATGTATAATTTATTTACATACAAAAATTTGAATTAATAATAAATATTTTGGTACATCTGAAACTACTCGAGTATTTTTAAATTGTACTACTCGATACTCGAGTAGTTGAATAATTGGTGTCTCTAGTTGGGAGGCGTAGATGTACATATGTTCATCTGATACATAAAAATCCAGGGCTGTGGATTCAGAGTCAGAGTCGTGGAGTCGGAGCTTTTTGGCCGGAGTCGGAGTCGTCGCGGCGTTTTGGCCGGAGTCGTACCCGGAGTCGGAAATTTTGAAAAGTTTGAAAATTTTATTTTTGCATTTAATATGTCGAATTTGGGTTGTGGCCGCATTGATAGGGTTGATATTTAATTGAATACACATAAATAGGAAATTTAGGGAAAAAAAGTGACGATATTAACCTTTTTTTGGTTGGAGTCGGAGTCGTGTTTTTGGTCAATGTCGGAGTCGGAGTTGTGGTTTAGGTAATTGCTGGAGTTGGAGTCGGACTATTTTTTACCGACTCCACAGCCCTGTAAAAATCAATATTTGTTTGTTTGTCTGTTCGTACTCTATATTTGTGTGGACGCGCACAAAAGTTTTTAATTACTTACATGTATTTAAATGAATGTTTTTTTTTGTACCGTATGCGATTCTATACCTTTCATCCTATTTATATTTATTGAATTAAAAAATTTTACTACAGTGAATCCCCAATTCTACAATTTTCAAGGGACCGTATAAAATACACGTTAAATGCGGGAAACGATGAATGCGGGAAAATTTTATATATGAACTAAATGCGAGGAATATAAAAAATGAACGCACCACGCGGGAAAACGCATAATGCGAGAACGTAAGATCGGGGTTCCACTGTACTCGATATTCAAGTAGTTGAGATTTCGACTAATTGGAGTCTCTAATCAGGGCCGGACAAAAAAGCTTGGCGGGCCGGTGGTTGCCCATGTATGATATAAACAGAACACACACTGTGCAAATAATCGGGCTTCGTAATAAATTGTAGCAAGCTCATTAAACTTTCGTTGCCAGTTAGGCGAGTTATATAAAAAGACAGGGAACATTATTATTTTGCTTAATGAAAGTCAGCTGTGAATTGCCTGAGGCTATTATCTTTTGGGTAATTTCATGGGAAACTGTTATCTTACTTGAAACAGGCCGGTCGCTTACTAATAGTAGTGCCTTATCGTTAAGGGGTGGGTTTTCAACCCTATTGGGAAACTCTAATTCACTGGAGTTAGTCTGAATTGAATAAAACAATTTTTAGATTACAGCATCCAATTTTAATCATTTCATTCATTATTTAATCTAACCGTGAATTCGCAATTAAGCATTCTTTCATTGTGACTATCTTAGTTTTAATTAGCTACATGTGATGCTCGTATACTCAAAAAATCTATGAAACATATTGGATAGTAAGTATACAGTTTATTATTATATTCAACACTTAACCGACCGCACGGTTTCGCTGAAAACTTACGCCTGATACCGCATGTTTTTTGCAAAAAATATCTTTGAATACGGTAAGAAAAATAACAATGAATTTTAGTTTTACATAAATCTTATATATATAAAACCGAAACGGCGTATGTATGTCTGTGGGTCTGTAATTCCCTTTTGCATTGTTGGTCATTAAGTTGCCATAAAAACGAATATGAAAGAAAATATGTTTGAATTTTTATCGGCGAAGACATTTAGTCAAAATGTAATAAATTAGTCTTCTACTGAACTTTTCCCGGCTTTTATTATTAATAATAATGTTTATTATTTACGTGAAGGTATTATTTGACATTTCTTTGACAGCAAATTAGATTTTTTCCTTGAATTTGGACATTTTAATGGGCGAGAATGGGGCTGTCATCAAATTAAATAAAGTTCGTGATTTTAACATAAAATAATTATTGGTCGCTTAGTCCGAGCGACGCCGGGTAGCAATACTAGTTATTTTATATATTTGTTGAACTATAGTTCTGACGAAGACGTAAGCCGAAATAGCTATCAACAAATATATAAAATAATTTATGTAGAATTAAAATACATTGTTATTTTTCTTACCGTATTATAATGGAGTTCTACCAAGCTTTTCATCTTTGAACATTAGATTTCGTAATTTTAGCATATGCAGCTTTTAAACCTCTTAACCGTTTCAATTGAAAAAATAATTTAGGCTATTGTCGTTTTTAAGGACCTTGTGTAATAAATTATTGTTTTTGGACAGGGGTGGCCAACTCTTTTACATTTGAAAAGTGATGAAGTTAGAATGTTAAAGAAATCGAACTTTTAAGGTATGATAAAATGAATAGTGAAATTCAAGGCAGTTTAGCTATTCAATGAAACATAATCTGCGTCGCCCAAAATTACCTCCCAAATCCATTCGACCCCATATACGGGGCGCAGCGAGAAGGATTAGCTAACGGCTAGTTATGCATTTTCTATATATGTAATCTTCGAATTTATCTGTTTGGTCGAGCAACTGAATAACAATCAACTAATGTAGGCATTATTTTTTTAATCGTTTGATTTTGAGTTTCTTTTCTATGAGTTTTGCCGCCAGCGAAACGGGATTCGCCTATCGTAACTTCAACATTTTAAATGCATGAATGAACGATATAGAATTTCCATCTAGCACAGTCATACTCAACCTTTTTTTCGTCCGGGCCGCATTCGGGTTTTTGCTTCGCTATGTGGGCCGCAACATATTTATAGTAAACTGTAAATACACCTGGGCCTCGTATAACACGGTTTTATACAATACGGATGTATACAATGTGACATATTTTTATTCAACACGGTTTAAGGTGTTATACGAGGCCCAAGTGTATACATATGTTTATTTTCAAAATAAAAAATAACAATCAACAAAAAAAAAATACGTAAAAAGTACACAAAAATACTAATGTATCCATAATCTCAAATCGTTTATTGAAAAATGAATGTTAATTTTGATATTGAGTCAAACTTTTTACTATCTTCGTCAAATCAGGTTCCTGATTACTACAGGTTAATCTTCATTAACACATCATCAAGGTGAGAATCAGTAAGCTGATTTTTATGTACGGTCTTCGCGAATTTAATTTTAAAACATGACAAGTCACAGAGATACGTAGATGAGAATAATGTGAGCAGAAGACGCTGGAAACGTTTTTGTACAGTTTTTGTACCAACCGATTATCTATACCAACACAATATTGAAAACAATACCAACAAAGTATTCGGTGACTATAATTATTTTGGGCCGCACATAAGAGCTGATTGGGCCGCATGTGGGCCGCGGGCCGCAGGTTGAGTATGGCTGATCTAGCACCTTCACTCAAAATCCTCAATTCTATCGTAGACATTCATAATGAGCCCATATGCTTAATATTCGAGTATGGTAACTTCGTGGAACTTTCATACCACATTTAGATGGTTTGAATTTGTACTTTTTTATAAGCTTTATCACAATCTTTCGGATTTCACTATTCGGAATCTTCAGGCATGCACGCATAAGCTTGAACTAACGGTTAGTAAATATTTTGTTGTAAGTGAGTTGGTTACGTGATTGTGTGTGTATTTTAAATGTGATATTGTAAAAATTAATATCTACATATCTAATTGCATGGAAACTTCTACTTATTTTATATGTGAAATCATGTGTAAATTCCGGGTTAGTAACAAAGCTCATAGAAAAGTACAAAATTCAAACAATTCAAATTTTATAGTTTCAGTTTGTTGGAAGAATATAAATCCTTAAATCAAAAATATTTAATACGCAAAGAAAAATAACAACAGAACTAGTTCTGACGAAGGCGTAAGCCGAAATAGCTATCAACAAATATATAAAATAATTTATGTAGAACTAAAATACATTGTTATTTTTCTTTCCGTATTTTAATGGAGTTCTACAAAGTAAATGCCTACTCAATCAATAAAAATATTCAACCTTTTTCGTTTCGTTTCTGTTACATTGATATAATTTACACGCAGTTTTAAAATTACTCTGTTTGTTGCCAGCCAGGTTGTGATGTTTATTCCAAATGTATATGTGCCAGCGATTTGTATATCAAAATATCAAGAAGCTTCGATAAAATTAGCCTGTTTACCTTGGGATATCGACTGGCATGTTTAGCATGCTCAGTCATGCGGGTGACGCGCAATGCCGAGGGTGGTAAAAGAGGGTGCTACATTGTGTAATAAACTACGCGAGGAAGGCTTCGGGGGAATTTTTCCCCACGAAGGCTTTTCAGATCAGTGCGAGCATGTTTGTTTGTATAAACTTAATTACTTATTGAATGGTAAGAAGACGAAGTAAAAAATAAATTCTATACATTACTTAAGCAAACTTTGCGATAGTAAGTCTGAAGATGCCTCTGAAAGAATCGAAACACGTGTCACAGTTAGTAGCATAATACGCGGAATAATCAAAGTTATTTTAAGGTTTATATTATTATATGAAAAATATCGACTATACAAAAATATCCAAAACTCCCGGGATTCCAGGGATAGACTTATTACAATCCCAAATATTGGCACAAAATGTTGGCCCTGGATTGGAAACCCTAATTACTCTGGATGAATTCTTTCTAAATATAATCAAAATGTTAGCTTCTTTACACGTGTCTATACAAAACAACCAAATATTTATTATGAACATCGTAATTAAATGGTCTAAAAAAAAATCAAATGTTTTGTGCCATAAAGATGTAATGACCGTTAACGTCGTCATTAAAAAAGCTTTTGAAAATTATTTTTGTAACGTTTCAGTAAAAGACTAAAAGTTGTTCATTTCTGTTTCACGTTTTAAAAAACAAAATAGAAAGATGCAAGGAACGTGCCTTCTATTAAATTAGATTACAAATTCTACGATGTTTTAAATTAACTATTTATAAGATTCATTTTTATGAGTAAGTTTGTTAAAGGTCATTCGTTTTTAATATTAATTAAATTATAGTAATTGAAATTAAATAATTGAACTAGAAATATGCATAGACGAGAATTTAGGTTCGAGTTTATTTAACCAAGGCAAAAACTAATTGATGAAAAACTTCTAACTTTGGTGTATAACAGAATACAAACCATATTTTGGTAAATTATGGATTTACGTTCACGGGACAGAATTTTTGCAAAGATTTATGAAAAATAAGCACATTAAATACAATGAATGTAAGGCTTACGATTTTTTTGAAATGTTTCGTCTTTGATTTTTAAATTTATCATAATAGAAGATCGTAAAGAATACTTCGCAATAAGTATGAAATCGAGTTGTTTTAATTTACAGGAGCAAAAATGGAACCATAAACTACACAAATTGTAATATTATATAGGTTACATAAGTTTATTATTTGTTTAAAATAAAAAGAATAATTTTATTATAGACTAATATTAAAAAACAAATTCTTCTTTCAGAACTCATACAATAATCAGTAATATTCTTCAGATTTAATCATTTTGATTCGACATTTTATAAAAATCCACAAGAACTCAAAGTGTAAAGTCAAAACATAAAATTATAAACCAGTATGTATACATTTTTTGAGCTTAGCTCGAGAGGATTGGGATTCTTTCCCGTGACCCATAATTTGCACAATTTTAAAAATAAAATTAGAAAGCACTCTTCGATGAATGTTCTAAAATTGTTTATTCAAAGTTTATATCTACGATAACTGCTTGTTCTTACTCAGTTGCTCAACATCTCTTTTTCGAAGAGAGTAGGGATTCAAAGAATACGAGAACATGACTAGTGGTTAACTTATTGCTCTCGCTTCTCACTGCTTTTAGGGATCGGTGCGATAGGAAGGGATTTAAACAACACAAACAAACATTGCCTCCGAACAAAATTGGTAAATCGACTGAAGCAATATGACTCGATCCCGGCACCACGGACCGGGCTTAAAATCATAATATTTTTTTTGTCGATCAGTTAATAATGCGCGCGATGAGCGAAACCGGCTCTGATCCCATTAAATATAATGTGAAATAAGTACAAAAATGTGTAATTATTTATTAATATAATTTCGTTGCATTTCATATTTCATTATCAGCAAATTTGCGGCGTTATACGGTGCAAGGACGGACCTATTCGTATAGGTCCGTAACCGGCCTTTGTTTATTGCATTAATGACAGCATTAAATAGCATTTCTAGAATCAGTAACGTATAGGGTTTGCTAATTATTTAGAGTCGGTAATGCACACTTGAGTGCCTTGGCCTCCAAGTCCTGGGCAAATGCTCCCGAGATAACTCCATACTCGCAAACAGAACAGATACGCTTAACGTTGTTACGCCACTGGACACGATCGCTGATACCGAATGTAAGGCCGTGGCGGGTGGTGGTTGGGAGTAGTTTAGTAGTAAATACCTTTAAAGTGCTTATGAATATATCAATTAAAGTGAATATTTATTATAATCTATCTATCTAAATATGGTAATAATTTGACTCATCTATCTATCTAAATATATATGGTAATGAATTGATTCAATGTTTCATTTTTTGAAATTGTAAAGGGTCTTTTTATAAGGACGCTTAGTTTTGAAATGTAAATAAAACAAGTTGTTTGTGAGATTTCGACTAAATTTTAATTTCATTTGTAAGTATATTTTACGGCATTAAATTTGGAATATAGCATCAAATGTCTGCCAATATCCATTCATTATAAAATGGGCCATGTCGCTAAAGTTGACTTTTTTGACAAATTTGGGTATACTTCCAACTGCTCCAGAACCCAATCAGGCGTTGTCTGTGGTCGTTTACCTGAAGTTCCTTGGTAAGTTGGATTTTTATACGGGTGTAGACATAAGGCCCGATTCAAAATTCGCCAAGTTGAAGTCGCAGAAAAGCAAGTTCTTGTGAACAACGAGAAATAAGCTGCCTTGGAACACAGCAATGTTTTCACCAGATATTGTATTTTTGACGTACAGGTAGGTGTTGGCCGATTATTTACCAAACTGGTTGACTCAAATTTGGCCACTAAACAATGAATAATCTACTCAGCAGGACAAAGTAACATATTTTGAGCGTCCTTATTGAAATACCCTATATACGTAATGAAACAGAAGAAGTGCGGCGAGGAAAAAATTTGAAACCTTAAGTTGATAAAATAACAAAACGTGGTTTCAGATATTGAAATATATTCCATGTTGAACAAGCGTGTTGCCAGTGAATAAACGTTCATTTCATGGTGAGTTTAAGTAAGTTTATGACACAAAGCTTGGTTCATTAACAGGATTGTCTGTAAAAATGATTGTAAAAATTTGATAACTGTCACAAAGGAATACAGTCTCTGACAGCGTTTACGGCGTTTTTTTGAATTACTACACGCGGATGGATTATGAAGCTCTTTTCCAGCCAAATAATGGTATATATAATCAGAGATTTTTTTTATGTTTCAAAGATTTAATTAACTAAACGGTTTTTAATTATTTTTTCATTGTCGTCTCCCAACTTTGGAGCATATGGACTCCCCACGGAGTTCATCTCAACATATATTGTTCTACGAGAACTGCTTCTTACTCAGTTGCTTAACGTCTCTGTTTCGAGGAGAGTAACGGATGAAAAGGATACGAGGACTCGGATAGGACTAGTAGTTCGCTAATCGCGCTCGCTGTGCTTCGCTTTTTGGGACAGGAAAGATGGGAAGGGATTTTCAACTACACCCATGCCTTTGAACAGATTTATCGACTGAAAAAATCTGCTCGTACCGGGAACCGAACCCAGGTGGTCTTGCACGCCAGCCAACAACGTTGACCACTGCTCCACGAACCGGATATTTAAAGTATAACCTCCTTTATTCAGTAAAATATGAACTTATTAATTGACTACTAATTATTTGGTCAGTTTCTAATTCGATAAATGGTCAGTTATAAATACTTAAAACGGTCAGTTAAAAATGTTAAATGGTCAGTTAAAATAATAAATGGTCAGTTAAAATAAAAACACCATGTCATAAATTTGCCTTTTACTTATATTTAATAAAATTCACAAGCTGTCAAACTAAAACTTATCATTTTTTTAAAATAGCTGACTATTTAATTCAAATACTAACCATTTTTAATAAATAACTAACCATTAAAATATATTACTGACCGTTTTATTGAATAACTGACCACATTCACACTCATACAATGACAACTGACCGCTTATAATATTAACTGACCATTTTGATTTTTAACTGAACATTTATTTATTTAACTGACCAAAACTTGAATTAGTTACTGACCCATTAAATACATGCCTTATTAATTTAAATAAAACGAAAAGAATTATTAGACACAAACATATGTTTTTATTAGTTTAACATTATCTTCGTAGAAGAAAAATATGTTGAGATAAAATCCGTGAGGAGTCCATATGCTACAAATAGGGATCCGCTCCCAACTTGGTTAAAAAAAATCATTTTATTGATCAGTGTTTTTATTATAAATGATCATATATGGTTTTTAGCTCGAATCCATATACTCCTGCGCGAGGAATAAGTACAAACAATGTTATTTTTTATAATTATTTTTATTATAATGCCATTCCACCAAGTATTAAGTTTACACCTTAAAAAAAATCTGTAGAATTAAATTAAATAATATTGAATTTCTTGAAGGATGATATTTTGTAAAAAACCCACAGCGGTAAATTGAAATAACATTTTGGATATAGATTGACAAATACAATTTCCCTTACGGAGATGCCAGGAAATTGTATGTCAAAGTTTTTTATAAACCCACTTCATGGGAGAAAAAAGCAATTCTTTGGGTCAATTACGTAATAATAAAAAATATTATTTTTTTCCAGAATCTGTTCGAAATGGCATAACGGTACCAGATGGTATGAATAAATGTGTATGGACCGATTATGGCGAACATCGGCAGGAAATGCTTATAAACAAACCTAACCCAACCTCTACATCGTAGATCAGAGGTTCTAAACCCTGTGTTCGCGGGCATAATTGCGCCCACGGAGCCATTATCGTACACCCTCTACACATTATCAAATGATGAAAAAACCCAAATTTTATCAGAATTATATTTTATTTATTCAAATCATTTTTCGAAGAAGTTTTTATTCAAATGTAGATGTTTGGTGTTTGTAACATTGTAAAGGTTCTTGTTGTAGTTAGACATAATAGTTAAGAAGCCGACATAGCTATCACCCAATAGTATAATTTCTGTAGGACTTAAATACATTGATATTAAAATATAAAATAACTTTGATTATTCAACGAATTGTGTTACTAATTGTGACACGTGTTTCGCATCTTTCATATGCATCTTCGTACTTAATATCGCAAAGTTTGCTAAAGTAATAAAGCGAGTTGATTCTAATATTTTAGAAATGATAAAATTACAAAATGGAGTTTGAGATTTTTCCTTTTTAAGGGAAGCAAGGGTTAAAGGATCAAAGCAAAGCAAACAAATAATTATACAACTAATGATGTTAGCAATTACAAAATATTTAACTTATGAGATGCAATCAATCAGGAATAGGTTAAACCTATCAATCGAAATAATGTAAGCAGGAGCGAGCAACCTTTCCTATTTAGGATATTTTTTCTGTTAAAACTTTAATTTATTTCTAAAAAATTTAAGCTATTAATTTTTAAACCCTTTTTATTGGCAATTTACAATTACATTGCTATTATAACACCGTAGTATAATGGAGTTCTACCAAGTAAATGCCAATTCAACCAATAAGTTATTTTGTCTTTTGTTGTAGTGATGTTGTCGCACGTTTTTATTATAAAACATTTTTTAATAAATTCCGATTCAAAAAATGATTCAAAAAAGCAAGAATGTAATATTTTGAATGCCTGATTTAACACACAAAGCTCGGTCATTTTTTACTAAGCGTTCGTTTGACTTAAAAAAAACGATACAAGAAAAGCTTTTTGAAAGAGCTTTTCTAATAAAAATGTCCCTTCATCAAAAGCGAAAGTATGATAATATTGTGCGAATATTTTCCAAGCAAATAAAAAACTACCAAAACTTATCAAAACCGTTGCTGGCTGAGGACTTCAATTAGTATTTCAATTAATATGAGCACTGACTTCCACACTTCAATAACAATACAAGAACACAAAATTAATAAATTGTGAATATTAACAATGATATAACTTAGCTTAATTATATTCATTCAGCTTTATATTTGAATAGTACTTGTATAATGGATATTTCAATTGATGCTTGAATGTTAATGTATACTCAAATATAATGATTTGCGAATTTCTCATTATTAATAATTATACGGGAGCATTTGTTTGAATAAACAATCTAATTTAAGAAGTAATAATCAAATAAATTACATTTTAAAGTGCATGTATTCAAGAGAGTCCAATTACTTGACATATCAACTGCTCGAGTATCGTGTAGTAAAATTAAAAACGAGTAGTTTCAGATGCACCAAAATATTTAGATTATATTTCAATATTTTATTTTATCTCATGTCATCACAGACTCTTGTCATCAAAAATTTGTCATTGATAAAAAAGTCAGCAGAACCGAATGTAAAAATAACAAAAGAAATTCTCGCATAGCATTTCGTGACAATAAAATTTACACAAAGACGAAGAATCAGTTAAGCGCAACGGTAAAACATTATTTATATTTTTTTTTAAAAAGCTTATTAAATTTGTAAATAAATCTTCATCTATAAATTACGAGTATCGAGTACTTGAAAAAAAGACGAGTATTCTTGAATATCGAGTATTCGACACTGGAATTGGAGTCTCTAATGTATTCTGATAAAAGGCAGTAAAAATTTCGCTCATCGAGATCAATTTATATATAAAAGTTGCTGGAGGGAAAAAAATAATACATTGAAGAGTACAAAAGTGATTTAAAAGTGACAAATGATTCTCAGATTTAAATCGTTTTATCACTTGCGACGCAGGTTTCGCATTTCGGAATCTTCAGACATTCAATTGCATGGATGTTTTGGGAGCCCGTGAGTTACATGGTAAACATATGTATATTAAATAGCAGAGAGACACCCGTTTTACTTACTGTTGAAGCTTATACTAATTTCTGAACTCCGGAACTCATAATTATTCAATTTTAATACTTTACTATTCACTCAACGAGTGTTTCTTCATAACTAACTTTATCAACTGTTGATTGAATTGGCATTTACTTGGGAGAACTCAATTACAATACGGTGAAAAAAATATCAATGTATTTTAATCAGGGCTGTGGAGTTAGAGTCGTCGCGGCGTTTTTGGTCGGAGTCGGAAATTTTAAAATGATTGAACTTTTCATTTTTACATATTAAATGTCAAATTTGACTGTTGGCATGATTGGTTGGTTGATATTTAGTTGAATACACATAAATATGATAGATAAAAAAAACGTGACGAAATTAAACTTTTTATAGTCGGAGTCGAAGTCGTAATTATTTTTACCGACTAAACAGCCCTGATTATAATTCTACATAAATTTGTTGATAACTATTTCGGCTGACGCCATCGTCAGAACTATGTTTTAAACCTGCATTTACTCATCCTTATATACAGTTGTAGACAGGGTACACAATACATCTGTAGGCCGGACTCTTAGTGTTTCTGGCCATGGTGGTTTTGCTGCCAAGCTCTTCAGGCTTGGCCGGATGGTAGATGGGCCGACATGTAGATGCGGCGATATAATCGATGCTGATTACATTCTATGGATTTGTCCTTTTATGTCCTCTGAGCGGGAAAATTTACTCAGGTTGGTCCGACCAGCTGTCGGGCCAGTAGGCCACGCCGACTTGGTAGCCAATAAAAATAATTATTTGGCCTTCAGCAAATTTGCGGCGTCATACGATGCAAGGACGGACCTATTCGTATAGGTCCGTAACCGGCCTTTGTTGATTGCATTAATGACAGCATTAAATAGCATTTCTAGAATCAGTAACGTATATGGTTTGCTAATTATTTAGAGTCAGTAATGCACACTTGAGTGCCTTGGCCTCCATGTCCTGGGCAAATGCTCCCGAGACAACTCCATACTCGCAAACAGAACAGATACGCTTAACGTTGTTACGCCACGGGACACGATCGCTGATACCGAATGTAAGGCCGTGGCGGGTGGTGGTTGGGAGTAGTTTAGTTTAGCTTAGGCCGGACTGTACTTGTGAGCACGCCCACCAGGACGCCAATCACATCCTATTGGACAGCCCCCAAATGAATTCCACACGAACTATTTGCTGTGGTCCGTCCTCACACGGGCTCAATAGGCCAAGCTGACTTGATTGCACCTAAGGCTAACTTCATTGCATTTGAAAAATTTGCAAATTTATTCGGGGATCGACATAATCTCGATTCTTCACTAGAGTCAATATACTCGTCTAACACGACAGGCTCTCAGTATACGGATTATACACAGGATACTCTGTATCAAAATCCAATTTATTTTATTATTTTTATTATTTTCGATTTGTCTTTAGTGCATGGTTCAAAATCAGTCCGGGTCCGAGTCTCGGGCCATGAATGTGAGGGGTAAATTCCTTTTTCTAAGTCGATAGCGTTTTGAAAGGCGGCCATGAAACATTGACTGCATATACACAACGGTTGGTGGTGGGAAAAACTAACGTTATTAGCTCTGACGATGGCGTAAGCCTAAATTGCTATCGACAAATAATTTCTGTAGAATTAAAATACATTGCTAATTTTTTCACCGTATTGACTTAATCAATTTTTAAAGCATATTATTTGATTTAGCTTATTTCCATCGATAATGAATTGTTTTCTTTTTTGAATTTGCGAATTCGTTGCTTCATCTTTAATAACTTTCCCAATCCTGAGAACAGGACTTAGAGAGAGAACGATTATCTGATAACAAGTCTTTTCCTTATCCCGTCTTCCGCCTTCCTTTCCTTCTACCCGACTGGTTATAATTATAAAACACAAACAAAAATAATATCACGACTTTAGGGTACAAGAAAGTGTGATTTTATTTAATAATGGCATCCCACGAAAGAGCAATGCAAACATTTTAAAAATGAATTTCTCGGTATTTTAATTGGGAAATGAATGAAGCAAATGGGAAATAGCTCCGTGCAATCACAACCAAGAATACATTGACTTTATTCTCATTGTTAATTTTATGACAAATATCTTTTTAGTGCAGTTAAATATTATAGTTTGTATGATACTTAGAATCCTAAATCACTTTTCAAAATTGAGTAAGGAAATGTTTAAAGGAAAAAACTAAACTGATTTTAAAATCAAAGTGTCAAAGTACGTGGAATTGTTTTTGAATTAAAGATTCATTTGACAAAAAAAATACATAACAAACATTACTACAGTTTATTGCTTTTGCAATGTTAAAAAAGGATTAATACATTGTAGACCTCAGAACAGAGAGAAAAAATTAGTAAATAGTATTCGTCTGAACTCACTCACGTCAATATGAAATATGTCGACATCCGAAACAATGCCGCTTAAAATTGTTAAAGCTCTTCCCAGTGGCATCCTCATTTGCAGACTGGTTTTACGTCTTGGAAGAACAAACAACTCATGTTCACGATGCCTCAAAAAATTATCAGGAACATTCAATTTAACATTCTCAAGAATTTTAAGCGAACTTCAATAAAAGTAACCGCCGAATCCATCGAAAGTAATTTTTATTATAATTTAATGCAGTGATCGCCAAACAGTCGCTCGCGAGCTACCGGTAGCTCGCGGTGGAATTTTCGGTAGCTCGCGGAAGAAAAGTTTGGAAAATAGCATTAAAATTAGGATAGCTGCATGTGGCCTACTCACGCGTTGAAAAACCTTCTGATTTATTCGTATACGCACCAGACAGAAAAAAACAGAATAAAAACATAAACACTTTCTTTTTTGAGTTGCATTGCATCGCATGCTGGGTACTCGCTAGTTTTGTTTATAAATACGTAATTAAAGTACTCATTGTATGCTTTATTGGAGGTCCGATTTAATTTAAGTAATACTATAACCCCGTGTCTTAGGTAGGTGAGACGAAGCGCTGCGGTGCGCTGCGGCGACGTGTAAAAACCAATTAATTTTAAACGTAGCGGACTAAAGGTCGTATGTGCCATCGCTCGGCCAGACGCAATTAACGCTCTGGTGAGCTTGGACCGTTTGATATTTTCAAGCGATTCGCGCGCGCCATGAGTCAGGCACTTGAGGCGACTTACGACATATGCCATCCTGACCGGTTCGCGTCGCCCACATATGACACTTGCATGGGCGAGGACCGTTTAATATTTAAAAACTCTGCCGCTTTTAAAGCGCGCCGGATCGCTTCGCCCACCTAAGACGACCCGTAATAATATGTATGGTACAATAAAAGACGACGATAAAACAATATACAAAAGTAGCTCACCAGACAATATCAATTTCTGAAAGTAGCTCGCATCCTCATTGAGTTTAGAGACCACATTTTAATGTAACTGTTGCAGAGTCTGGAGTTCTCTCAAAAAGCTATGATGATAGGAAAACAAGTATTGAACTGTTGGTATCCAATCTACGTTTCGGAAAAATTAAGTCTTGTAAAAAGAGAAAGGAAAAAAAAATAATATCTGTTCTCAGAAAGATAGTTTGTATTGCAGAAATTATTCCAAAGTCAAACATTAGACTTTGCAGAAAGCACTGTAAGCCACAAAGTATTTCAACAATACCCAGTTGGAGTTTCTAAGGGTTCCTATTAATTATTAATAATACATGGTTTCCTCGTCTAGCCACAGGAAAAACACCTTTGGCCACATTGCCAAGAGTGTTAGGTAACTACCGACATCACGTGCTATTTGAACTGATATGGTATTTCATTTACACTAGCTTAACAATTTTTGGCAAATATTTATTTGGTCAGTATCTTATTCAATAAACGGTTGGTAAATAAAGGGTATTTCAATAGGGACGCTCAAAATATGTTACTTTGTCCTGCTGAGTAGATTATTCATTGTTTAGTGGCCAAATTTGAGTCAACCAGTTTGGTAAATAATCGGCCAACACCTACCTGTACGTCATCAAAATATAATTGAACTGGTGAAAACATTGCTGCTGTGTGTGAAAGTGTACAGGAAAACCCAAGGCAGCTTATTTCTCGTGGTTCACAAGAACTTGGCTTTTCTGCGACTTCAACTTGGCGAATTTTGAATCGGGCCTTATGTCTGCACCCGTATAAAATCCAACTAACCAAGGAACTTCAGGTAAACGACCACAGACAACGCCTGATTGGGTTCTGGAGCAGTTGGAAGTTTACCCAAATTTGTCAAAAAAGTCAACTTTAGCGACATGGCCCATTTTATAATGAATGGATATTGGCAGACATTTGATGCTATATTCCATATTTAATGCCGTAAAATATACTTACAAATGAAATTAAAATTTAGTCGAAATCTCACAAACAACTTGTTTTATTTACATTTCAAAACTAAGCGTCCTTATAAAAAGACCCTTTAGAATAAATACATAGAACAGTTAGTTATTAATTTAATTTTGGTCAGTATATTGTTGGAAAATGGTTAACTATTTTTTGTAAAAGGATTAGTAGATATCTATAAACGGTATGTTACATATTAGTAGTGGTAGGACGATTTGGCTAGATTTGCGTCAGGTTATAATTAAACAAACTTTGATTGCTCACGTATTGTGCTACTAATTGTGACACGTGTTTTGACATTTTTAGACTTTCTGTCATATGTATCTTCGGACTTACTAGAGGCGAAACACGTGTCACAATTAGTAACACAATACGTGGAATAATCAAAGTTATTTTAAATTTTATAATCAAATGAACTACCACAAAGTTACCGCCGAATCCATCGGAAGTAATAATCAAAGATTTCAAAAAAATTCTAATCTAAAAGTCTTTTTCGTGCGACCATATGTGCGATCAATTTCACAAGCTTTCAATCTAAAACTGGCAATTTATTTAAAATTACTGACAAATTAATTCAAATACTAACCATTTTACATAAATTACTGACCGTATACTAAAATTTCATCAAGCACTTTCAGTCGAAAACTTGTGGAATAAGTACTAAAAATGTGTAATTATTTTTATTATAATGCCATTAAACAAGTGTTGACAGTGAACACCTTAAAAGTGGACCATAAATATATTGTTTGAAAATATATTTTTCAAATAAAAATATTTACAGTGCTTCCCAAACATTTCTCGTTTAAAATTTTGATTACATTTTCATTGGTTATAGAAATCAGGAATACAATAGTATAACTGTTTGATATGGGAATAATCAAAATGAGATTAGCATTTTAGCAGGGAAGCAAAAGCGTTTTGGCGAACCAAGTTAGACAATTATGAAAGATAATTTGAATGTAACGGCCTTAAAGCAGAGTTTGAATTTCATATATGTATGATGATATCCTCGAAGTTGTCAGAGAATTACGTAATATCAAAATAGTAAGCTACCGGACAAGTTGATATTTTGGAATAAGTTACATTAACCGGTTATTCCGCTAAGACCTTAGACGGCCATGTTGGACCCTTTCCCAGGGTTCCTTTCCCTGTGTTATGGCGTCCAGGATAACGGACGGGTAATTGAATTTAAATAAATAGTTCATTCCATTTCAACCGAACGAGAATTTAAAAAGAATTCGAATAAAAAAATGTAACGACGGAAAGATTTTAATAATACAGTAATTAACCTGAGCAAACAAAACCTAAAAAAATCTTTTGTCACCATGAAGCACCGTAAGTCTACAGTTTGTTATCTTACTTTGAAAAGGTTCTAACTGATTTGGTTGGAACAGCTTGTATTAACCGCATTCACCTTGCGTTACTCATTGAGATTTGAGAAAGGTGGGAAGAGATTTTTAACATAACAAACGTCCATTGCCTCTGAGCAGAATTGATTTATCGACTGAAAAAATCTGACACGGTAGCCAACGACGTTGACGTTGACCACTTATAACACAAGTTAAATGATAATTTAAGATGTCGACTGAGGGTGCTTAGTGAAATTACGGTATCAAATTTTGTACTTTTCCATGAGTTTTGTCGCTACAATATTGAGCTTGAACTGACGCGTAGGAAACATTTTGAACTGACTGACTGAAATTTCGAGCGGTAACTAGCACGAGTTCATTCTTGAACTTTAAATGCCTGAAGAAACCTGAAACGCTAGCGACAAAACTCATGAATTGCAGAATGATCTATGGTTGAATAACGGAGTTAGCTGAATTCCGGAGTTGCACTGCATCTGCACACTTTGTTTACTAAATTTATTTGACGAAGTTCTAAGATTGTCTTCATTATTTCTCAGCAAGAGTTGTGAAAAATATGCTTAAATAAGTATTTTTGAAACATTTTTACTTACTCTTTTGTTACAAGTGAATTTGAATCAATCAATGCTTCAAACGCTCATATCTTAAAACAGTGTCAAGGGCAGTTATAACCAGGGCTGTGGAGTCGGGGGTGTTTGGCCAGAGTCGGAGTCGGAGTCGGCGCGGCGATTTGGTCGGAGTCAGAAATTTCAAATAGATTGAACTTTTTATTTTTACATCTAATATGTCAAATTTGGCTATTGGCAGGATTGGTTGGTGTAGATATAATTGAATACACATAAATATGATAGGTAGAAAAAAAACGTGACGTAGCTAATCGTTTTTTAGTCGGAGTCGGAGTCGTTTTTTGGCCAATGTTAGAGTCGTACTTTTTTGACGTGATAACGTCTTATAAATCGATGAACGCCCGCTGCACGCACGAAAAAACATGACTCATTGTCCCGTTTGTCGCGTTACGCCGAAGGCAAGCGTGCGAGCGAGAGCGCGGATAAGTTATAGAGAGGCACGATCGGCCTACCGTTCGGATTGTGCCGCATCTATCTCTCTTCCACTCGATTGGTCGATGCGTCTGAGTAGAAAAGAGACAGCGGCAGCACACAACTTATACACCTACAGTACCTACACGTGATCTGTTTACAACTGTTTATAAAGTGAAGTGAAATGTTAATGTAGTTTTCATTGTTTATATTACAACAACATTTGCGGCAGTAAAGGTAATTAATCCTTAATGAGTGCGAATAAAATATATCAATAAAAAATTGTAGATTTCATTTCACTCCTTCTACGTATCCATACAAAATAATGATAATTCAATAAAAATGATTCCATTTTATTCATAAAAGTATGCAATCATTTCATCAATGTTTTCTTATGACGTTATCACGTTAAACTATCGTCCGTAAACCGACTTTACAGATAACCATTTTTTTTACCGACTCCACAGCCCTGGTTATAACCTTTTCAAAGTAAAGTGTCGAGGTGTTATGGCGTCCAGAATAACGGACGGGTAATTGAATTTAAATAAATAGTTCGGTTCATTTTAACCGAGCGTGAATTAAAAAAGGAGTCGAATAAAAAATGCTGTAATTAACTCACACAAAGCAATGTTTTTTTTGTCACCACGGAGTAACGTAAGACCATTTTTGAAGCTTCACATTTAAATTAAATAATTTTGCTATGCTTGAAAACATACCCACAGCAAAATTTTTGTCTTTATTATATGCTCAACCTTACTTAACCTAACTCACCATTAATTGATACTAACAGAACAATACAATCCAAAAAGCTTTTTCATCATTTTAGAAAATAATTATATTTTTTTTCTGGAATGACGCCATTTAATATATGGTGTTGATTAATTACAAGTAATATATTTTATATTGCCCGGTCCGTGGTCAACGTCGGTGGCTTCTCTGACATCTCTGGTTTGAGTCCCGTTACGAGCAAAATAATTCAGTCGAAAAATCGATTCTGTTCGAAGTAGAGACTCCAACTCGATACTCGAGTATACTCGTCCATTTTCCAAGTACTTGATACTCGAGTAATTTTAAAAATACTCGAGTAATACTCGTTTTAGTAATAATCGTCGACAGTTTTTTCTTCTGCGAGAAATATAAAAACAAAACTTAAAATTAATTAAAAATTTGAGTCGTTTTATTCTCTATTATTGTTGAAATATATGTGGTATAAATTGAAATAAATGTTTTAATCATTTTCAATATGTTTCTTTATTTATTTATCATCAATTTATATACACAAATTCGAATTAAAAATATATATGCCTTCACTATTTCTCAGTTGTCCGGTCCGTGGGGCTGTGTCAACGTTGTTGGCTTGCGTGCCAGACCACCCGAGTTCAATTCCCGGTACGAGCGGATTTTATCATTCGATAAATCTGTTCAAAGTCATGCGTGTTTGTGTTGTTGAAAATCCCTTCCCATCTTTCCAATCCCAAAGAGCGACGCATAGTGACAGCGATAAGCTAATCACTAGTCCTCGTAGCTTTTTCCATCCCTACTCACTTCGAAAAAAAGAGGTTGAGCAACTGAGGAACAAGCCGTTCTCGTAGAAAAAAAAATGTTTAGGTAAATTCCGCGAGGAGTCTATATGCTCCAAGCTGGGAGCGAACATGGTTAAAAAGAAAACAAAATAAATCTTATTATTTACTAGTTTTACAGCAACGCTGGTCAGTAAAAAAAATGATTAGGCAAGTAAAGTTAATAAAAGGTTAAATCTGGAAATAAACTACCCAACTAGATGGAAACAGTGACATTTATTAGCACAAGCCAAATACAGTGTGTAAATTACATAAAACCTCATCGTTATAAGGTTGTCGTGTTCGAAAAAGAATACGTCCAAGGGTAAATAGTGAAATATAATTACAATTTTTATATCGAGACTGATATCCCAAAATAGAATTACCCAATTTATAGAAAACATATTTTTTTTTGGTTCGTTAGTAAAATAAATTAGCTTTCGCTTTGAGTTTATAATCCCATTTACTTCAATTTAAACATCGAAATTTCAAGAGATTAAAGTTGTAAGATTATTGTATAGAGAGATGAATGAAATCATAATAGCTTTAATTTAATCATTCTTCGTAATCTTATATATAAAACCGAAACGGCGTATGTATGTATGTGGGTCTGTAATTCCCTTTTGCATTGTTGTTGCAAGTTCAAACAAACGAATTGATTTCGCTCGCAAAAGTTTCGACGGTAAATTTGTTTCGTTATCAATGTGTGTGTAGAGACTCCAATTACTCGAGTATCGAGTAGAACATATATAAAACCGAAACGGCGTATGTATGTCTGTGGGTCTGTAATTCCCTTTTGCATTGTTGGTCATTAAGTTGCCAGTTGTTTCACCTTGGCCCGTCTGAATTTACGCGCCGAGGTGAACATAACCCCAAACTGGTCCGAGCGAAGGCGGGTTCGAATTAGAGACTCCAATTACTCGACATCTCAACTAATCGAGTATCGAGAAGTAAATTTTTAAAATACTCGAGTACTCGAGTATACTCGAGTAGTTTTAGATGAACCAAAATACATATTATTAATTGAAATTTGTGTATATGATAGATAAATAAATAAGCTTATTTCATTTCATTAATACATTTATTTCTATTTATGTAACAAAAATTTAACTTAAATTTAATTTGGTTCGAAGTTTTGTTTTTTTATTGCCGCAGTAGAAAGAACTCTCTCTGTTGCTGTGGACGTCGGTTTAAATAGTAACAATCAATTAAATAGTGCTACCTAGTATTTCTGTCCGCTGTTTAACACAAAATAAAATTTGGAAATAAATCTTCATTTAGAAATGACGAGTATTACTCGAGTATTTTTCAAATTACTCGAGTATCGATTAGTTGCAAAATGGACGAGTATACTCGAGTATCGAGTACTCGATACTCGAATTGGAGTCTCTAGTTCGAATACTAAGAATAAGTCCGTGCTCCGGGGACGAGTGGTAACGCTGTTGGCTTAGATTGCGGAGCTCACGAGCTCGAATCCTTCGGCGGGAAATGTTTAATATTTGGTTCTGCAATCGATTTCTTTCATGTCGATAAGTGTTACACATATTTGTCTCTATGAGAAGCATTTCAGACAAACACGATTGTAATAAAACTTGATGAGTATATAAAAAGAAGTTGATTTTTATTCTCATATAACTTACATAAGTATATAAACTAAAAATAATGTAGGTTTTCATTCAACAGTCTATTGGAAAATTCCTGCTTGAAATGTTATAACAATGTCAACCATTAGAGAAAAAGAAACCTTTCTAATTTTTCTTTACTTTTCAGGAAATGAAAAAAACTAGGCTTGATTTTTTTTTTAAACCATGTCCGCTCCCAACTTTGAGCATATGGACTCCTCACGGAGTTTATCTCAACATATTTATTTTTTTCTACGAGAACCGCTTGTTACTCAGTTTGCTCAACCTCTCTTTTTCGAAGAGAGTAGGGATGTAAAGGATACGAGGACTAGTGATTAGATAATCGCTGTCACTATGCGTCGCTCTTTGGGATCGGAAAGGTGGGAAGGGATTTTCAACAACACAAACACCCATGCCTTTGAACAGATTTATCGACTGAAAAAATCCGCACGTTCCGGGAATCGTACCCGGGCGATCTGGCACGCGAGCCAACGTCGTTAACACTGCACCACGGACCGTGTGCAGTGTTTGATTGATTATTTAAATATAAATTCTTATTAATTCTAATGTGCTGTTTTAATGTTTAGCGGAGCTATCAACAAGAAAGTGATTTTAATACGTGTTGAAATATCTTCGTATCTATATCTCATTAGCATTATAATATAACGTAAGAAACTATTTTTGTATCCAGTGGCATTCATAACTCAAAACTATCAAATTTCAATTTTTTTTTCAATATCTAGTGACCGAATTAATATTTTATTTTCCCATATCCGCTCCCTACTCGGAGTATACGGCCGCCACACGGTGCCTCCAAGATTCTCTATCTCCCGCCAACTTCCTCGCATCTTCCCAGGTCATCCCGGCGTCCCGTAGCTCCCCTGAGTACATCCTATGACTGGTCGTCCAAGGCCTTCCGGGGCGTCGGGATCCATCAGGTTGATAGAAGAGGCAGGTAGTATTCAAACTCCCCTGGGGCATCCGCAGCACATGTCCAAGCCAGGTTAAGCCAGCCAATCTTTTACTATGCCACCATTTAAAAACGTATACTGATAATTGTTATTTTTTCAATAATGGCAATATTACTTTCACAAATTTCAATGAAAGAAAATTGCGATAGCGTTTTTATAATTAATAAATGTCACGTTTTAAAAGCTGGTATATTTTTTTTTATATTTCCAAACAAATTGAAACGAAATAATAAAATGGCGAACAAAGGGATTTTATCAACAATACAAAGGCTTCACACGAATAATGACTCGTTAAGATAATCATCATTTTCCCCATACTTAGTGTAATAAAAGGATGTTATGAATTCATATCACATTTGTGTGGAATGAAACGGAATTTGATTAAAACTTCTGATATTGATCCACTAAAAACGTTTTGGGAATAATAATTAACATTTTTACCCAACGGCAGGGGTTCTTAATCTCTTCGATGCCGCGGCCGTGTTAACACGCCAAACATGCTTGTAAGGCCGGCTATACAAAATGAGCGTTGTCAAAAAAAAAAAGTCTACCATACTCTTACCGGTGCTAGAATTGAAATAACTATCTTTTTCTTATATATAAAAATCAATATTTTTTTGTTTGTTCGTATGCTTTGCGCTGCCATACCGTTTATCCGATTGCAATGAAACTTTGATGATGTGTTGTATAGATGCCCGAGAAAAGTTTTTCCGTTCCAAAATCGTTCATCCAATTGTGATAAAGCTATGTAGATTTTTTCTGTGGACGCCTACGAAGGTTTCTTAATTTATTCGATGCCGCCGCCGTGTTTACACGCCAAACAATTCCTTGCTCGTTGGGCTGGCCATACAAAATGCGCGTGTTTATACGCAGTACTTGAGAAGTGTTTTAAAGGCCACGAGCAACGTTTAAAACAATTTTATAATATCGTGCATATAGTGACATGTCTTGGAATCGTAATGATATACTTGAACATTAAAGATATTGTATGACACTCTATAATATATCGATTTTAAAAAGAATTGTTTCGTTGTGTTGAACTGTCTCGCTAGCAGGGTATGCGTAGAGCCTTGTTTTTAAGCATACCACTCAGCGGAAGACTATTAATTTGCAGTCCGATTTAAAATCACGTTCACGTATTTTTTGTGTGAGTGTTGTGACTACCCTGAAGTTTTGTGAAACGTTTGTCGTTTCTGTTTTTTAAATAAAGATGGCCTAAATGACACATCGTGTATTTATAAGTGTTTGTGATGTTCTATTAAAATATGTCCAAAAAGTATATATTTATTAAGTTCTATTTTTTTGAATAAAATTACGGCCTTCTGTGCACGGCCATACTAATCTTAGCCGGCACCTAACAGATTAACTTTATTGAAACTCCGGGCTCATTTGAGATTGAGGAGAATAGTGACGCGCGCAGGCCGGATTAAGAAAAAAACAAATTTTAAGTTCTTCGAACATAGTCGGGTTTCACCTTTCGGTATCTTAAGGCATTTCAAGTGCACGGATGTACTTGAACTGACAGTAGACAGTTGACGGTTATGGTGACAAAACTCATGGAAAAGTACTATATTCAAACGATTCAAATTTGATATTGAAATTCCATCAAGCACCTTCAGTCGACATTATTAATAACTTAGAACATATTCATGAATTTGTATCATTGTTTCCTGGGAATCTTAACATATGTGTTACATTCATGATATATTTCTTAATTTATCTTAGCAAATGTTAAAAACACTATGCAGTTACATTTGAATCAAAAACATATTCGAAAAATAGTTTCAGTAACAAAAATTTGGTTTTTTTCGTTATTTGATACTTTGTGGAGGGCGCACAATAATAGCTTCGCGGGCGCAATTGTGCCCGCGGGCACAGGGTTAAGAAACCCTGCCATACGGAATGCCGGTTATGTGTGAAAATATTTTTTTAAGGTATGCAGCTGATAAATATTTTCATTTGGTCAGCTGAATAATGAATGTCAGCCTAGTTGGAATTTTCAATATATTTTTTAGCTATTTTTTTATTTGAATAAATATTCAAATTTTACTTTTTACAACGAAACTATCATGGCAAATAAGCACTGAAAAAAACAAAGCCAGAATGATGTCATGACGCCAAAAAAGATTGAGTAAAATATTGCATAGTTTTTGTGGAAGTTAATAATTTTGTCGGGTCTGAGGTGCAGTGATCGAGTCCTCGTAAGAGCTGCATTTTTTCAGTCAATTTAATACATAGGAAATCGGTAAAGAAGTCAACGGAGTGAGTTACGACAAAATCTTATATATAAAATCGAAACGGCGTATGTACATATGTCTGTGGGTCTGTAATTCCCTTTTGCATTGTTGGTCATTAAGTTGCCATAAAAACGGATATGAAAGAAAATATGTTTGAATTTTTATGCGCGAAGACATTTAGTCAAAATGTAATAAATTAGTCTTCTACTGAACTTTTCCCGGCTTTTATTATTAATAATAATGTTTATTATTTACGTGAAGGTATTATTTGACATTTCTTTGACAGCAAATTAGATTTTTTCCTAAAATTTGGACATTTTAATGGGCGAGAATGGGGCTGTCATCAAATTAAATAAAGTTTGTGATTTTATTTTAACTCTATTTTGGATGTTAGATTTTGTGATATAATTATGTCGAATGATATAACATTAAATAATCATTGGTCGCTTAGTCCGAGCGACGCCGGGTAGCAATACTAGTAAACTATAAAACATAGTACTCGTTTGAACTCACTCACGTCCATGAAGCAAATTACAAGAAAAAATTTAAAGAAAAATTTACATGATTACAAGAAATATTTTATTTAAAGTCTATTTTTTTTTGTAATTTGCTTAGTTATTTTACCAATTGTTTGTCATACCTTGTTTTTCATACTTAACTTTTGTACTAATATCACTGTTTTATTGTATTCCATATCAGTTGGCAATGCTCGCCATGAGCGAAACCGGTCCTGATCAAATAAATTTTATGTGGGGAAAAAGTACTAATAATGTATTATTATTTTTACAACATTTATCAATTCAAAATGATCACGACGAGCAAAACCGGTCCTAATCTTTTCAAAATACATGCAGAAATATTATAATCACACAGTAGTTTATTAAATTGTATAAAAAAACCTCCAACAAAGTCAACTGGTTTATTGAATTTAACACTTGAACTCTTGGGTCATTTAATTTCTCGCGTCATTATTTTTTTTTTGTGTGCGACTGCAAAAGTCTGGAAAATCTTTCAAGCTCTCAATTTTAATTTAATGATATCGTTCTATTGGAGTACTTAGCGTCCAATTAAAATCAAGCTTTTAGTCATCTGATGCTACAATTATACAAATGACTGAATATTTTAAGAATATCAAATAAAATCGTCACACAGCTCATGAGAGTATTTATAGGCTTGCAGACTGAAATGAAATTCGACGGCAACAGATAATGAATGAAAGAAAATATTGAAGAAAAGGAAGCAATATAAAATGGAAGTCGCAAAAGATTAATTAAATAATAGTACCGGATATAAATAATCAATAATATTTGATTATTATGACATATAAAGGGTCTTTTTATAAGGACGCCTAGTTTTGAAATCTAAATAAAACAAGTTGTTTTTGAGATTTCGTCCGAACCCAGAACCCAATCAGGCGTTGTCTGCGGTCGTTTACCTGAAGTTCCTTGGTTAGTTGGATTTTATACGGGTGCAGACATCAGGCCCGATTCAAAATTCGCCAAGTTGAAGTCGCAGAAAAGCCAAGTTCTTGTGAACAACGAGAAATAAGCTGCATTGGGTTTTCCTGTACACTTTCACACACAGCAGCAATTTTTTTACCAGATATTGTATTTTGATGACGTACAGGTAGGTGTTGGCCGATTATTTACCAAACTGGTTGACTCAAATTTGGCCACTAAACAATGAATAATCTACTCAGCAGGACAAAGTAACATATTTTGAGCGTCCCTATTGAAATACCCTTTATAACAAATAGTCAAATATGTTATATTTAAAAAGTAAATCAACTTGATAAAATACTAATTTTAAGTTTATCCCCACTTAGTAAAAGCCCAGATTAGCTTTCACTTCGATAAATACATCAAATCAACATGTCACATTTAATAACTTATTATTACCATATAAAACTAGGATGGTGAAACAGAGAAGAATATGTATTGCGTACTCTGTCTACAACGGTATATTAAGTATGAGTAAATGCAGGCTTAAATATAGTCCTGACGATGGCGTAAGTCGAAATAGCTATCAAAAAATATATAAAATAATTTATGTAGAATAAAAATACATTGTTATTTTTTTCACCGTATTGTTATGGAGTTCTACCAAGTAAATTCCAAATCAGTTATTTAATAAGACTGAAGATTTTCAAATGAAACATGATTTTTCAGCACCTACATAATGTGAGTATTTTTATATTGTAAAAGATAGTAAAGACTCTACTACCGACATCTCAAATACTCGAATATCGAGTAGTAAGAGTATTTTCAGATGTAGCAAAATATGTATTATTTGTGTATATAAATAGACAATAAATAATTATATAAGCTCTTTTAATTTAATTCATTTAATTATTTCAATTTACACAACATATATTTAAAAAACAATAGAGAATTTAACGTCTCAAATTTTAAATTTGTTCGAAGATTGGTATTTGTAATTCCCGCAATTGAAAAAAACTCTCGACGATTATTACTCGAGTATTTTTTAAATTATTCTAGTATCGAGTAATCGATACTCAAATTGCAGTTTCTAGTGAGGAGGAACGAAAAAAAAATGATTAAACCCTTTATAGGACAAAGGCCAAAATTGGTTAATTTATTAACCACTCTCATTAAGGTCAAAATATCCAATACCACCCATAATAAAGTCAACAGTATATAAATGCATCGTCAATAGTATTATTTCGTCATTCAATTTATCAAATTGCGGAAAGTTTCCCAAAAATCAATGTCTGTATCCACGAATCTTTAATTCAGGCAATTTCCTAGGTCTGGGGCCGGATTGTCATTCCATCTTCGAGTCAAGGGCCGGATCAAATTACTACACATAAGTTATATTTAATTCAATAAAACACGTTACTACATCTTATATATTTTTTATTTATATAATGAACGAAATAATATTCATACTACTGATTACAAAATTTATTATGGCTGAGTGTGGAAGTAAGATTGACCTTGTACTTGAATTACAAGACTCTCCATATTGGCGGAGATATTGCTTAAGGATAATCGCATAGAATTTTCCGGATTTTCATCTGTTATCTTCGTTCAAATTTTTGTTCAAAAACTGATCACACGTATATGTGCTGCCGAAAATACCAATGATTTTTCTTGTAAATGTGTATATTTTTCATCCATCAATTTTAATTTATAAAAATCCATCAAAGAAATGTTATTAAATTGTGGTTTTAGCAATAAATCCCCCTAAAGCTCAATAAGTTCCATCTGTTAATGGGGAAGTGATGAAATTGTGAAGGGTGCGCGGATGTCTATTGCCATGACTGTATATATGTTGTTTGTATGAACTGATAGACTAGGAAATGGTTTAAAAAAAAAAACCTCCCTGTAACTATTAATTTATTTTTCAATTAAATTGCCCAGATGTATAAGGGCCGGACAAAATAGCCTGGCGGGCCGGTAGATGCCCATCTATGCTTTAAATTAACAATTGGCCGTTTGTGCGCGCAACTTACAGCTTTGGAGCACCGTATTGCATTTGGACATGGATAATGAAGGCTGTTTTGCGATTTTTAAAGAAAATTATTTTTATTATCACTTCATATACAAATAAACATACATTTATAAAAAAAAAACCCATAAATTATCAGTCTGTTGTCGTCGTAGCAACATTTTATCGTCACATGTAAATGGAAAAATCTCCATCTTCAATATCACACAGTTGACTTAAAAATATTATAAATTAGTCAATATAATGAAAATATTGATGTTTCTGACACAATTTTATAATATTTTTTTTTTATATGTTTAGTAAATATTTTAAAATATCCGAATTCGATTTTCATAAAATTTAATTTGCCCTATGAGGGGTTAAGGTAGGCGTAATATCATAAAGTTTGGAATCCGCTGATTTATTATATGTATATGGCTTGATAAAACTGATAAAAGCATACACAAAAATATATACTATCACATGCAAAATCCGATATGACCATTTTGTTATATTTATTGCAATTTGCGGTTGACTGACCACTGATAATAGGCATGTCGTTCCAAATTCGATATAAAATACAATGAATATGATTTAAGCAAAATTTTATCATGAACGCACTAATATCGTTGCAAATATGACAAAAAATTTTTTGAATGAGAGACGGTTATGTAATTTATAGTACATGTAAGTTGAACCATGATTATGTGATTTTCATTCTTCTCGTGGTCTTCAACATTTTAATTATAGTCTTAATATTTTTCTTGTTTCAATTTATTTGCTTAGTTGTAATACCAATTGTTAAATCATACCTTGTTATTCTTACTTAATAGCCTTTTGCACTCTGGCCAAATTTTCTCATGACCGGTAAGCGACTGTGATTTAAAAAAATAATCAATTTAAAAAATATATATTCTTGGTTAAGTGAGTCACCTATTTCTCCGAGAAGATATATGAGCGAACTGTAGATTTAAATCATAAAATGTTGGTTAATAAAGCATGTTGCAGTGTTCCACTGTATTTATCGAAAATCCCTGGCCCATGAAGCTATCAGAATCTTTCCGGCCAGACTCCGTGGTCTGCAGAGTGGTAAGAGTTAACCTTTGTATTAATATCACTGTTTCGTGAATTTATTATTACCAGACAATGCTCGCCATGAGCGAAACCGGTCATGATCCAATAGATTGTATGTGGAATGAGTACCAAAATGTTTTATTATTTTTGTTGTAATGCCATTCCAGCAAGTATTGTTTAATATTACCGCAACGTGGTCCGTGGTGCAGTGGTCAACGTCGTTGACTACCGTGTCGGACCGCCCAGGCTCGATTCACGGAAGGAGCAGATTTTTTAAGAGATAAATCGATTCCTGCTCAGATGCAACCACCTTTCCGATACCAAAGAGCGACGCATAGTGACAGCGATTAGCTAACCACTAGTTCTTTCATCCTCGTATCCTTTCTATCCCTTCTCTTTTCGTAGAAGAGAGATTGAACAACTGTGTCACAAGTAGAGACTCCAATTACTCGACATCTCAACTAATCGAGTATCGAGAAGTAAAATTTTAAACTACTCGAGTACTCGAGTATACTCGAGTAGTTTCCGATGTACCAAAATATATATTATAAATTCAAATTTGTCTACATAAATAGATGATAAATATAAAAATAAGCTTATTTTACTGAATCAAGTTTTGAAGGAGAATCAAACGTCATAAATTTTAATTTGGGTCGAAGTTTTATTTTTTAATCCCGCAGTAGATAAAACTCTTTCTGTTGCTGTGGACGTAGGCTTAACAGCTATCAATGAATTAAATTATGCTATCTAGTTTTTCTGTCCACTGTTTATAAAAGATGGAAATAAATCTTCATTTATAAATTACGTGTATTACTCGAGTATTTTTCAAATTACTCGAATATCGAGTACTTGAAAAATGGACGAGTATACTCGAGTATCGAGTACTCGATACTCGAAATGGAGTCCCTAGTCACAAGCAATTCACGTAGGAAGAATAACATACGTGAGAAGTCCATAAGCTTCATGTTGAGAGCGGACATGGTTTAAATAATATATATTACGACTTCAATTTAGGATTTCTTAACTGAACTGAAGGTGTTTGACGGAATTTCAATATCAAATTTGAACCATTTGAATTGTTTATTTTCCAAAAGCTCTTTCAAGTCTGAACTCAAATGAACAGTTTTATTAAGAACCTGCAAAAACTATCCTGTTTTTATAAAATCCCATTTAATTTTAATCTAAATAATTGTTTTGACAAATTTAGAAGCGAAGACACCTTATAAAAAACTCACAAAGAATAATGATTATTTTTTTAATATAGAAATAAAAACAGCAAAAATATTTCTCATTTTTATTGTATGAATAAAAAAAAAATAGCAATCAATCAAAGGGTATGTAATTTATAAGAAAATAACAAACTGTTTACCCTATAATTATTGAAATTACGATAGATATGTTGATATATTTAATGGTATTTATTAAGTGGATTCGATTGTCATGGAAAGGTGAAAATGATTACAGTATTTAAGGGTAGTAAAAAGGTTTTATTTTCACTTAAAAACCTTCTTCTAATTTTCTCGAAATGTTACAGTTGTTCTAAACCGTTGGCTGTTTTTACTTTATTTTTTTCATTAATAATGTTCTAGAATTATTACTATATCAAATAGACAAGAAAATACAAAAAATCAATGTAATTTTATGACACAGAGTTCGTATATATTTTATATTGAAATTTACAAAAAAAATGCTGTCTTAATTTAAAAATAAATTATGTAAATACAAGATTATTGCTTTCATTAATATCATAAATTTTAATAAATAAATTCAGTTAGTTCATTTTTATGCAACTTTCATTAAAACAGCCTTTAATTTTATCGGAAATTATATTATTGAAAGTAATAGCACATTTATCACACTTATTCCACATTGAATTTATTAAGATCAGGACCGGTTTCGTTCATCACGAGCACTATCAACAGATTCACGACATTAATGAAACATTTTTTAAACACTTCTTAGCAATGTACTATCGATATTCAGTTAGATGTTGAAATGAATAAAATAAATACGGTAAAAATATCAACTGATTTAGTTCTACATAAATTTTAATTTGACAATTTCGGCTTCGCCTTCGTACTTCGAACTCTGACGAAGGCGTAAGCCGAAATAGCTATCAACAAATATATAAAATTTGTGTAGAACTAAAATACATTGTTATTTTTCTTACCGTATTATAATGGAGTTCTACCAAGTAAATGTCTACTCAATCAATGAATAAAATACAGTTGAAATTGTTCATGTTTCTAAGCAAGGCAACATTAATAAAAATTATTTTTTAAAGAAAGTTTCAATGCCATCATAACTGTGTACCAGTGTCACTTATTGAATTTCTAAATGTAGCTTTGGACGGGTTATTTATATTTTTATCTGAAAAAAAGGCATGACAAATAATTGTTATAATATGCATAACATTTTTAATGTAATGATAAGTCACACGTATTATTAAATACAACTGCTACACAATTTAAGCAAAAATGCTCTTTTGATTATTGAATATTTACCAATTTTATACAGTGATACTCTAAATAACAGTTAAATAAATCTGAGTATACTTTTATATAATACTTATGTAACTATTTTCGACAGTGAACGAAATATCTTCACCAAGTTAAGTTGAAATAATAAATTCAATACAATGCACACTAAGATAGATTGAAAGCTCCGAATGGAATACATTTTCGTTTACAGTTATTAATTTTAAAATGCATTCATTTTTTAACGATTAAGAATCTTAATCTAATCATAAAACGCTATTTAATGATATGGTTTTATTAGATTATCAAAACCGGTTTCGCTTATCGCGGAGATTCTTAATTAGAAAAAAACGTTGTTTATTTATATTCAACTAGTATTGCTACCCAGCTTCGCTCGGACTAAGCGACCAATAATTATTTAATGTTATATCATTCGACATAATTATATCACAAAATTTAACATCCAAAATAGTGTTAAAATAAAATCACAAACTTTATTTAATTTGATGACAGCCCCATTCTCGCCCATTAAAATGTCCAAATTCAAGGAAAAAATCTAATTTGCTGTCAAAGAAATGTCAAATAATACCTTCACGTATATAATAAACATTATTATTAATAATAAAAGCCGGGAAAAGTTCAGTAGAAGACTAATTTATTACATTTTGACTAAATGTCTTCGCCGATAAAAATTCAAACATATTTTCTTTCATATTCGTTTTTATGGCAACTTGCAACAACAATGCAAAAAGGAATTACAGACCCATATACATACATACGCCGTTTCGGTTTTATATATAAGATTATAAAACCTTTTCACCAAGAATTGACTGTTAACACGAAACGTGTACTGTTTATCAATGATAGTTTTTTCACTATATCCAATTGTAAATACACATAATAAAAAGATAACTACTTGATAACCATTAATACAAACTTATTTTGCAATACGTTATTTTATGAATAAAAGAAACTTATTTTTATTCTTGTGAAACATAACATGACAAAAACACACGTTTACAAATAGAGTAAATGGTATTTAGAATCGTGTATTTTTTATAATATTTTTCATCAGGAATATAAAGCAAAAGAAAATTGTAACCCAACTCAAGTCTTAAGGCTTCTCAACCAATTTATTTTCATGGTTAACTCTAAAAATCCACACATTGAATATATTTTATTCATTTTTATCTTTGAATTTTCCATAATAGATCTTTGAAGACGTTTTCGAATGAATCTCTGATTTGTTTTTTAGGCGTATGGAATCTTCACTGAGTTTATCTCAACATATATTATTTCTACGAGAACTACTTGTTACTCAGTTGAGCAATCTTTCTTTCTTGGACTGAGTAGGGATTGAAAGGATATGGGAACTAGGACAGGAGAAGTAAAGGGTATTTCAATAGGGACGCTCAAAATATGTTACTTTGTCCTGCTGAGTAGATTATTCATTGTTTAGTGGCCAAATTTGAGTCAACCAGTTTGGTAAATAATCGGCCAACACCTACCTGTACGTCATCAAAATATAATTGAACTGGTGAAAACATTGCTGCTGTGTGTGAAAGTGTACAGGAAAACCCAAGGCAGCTTATTTCTCGTTGTTCACAAGAACTTGGCTTTTCTGCGAGTTCAACTTGGCGAATTTTGAATCCGTCCTTATGTCTGCACCCGTATAAAATCCAACTAACCAAGGAACTTCAGGTAAACGACCGCAGACAACGCCTGATTGGGTTCTGGAGCAGTTGGAAGTTCACCCAAATTTGTCAAAAAAGTCAACTTTAGCGACATGGCCCATTTTATAATGAATGGATATTGGCAGACATTTGATGCTATATTCCATATTTAATGCCGTAAAATATACTTACAAATGAAATTAAAATTTAGTCGAAATCTCACAAACAACTTGTTTTATTTACATTTCAAAACTAAGCGTCCTTATAAAAAGACCCTTTAGTTAGCAAAACGGCCCCGCTACGTGCTACTTTTTAAGGATCAAAAGGCATGGAATGGATTTTTGATGATTGTAAGTATTTACATGTGAAACGTTACAATTCTGTCATATTATATCTGATGGCAAGGTTGTTATTTATTGAATACCATGACATAATATATAAACATATTAACTACCGAATAGAAATTTGATAACAGACTTGATTTAATATCGAGGTTTTTCGATGCGTAACTAACGCAAAAAGCTTTGCATAAAATCAAAAACAATATCACTTTAAAGGTTAACACTCTTCTGTAGAATGGCATTATATTAAAAAATAATAACACATTTTCTGTTTGTACTTATTCCACATTAAATTGACTAGAATCAGGACCGGCGTCATTAGTTTAAAATGCTCGCTATAAGCGAAACCAGCCACGGTGATAATTAATTTAATTTATGATAAGTACAAAAAATATGTTATTTTATATAATATAATATGACATTACACATAAATTAATTGTCGTTTCCCGCACACGATCTACTATGTGACGTTTTTGGCCAAAATTTCTCATTTACACCATTGGATTCGGATTTTTTATGAAAATATTTTATTCCGTTTTCCAAACGGTATGTTTTCCAATTTATGTGTCGACATCAAGAAAACAATAAATGAATTGTTTTGATTTTTTATTTATCCATGAGTTTTGTCACCTACGACCCGGGTTTTACCTTTCGGCATCTTCAGGCATTTCAAGTGCACGGATGTCAAAACTCATGGAAAAGTACAAAATTCCAACAATTCAAATTTGATATTGAAATTTCATCATGCAACGTCAGTCGAACTTCTTAATTATAAATTATCTTGTTTATAAGTTGACTCGATTCATAAACTAAAAACGTTTGACTATAACTGCCTATATAATAAAGCATCAGAGGTTTTTTTTTTATTTTCCCTAACCCCCCCATGGCTTATCCAGTGAGCTTCTCTTTTCCGTCCGATGCTAAGCCTTATTAGGGGCGATTTTTTTTTAAGATAATCGCTTTTTGGAAGTATTAACTAAATTCACCCTCTTGAAAAGCGAAAATATCAATTCGTCGCGCGTCAAAAAACGATAAAAAACAAACTCAACTTGGAGAAATAAATACGGTAGTGAATTTCACGTTCGATGAATAACGGCCATCTATAACAAGTTTTCAATTATCATATTCCTTATCCAGAGTAAAAAAACTTCATTTAGATTCTTAAAAAGATTACGAATTTTACTCTTCGGTAGCTTAAAAAATACTAAAATACTTAATTAAGAGAAGCAGAGAGTGAGTTGTGTGATGCTTAAAAATGTCTTAGCTGATTTAGGTATTCCTTGTGATTCACCAGCTCACTTTTAAGGTGTTCACTGTCAATACTTGGTAAAATGGCATTATAATAAAAATAATAAAACATTTTTAACACTTATTCCACATTAGAGGTCTGCACGGGTTCGGGTTTGGCCCGCGGGCCTCACCCGGCCCGGGTAACGAAGGTTTGGATTCGGGCCCGGGCCGGGCTCGGACGCAAGTTTACAAGAAAACATGAATGAGTTCACCATTATCGTAAATCTAAATTTAATACTATAATAAACGTCACGTACTCGTATTAGTCATCTTTTCGACCCATTCGAAAGAACAAGATACATTGTTTTGAATTTAATGACTTATTTTAGTATTTTTTAATGATGTCTGCTTCATAGGAGTTTGTACAATACGCATAATGAATTTCATAATATGATCCTGACTTCAGTATTTCTTATATGCGTATTTCGATCGGTCGCAATTTGATTTGTTAGGTTGATTTTTTTTTAATTTACCGTCAAGAAATGGGCTTCGAAAATATTAAGACAAAACTGAAGAGTGGAGAATATATTTCTTCAGTCAGTTAAAACCCACGGGAAAAGTGAAGTGTGGAAATCATTTAGTGAAATCATAGAGGTGGCTACAAACAAAAAAGTTAGATACGTTGAGTGTATAAAATATAAATGCATTTTCAGCTTTTCTAGTTCAAAAACAGGAACTTTTCATTTGTATCGTCTTTCATGTAAAATTTTCCATTTATTATTTTTTAACTGACCGTTTTAAGTATTTATAACTGACCATTTATCGAATAAGAAACTGACCAAATAATTAGTGGTCTATTATTATCAGGACATTAGTCTGTACGATCCTACCTTCAAGTAACCCGAAAAGAATGTGAAGATAATTTTTTAAGTTTTTTTATCTGTAATGTTATATATTTGTTAAATATATGGCGCATTGGTGTCAGCTGCAATGCCATGAACTTTATTGTTTTCTAATAAACAAACACACAAAAAAATTGGTGTCTGTAAAGTCGGTTTACGGACGATAGTTTAACGTGACAACGTCATAAGAAAACATTGATGAAATGATTGCATACTTTTATGAATAAAATGGAATCATTTTTATTGAATTATCATTATTTTGTATGGATACGATATTTTGTATATTTGTTATACGTTAATCAGATTTTTAATATGCAAGAATTTATTACCTTTATTGCCGCAATTGTTGTTGTAATATAAACAATGAAAACCACATTAACATTTCACTTCACTTTATAAACAGTTGTAAGCAGATCACGTGTAGGTACTGTAGGTGTATAAGTTGTGTGCTGCCGCTGTCTTTTTTCTACTCAGACGCATCGACCAATCGAGTGGAAGAGAGATAGATGCGGCACAATCCGAACGGTAGGCCGATCGTGCCTCTCTATCGCTTATCCGCGCTCTTGCTCGCACGCTTGCCTTCGGCGTAACGCGACAAACGGGACAATGAGTCATGTTTTTTCGTGCGTGCAGCGGGCGTTCATCGATTTATAGGACATTGTCACGTCAAAAACATGACTTTGAAGTTTATAAGGGGTCAAAAAGTAAGGATGAACAGGTATCGAACTTAACACGTTTGTTTCAATTTTGGCCAGTCATTTAGTTGGTTTGGTTTTGTCATTCGAGAGATAGTATTATAGTCATTGTAAAGAATCTTATATATAAAACCGAAACGGCGTATGTTTGTCTGTGGGTCTGTAATTCCCTTTTGCATTGTTGGTCATTAAGTTGCCATAAAAACGAATATGAAAGAAAATATGTTTGATTTTTTATCGGCGAAGACATTTAGTCAAAATGTAATAAATTAGTCTTCTACTGAACTTTTCCCGGCTTTTATTAATATAATAATGTTTATTATTTACGTTAAGGTATTATTTGACAGCAAATTAGATTTTTTCCTTGAATTTGGACATTTTAATGGGCGAGAATGGGGCTGTCATCAAATTAAATAAAGTTTGTGATTTTATTTTAACTCTATTTTGAATGTTAGATTTTGTGATATAATTATGTCGACTGATATAACATTAAATAATTATTGGTCGCTTAGTCCGAGCAACGCCGGGTAGCAATACTAGTTATAAATAAATGTTAAGAAATACATTGAATACTTAGTAGTATAGTTAAGTTGTGCTTAAGTTCAAACCTTGTTTTTATCTCTATTCGCCCCGTTTTACGTTACTATAAATATGTAAAATAATGAAGTTAGAATTCTTAAAAAGGTGAATGATTTTATGAATAAATTTCGTTGAAAATTTTTTAAATAAAAATGTAATTGAAATAAGTGCTTTTAAAAACATTTATTTATCCCAATGTAAGCCGTTTCAACACAGTTTCAAGTTAATTTAAAAAACTGGGTTCCTTTAACATCTATTTATCGAAAATAGTATAGGTGGAAAAAATAAAATATGTAAAGGACCGTTTCAACGTTTAGGATTTGATGTGAGAGTCAATGTAAAAAACACAAGAATTAAAGCATTTGAACTTTACAATTTGGTTAGTTTATTTTTCAATCTAATTATTGATTTCTGTTCAAATACATGGATGTCTGTGTTATCTAATTAAAATAACCTCTTATGCCCAGCAAGTTCTAAAACGGAATCTTCGATAGCGTATATGTAAAAAAATAGATAAAATAAAATAGAATAGGTATATCTCATATTTTTTTGTTTCACCGTATTTTGATTGAATTGGTATTATTTGGTAGAACTCTATTATAACAAAGTGAAAAAATAGCGATGTTATTTGGTTCTACAGAAAATATTTGATATTGTCGATAATATTTCGGTTATCGCCATCGTCAGAACCAACTTG
The DNA here is from genome assembly GCA_028554975.1 of Himalopsyche kuldschensis. Lineage (NCBI taxonomy): Eukaryota > Metazoa > Arthropoda > Insecta > Trichoptera > Rhyacophilidae > Himalopsyche > Himalopsyche kuldschensis. The sequence continues at coordinate 977,257 of JAHFWI010000096.1, forward strand.
TTCTGCCCTAACTTAGTTCTGACGGTGGCGATGGGTTTTTTTCACCGTGTTTCAATGTATTTCGAAATTTAAGTTTTTGATCAGTTGAAAACCTCATTAACGTAACGATTGTGGTATTGTTATTATGTGAATAGTTAGAAAGCACACATTTTCAGAATTAATTGTCGTTTTATCATAAATTTAAGTTTATGCTGATTCGTTGAAATCTAAAAGTGGATTTCCCTTCAGTTGAATTATATCTCGTGAATAAGCGATGGGAACTGATTGCCTTTTGTCGTTTTAGGCGGTCATGTGTTATCAAAGACAAACCCCGTTACAAATCTATTACAAGGAAATACACTGACATATATATTATACTATGCTAAATAAAGAGTTTATCAAGCATCTCGAGGTAAGAGCGCTTATTGTACAGATTGGAGATAAGATATCTTATATCGATTTTCGAAAAGGTTTTTAAATTATTTTGTTTTGTAAATATGTAAATAGAAACATAGATATAACGTAGATATCATGTAGCCATATATGTACATATAGATATTTCTATTGGTCCCAAGCATTCAATTTGAATTAATAATTAGCATTGTCAACTGATAAGAAATACAACGAAACAGTGACATTTATACAAAGCTAAGTAATAATTACAAGGTATGACAAACAATTGGTATTATAACTAGGCAAATAAATTTCAATGAGGGAAACGATTTATCTTATTTTATATAACGCCTATTTTTCGTATCTTTTGCAGTATTACCCATTACTTTGTTTCTTTTGAGTAGCAGAATGTTTGATAAATAATTTGAATACTTCAGAACCATTTCAAAAAAGGTAACGATTTATCTTATTTTATAAAACGAATAATTTCTTTTGTTCGATATGTTTTCTTTTGAGTAGCAGAATGTTTGATAAGTAATTTGAATACTTTAGAAATCAAATTTACAAAACGAATAATTTCTTTGTTCCGTTCAACGGGGAGAAAAAAGTAAGAACTTTAACCCTGACGTACCGTTACTATGAATACTCCTTTTTACCCTTCACGACTATGTATCTTCATTCCTGCGCAAAATTATTCAAATATGAATGGCTTGAGACGTATTTCTACGGTCCTACTACACATTCATGACAATATTTTCCAAATATTTTAAGACACAGTCAATTTTGTTCGATGTCTCGATAAATTATGGATATATGGTCACGGGACAGAATTTTTGTAAAGATTTATGAAAAATAAGCACATTAAATGAAATGAATGTAAGGCTTACGATTTTTTTTAAATTTATAAAATAGAAGATCCTAAAGAATACTACGCAATAAGTATGAAATCGAGTTGTTTTAATTTGCAGGAGCAAAAATGCAACCACAAACTACACAAATAATAATCTTATATATAAAACCGAAACGGCGTATGTATGTATGTGGGTCTGTAATTCCCTTTTGCATTGTTGTTGCAAGTTGCCATAAAAACGAATATGAAAGAAAATATGTTTGCATTTTTATCGGCGAAGACATTTAGTCAAAATGTAATAAATTAGTCTTCTAACAACTTTTTCCCGGCTTTTATTGATATAATAATGTTTATTATTTACGTGAAGGTATTATTTGACATTTCTTTGACAGCAAATTAGATTTTTTCCTTGAATTTGGACATTTTAATGGGCGAGAATGGGGCTGTCATCAAATTAAATAAAGTTTGTGATTTTATTTTAACTCTATTTTGAATGTTAGATTTTGTGATATAATTATGTCGACTGATATAACATTAAATAATTATTGGTCGCTTAGTCCGAGCGACGCCGGGTAGCAATACTAGTTATAAATAAATGTTAAGAAATACATTGAATACTTAGTAGTATAGTTAAGTTGTGCTTAAGTTCAAACCTTGTTTTTATCTCTATTCGCCCCGTTTTACGTTACTATAAATATGTAAAATAATGAAGTTAGAATTCTTAAAAAGGTGAATGATTTTATGAATAAATTTCGTTGAAAATTTTTTAAATAAAAATGTAATTGAAATAAGTGCTTTTTAAAAACATTTATTTATCCCAATGTAAGCCGTTTCAACACAGTTTCAAGTTAATTCTAAAAAATCTGGCTCCTTTAACATCTATTTATCGAAAATAGTATAGGTGGAAAAATAAAATATGTAAAGGACCGTTTCAACGTTTAGGATTTGATGTGAGAGAGTCAATGTAAAAAACACAAGAATTAAAGCATTTGAACTTGACAATTATGGTTAGTTTATTTTTCAATCTAATTATTGATTTCTGTTCAAATACATGGATGTCTGTGTTATCTAATTAAAATAACCTCTTATGCCCAGCAAGTTCTAAAAACGGAACGCTTCGATAGCGTATATGTAAAAAAATAGATAAAGTAAAATAGAATAGGTATATCTCATATTTTTTTTGTTTCACCGTATTTCTTGATTGAATTGGTATTTACTTGGTAGAACTCTATTATAACAAAGTGAAAAAATAGCGATGTTATTTGGTTCTACAGAAAATATTTCAGATATTGTCGATAGCTATTTCGGTTATCGCCATCGTCAGAACCAACTTGTTCTGCCCTAACTTAGTTCTGACGGTGGCGATGGGTTTTTTTCACCGTGTTTCAATGTATTTCGAAATTTAAGTTTTTGATCAGTTGAAAACCTCATTAACGTAACGATTGTGGTATTGTTATTATGTGAATAGTTAGAAAGCACACATTTTCAGAATTAATTGTCGTTTTATCATAAATTTAAGTTTATGCTGATTCGTTGAAATCTAAAAGTGGATTTCCCTTCAGTTGAATTATATCTCGTGAATAAGCGATGGGAACTGATTGCCTTTTGTCGTTTTAGGCGGTCACGTGTTATCAAAGACAAACCCCGTTACAAATCTATTACAAGGAAATACACTGACATATATATTATACTATGCTAAATAAAGAGTTTATCAAGCATCTCGAGGTAAGAGCGCTTATTGTACAGATTGGAGATAAGATATCTTATATCGATTTTCGAAAAAGGTTTTTAAATTATTTTGTTTTGTAAATATGTAAATAGAAACATAGATATAACGTAGATATCATGTAGCCATATATGTACATATAGATATTTCTATTGGTCCCAAGCATTCAATTTGAATTAATAATTAGAGCATTGTCAACTGATAGGAAATACAACGAAACAGTGACATTTATACAAAGTTTAAGTAATAATTACAAGGTATGACAAACAATTGGTATTATAACTAGGCAAATAAATCGCTATGAGCGAAACCGGTTCTGATCAAATAAATTTTATGCGGAATAAGTACTAAATTTTTTTAATTATTTTTATTATAATGCTACTCCATCAAGCAGTGACGGCTAGCGACGAGGTGTTGGGGGGTGCAAAGGAAGATTCAACCGTTTTTGCAAGAGTTCTTTCCTATTTATTGGATTTTAAAACACTTCTATAGCATGGACTTTCAATTTAGATGTTCGCAATACCAACTGTTTCTCTTCCGTAGTACGGAAAAATAGTTGAATCTTCCTTTTGCACCCCCCAACACCCCGTCACCAGCCGTCACTGGCATCAAGTATTGACAGTGAACGCCTTAAAAGTGATCAATTTGTATTGCTTGAAATATGTACTTTTCCATGAGTTTTGTCGCTAACGATCCGTGTTTCGCCTTTCGGGATCTTCACGCATTTCCAGTGCATGGATTTACGTGAACTGACACGCAGTAAACAGTTTGTATAGTTTATATACAAAAATAGAAGTTGGTCACTAAGTTGAATTCCTCCAAAAATGTAAATTAAAGAAAATTTGATGTAAACGAGTCTCAATGAATTAAGTGGGTTTGTTATAATTATCAGGATTTTTGAATGCAGTATCGCAAATACTAATGACCAGATAAGAATATAGGAATATCGAAAATAAATCTAGAGTTTAATCCGACCAATTATTAATGAGTTGATTGATTCTTTGTCTTTATACTTATGGTTCCAAACATGTAGGTTAAGAAATCAGTCCTTGTTAATCTACTGCTGAGAAACTTTATTGTGAATATGATAGAAGAAGTATTTTCTAGTAGTAAAGGGCTTGAATCGAAAAAAATACTTAAAGATTTTGTTAATCAATCAATTTATATACATATGTGTATCTAAAGAAATAGACACTTTTATTGCAAATTAATCATTTCTAGTGGAAAGGCATATTTTTTAATAAAAATAAAATACTAGTATTGCGACCCGGCTTCGCTCGGACCAGTTTGGGGTTATGTTCACATCGGCGCATTTTAAACTGTTTCCATACTCCAATGATTTATTATTTTTAAAAGTAAACGACGTTAAATTATATAACACTAGTATTGCTACCCGGCGTCGCTCGGACTAAGCGACCAATAATTATTTAATGTTATATCATTCGACATAATTATATCACAAAATCTAACATCCAAAATAGAGTTAAAATTAAATCACAAACTTTATTTAATTTGATGACAGCCCCATTCTCGCCCATTCAAATGTCCAAATTCAAGGAAAAAATCTAATTTGCTGTCAAAGAAATGTCAAATAATACCTTCACGTAAATAATAAACATTATGATATTAATAAAAGCCGGGAAAAGTTCAGTAGAAGACTAATTTATTACATTTTGACTAAATGTTTCGCCGATAAAAAAAATCAAACATATTTTCTTTCATATTCGTTTTTATGGCAACTTAATGACCAATAATGCAAAAGGGAATTACAGACCCACAGACATACATACGCCGTTTCGGTTTTATATCTAAGATTTTTTGTATTTAAATCTACATAACGACAGTAAAAATACCAAGGGGAAGTAGCCCTCACTTTCTTTTAGACAGTCACAATTTACACAACTTAATACACGTTCGATCAAATACCGAATTAGTAGCAATTTTAAATTAAAATTTACGGTGACAAAAAAGGACTTAAACCACATTAGTAACATCATTTGTTTAGTGAGGGTTACGTCCGTTGCCTTTTTACAGTTGAAATTTTATTTTATGATCTGGACTGGTAATTTTAATCGCAGTTAAAAATGTTTGCCTTGAGAGAAACTTGTAGTGATTGATCTTCATAAAATAAATGTTTTCATTTATTTAAATATTCAATTCAATTCAAAATTTAATTACACATGATAATACATTTATAACGCCTGGCTGTTAAATAAGCCATGTCGAAAAACTTACGCGAATAAATTCTTTGCAGGATGTGTTTATTTATGTACGAGGAGGAACAAGGACATGAATGAGCTCAATTCGAATGAAAATTTAATATATGCGTATACGTGGTTTGATATCCAAGCCGTAAAACGTAAACAAAAGCCGAACAATAATAATATACTCCGAATGTTGAATTTTAATCACAGAATTAAAAGGAAGGGTAATTTATTTTCGGGCCACCCTTTCTGGCCGTTTTGCACTAGAACTAGCGACCCTTACTATAAAATGGCAATTTGCAAAGCAACAAAGCCATTAGTGACGTCATTTGTACTGTTATTTTATATAGTGGGGGTAAGTGCGTACGAGAAATTTCATTATTGCCTTCTGCAGTAGTTAGTTCATAATCACCCGAACTCGAAAATTAGACGAATATTTTATTTTGACTTTACAACAGTTGAAGAGATGCATTTGCCATGTTGACAATGTGTTTTTATAGAAAAGGTTCTAACTGCTCCTAACTAGGGATACTAACTATTCGGATATAGAATGGTAAAACTTTAGCTATCCGGCATTCCTGAAAGTTTTGACATGGCTCAAATTGTGTACAATAGTATTTATTTATTTAGTTATTTTATTTATTGTAAAAAATTAAACATGGCATTACAGATGACGCCAATGCGCCATGTATTTGACAATTAATAAAAATAACACACAAAATTGAAGAGAAAAAAAAAATAGAATACACAAATGTATGAAACATAAAAGAAACATTTTAATTACATACATAAAAAGAAAAAAAATATAAACAAAGAACCAAGATCCCTGCCGAAGATGTCCACATCAACAGGCAGTGCATTCAACAGCCGAATAGCCCTTGCGACTGGCGACTTAAATGACCTACGTGACAAACGAAGTTCTGACAAAGAACATTAATTGGCCTTGGCTACGACCACGTAGGTAGAAACTGGGAGCATGCAAGCTTAAAGTTTCAAGGATGTCAGGGTTATCAACTCGGCCCCGAAGAAGAAGAGTAAAATGTTTCAATTTTGAAATCGATCTGCGAGCTTCAAGAGAGTGAAACGAAAGCATTAAAAAAGTATTAAAATTATGGTTTAAAAATACATTTTAATAAACAAGAAATTGCCAGTTGCTTTTGCAAGCCGACACTGGTCTAGATTTCTAAGTTTTTAATATATAATTGTTTAACTCGCACGCAAATAGAGATGTTGCACGATCAATGTTTCCTTGCTCACTTATATACATTTTATAATAATTTAGGACTTTTTCCATTTTTGTAAAATCTTAGATAGAGACTAAACATAAAATACACATTTCCAAACCGTTACAAAATTTAAAATTTGCAGCTGTATAATAAATGAATTTACGGCAATAAAGGTTTTTTTAGACCTGAGTCCTAGCCGTTTCGTTTAAATAAAGTATTATGATAAGATATTGATAGCACCCGAGTAGGGCGAAGGCAAAAAAACCACTACCTGGGATATTCATAATTATTATTTAAATGTGGAGAAATTGTGATGTAATCTTTCCTCGAATACTATCCGAATATTTTCCAAAATATCCGAATATCGAATAGTTTAAAAAGGGCCGAATATATCCGGATTTCGAACATACGAATTAGAATCCCTACTCATGACCCTGTTTTGGGATATAAGCGTTTGATGTTTAGATTGATGACACTATTTAATTCAAAAGATAAAATTCACTTGTAACAATGAGCAAATAAAAATGTTTTAAAATTACTAATTTTGAGTATATTTTTCCACAACTCAAACCATTCAATTGAGAAATAATTATATTAATGATGACAATCTGAGAACATTACCAAATAAATTTAGTAAAAAAAGTGTGCAGATGAATTCCGGAATGCTGCTAGCCCCGTAATTCAATAATATATGATTCTGAAGTTATGATATAATATAAAATATGGTTAATATAATAGAAAATTTTCCGACCAAAATTTCAGTTAGAACCTTTTCAAAAGTAAGGTAACGATGTGGTATATTTTGTTACATTTTGGCATGGGCGAAAATTCAAATTTTCTTTGGACAGTATAACAGGAAAATGTATGAAAACTTGTCGTTGTTTTAAACGTCTTTTATATGTTACTTATATTGCCCTTTCACAGCCACAGTTAATCGCCACTATTCAGGAGAGCTGTTTCAATTAGAGTTATTAGACCAACTTCGTTTCTTCACTTCTTTCTATGTTAGTGTTTTTTTTAAGAACATCTTTTTGTCAGTAATTGCTCGAACTCGATCTAAGTATTTTATAATAAAAAAATCGTCTGATGATACTCGCGATGAACGAAACCAGTCCTGATCTTAACAGCAAATACTTATGTAGAAGTAGTACTATATAATGTGTCTTATTCATTTATATTATATGACAATGTTCGTGATGAACGAAACCGGTTCTGATCTTAATATAATATACTGTGGAAGTAGTACTATATAATATATTTCATTTATGTACATATATGAAATGTAAATAAGGCTTTTCTACCAAGAAGTGACAGTTAGCATCTTGAAAGTGATTTTTTAATCCATCCTTTCGATTTAGTTATAACAATAAATATGAGCAAACTATTTCGTCAGTTCAATTACATCCATGCACTTGAAATGCCTGAAGATGCCGAAAGGCGGAACTCGAGTCGTTAGCGAGACACAGCTCACGGAAAATTACAAAATTTAAACGATTAAAATTTGAAATTGTAATTCCATTAAGCACCCTCAGTCGAAATTCTTAATTATTTTGATTAAATTACAGCCAAATATAGACTCTTTTTTCTGACCTTACAAGTGATATTAAACACATCATTTTGACAAGAGTAATTATAACAAGAAATGATATCGGTCAATTATTTTAAGGCATGTATTTAATGGGTCAGTAACTAATTCAAGTTTTGGTCAGTTAAATAAATAAATGGTCAGTTAATATTATAAACCGTCAGTTGTTATTGTTTCAGTGTGAATGTGGTCAGTTATTAAATAAAACGGTCAGTAATATATTTTAATGGTTAGTTATTTATTAAAAATGGTTAGTATTTAATATAAATAGTCAGCTATTTTTAAAAAATGATACGTTTTAGTTTGACAGCTTGTGAATTTTATCAAATATTGTCGTAATAGGCAAATTTATGACATGTTCTTATTATTTTAACTGACCATTTATTATTTTAACTAACCATTTATTATTTTTAACTGACCGTTTTAAGTATTTATTACTGACCGTTTTAATTATTTATAACTGACCATTTATCGAATTAGAAACCGACCAAATAATTAGTAGTCTTATTTTAATATATACCATTTTCTCTGACTATATATTCGATATTAATTGTTAAATCGGATAAAGCAAATTCAAATGCTGATATATTTTTTTTGTGGATGAACGTAAGCTTACGGATTACTGTGCCTTTTCAGGGGAAAATATAACGATGGGAAAATAAGTATAACGAGCTGAAAATTCACTTTTCACTGTGTGCTAATATTACATCGTGGAAAACTTTAGTATGTGACTAGGGATTCCAACACAGATATTCGAATATTTGATATACGGATATATTCGACCCTTTTTAAGCTATTCGATATTCGGATATCTGGCCAAATATCCAAAATGTATTTCAAGAAAGATCACATCACAATTTCTCCACATTTAAATATAATACGTAATTTGAAACTTTTTTACTTGCTCATTATTACAAGTGAATTTTATTTTTTGAATTGAATAGTGTGATCAATCTAAACTTCAAACGCTTATATCTTAAAACATGGTCATGAGTAGGGATTTCAATTCGGTTATTTGAATATTCGATATCCGGATATATTCGGCCCTTTTTAAACTATTCGATATTTGAAGTAAATTACAAAATCGAGGAAAGATCACATCACAATTTCTCCACGCTTAAAAAATTGCAATGAATATCCCAAGTAGTGGTTATTTTTGCATTCGCCTAACTCGGGTGCTATCAATATCTTATCATAATACCTACATGAGCTTAATGAATCGGCTAGGACTCAGGGTTAAAAAACCTTTAATGCAGTAATTTTATTCATTAAAAAATACCGGTGGAGTAACCCGATGCAGCTGCAAATTTTAAATATTTTAATACAATAGTACTGTATTGAAATGTGTATTTATATGTATTGTCTCTATCTAAGATTTTACAGAAGTGGGAAAATATTTAGTTGAAGTGAACAAGGAAACGTTGATCGTGCCACATCTTTATTTGCGTACGGCTTATACGATTATTTATTAAAAACTAATAAATCGAGACCTCTGTCTGTTTGCAAAAACAACTCGCAATTTCTTGTTTATTAAAATATGTTTTTATAATCATAATTTTCACTCTTAAGGTGTTCACTGTCAATACTTAATGGAAAAGCATTATAATAAAAATAATCCACATCAAATTTATTTGATCAGGACCGGTTTCGCTCCTGCGAACTAAGCAATGCCAACTGATTACAATAAAAAGTGATATTTATACAAAAGTTAAGTATGAAAAACAAGGTATCACAAAAAATAGGTAAAACAGCTAAGCAAATAAATTAAAGCAAAATCAGTTGACAATGTTCGCCATGAGCGAAACCGGTCCTGATCAATTATATTTTATGTGGAAAAAGTATTAAAAATGTATTATTATTTACAACATTTAAGCCATGTCAAAAATATCCGTATTTTAGAATATATCCGGATAGCTTAACTTTTAATACTCGATATGCGAATTGTTGATAATGAAGAATATTTGGAATCCCTATACGTGTCTGATAAAAGCTCCACGTGAATATATACGTGGGTATATCAGGTTAGTCGTTACTTCTGCAGCTAGAATTGGTAAGTGTTATATCACTAACTACCTTTGTAGTATAACTTTAAAGCAAACGTTTGCATGTGTAATACGGTATTAGTTCGGTTTTAAGATTTATGTTTTTACCTGTTTTGGAATCTCTGAATTCTGAACGTGTATAGGTAAACGATTACGTCTTAAAAACGCTGTGTAAAATGGAATAATTATCAACTGGATGTAATAAAGTTTTGTAATGATGAAAAGAAAGTAACGATCTAAAATAATTTCTATAATTAAGATAAATGTACCAGTAGCTCACCGTTTAAGAGACAATTTCAACAAAAATAACGATTCAGATTTAGCATTGTACCGAATGATTGCAAAGCAAGTATACTCATATTGGATCATATGTCATGATTAATATTATGTAACAAAAATTACGAAAAGGCCTTTTTAAAAAAAGTTGTGTTAAATTGTTTAAAGCCATGATCCTGTTTCAGTATTCGACCATGTCTAATCAGGGGGTTTTTTGGTGAATTTTCTGTCAGAGTTGCCTCAGAGCTTTCTGTCACACCACTTTTGGTTGAATCAAGTAGCAATGAGTAGTTCAGGAATAAGGTAGACACCGTTTCTAGATTGATCACTTAAGAAATTTAAATTAATAATACACTCTCCTCACTAGGTGTTGTTTTCAAATAGCCACCCTGGCACTCCATTGGCTATATGGTGATGTGTTAGTGGCTCATTCCGACCACAAATGCCTTAAACTTGTTTGAATATTACAATTTAGAGCAATCCCGCATCTGCATTTCTTATTTTGGGCCATTCAATTCTCAAAAGATCAACTACTAGAACATTTAGCTTACTAAATAATATTCTTATATGATTTCTTTGTTTGAAGTATTTCAAAACAACGATGCTTATTTTAATTTTATAATGAACATGGCAGTAACTTGCAATATTTCTGAAATTAATTTATAAATGCCATTTGCTAAATATTTTTGATACGGTGGACACTTTTATAACTAAAATACTAAATTCTTTGTTATATCATGGAATTCTGCTGAAAGTATAAAAAATTCTGAGCAAAAAAGCAGAATAACTAGTTTTCTTAGCAAAGAGGCAGTCAATACAACTATTAACAGTTAGTTCATTATTGCATCAATCGCTTTTTATAAATTCCAATTTTTTTTTTAACCATGTCCGCTCTCTTTTTCGAAGAGAGTAGGGATGGAAAGGATACGAGGACTAGGACAGGATTAGTGATTAGCTAATTGCTATGGGTCGCTTTTTGGGAACGGAAAGGTGGGAAGGGATTTTCAACAACACAAACACCGATGCCTTTGAACAGATTTATCGACTGAAAAAATCCGCTCGCACTAGGAATCGAACCGGGGTGGTCCGGCACGCAAGTAAAAGCCGTTGCCACCGCGCCACGGATACTAAAAGACTTAAAAAAAGAGTCAGTTACTGCTTTCTTGTTTGAAAACGGCAGTATTTTAATGAATATAGTCAGTGTTTTATAAATATTAAAAACCTTTGAGAAATTGATTGATATCACGGGGTTTGCGTATTTATTAGCATGGTAAAACGAAATACTGAAAAATATACCACATTATGACATGTTAAAAAATTTAACCAAGGCACACAATCCAAAAAATACGCTTTTTGAAATAACGATAATTAAAAGTTAGTAAAAAATAATTTTCCAACCAAGTTTTACAATTTCGAGCAAGACATAAGTTTTACAATTTCATAATGGATGTAGGAGTTAACCTTATTTTGCTGTTCTATAAATTTACCCAAAGAGAATGGCAGCTAAAATAAAGCTATTTTTCTTAAAATAATCAATTGAAGTTTATATCAATAACGACATAAAAATGTAAACATTTAAATGTATCTTAATTGTCCAGGGTTGTACTATATACTTATGAATTGATCCTAATGTATAAAGTGTGTTATAGCTACACAGGATAGATTCTGCGCCATTTTCTCATCCCTAATGCTTCCTGCAGGTAAAAAAGACTTGGGATAGAATCGATTCCTACAAATTTTTGCCATCGGATACCTGAGAAAAGACTTTTAACCCGTGTGTTGTATATTATACGTACTTGCTGATTTACGGCGTATGTTTGTGAGAAGGAGACAATAGGCCACGAGGGTATATTTACTAAGCCGTCGTAGAAAAGCACACTTAAGGAGTAACAGTTTTAAACGATTTTAAAAGTTCAACTTGCAAAATTTGCTGTGCTTTTATATTTACAAATATTAAAGTAGTATATTGATTGAGTAGGCATTTACTTGGTAGAACTCCATTATAATACGGAAAGAAAAATAACAATGTATTTTAATTCTACATAAATTTATGTAGAATTAAAATACATTGTTATTTTTCTTTCCGTATTAAAGTAGTATTTTATTTATTTTCTGTTGTGCTATAGTATCATCTTGAATAAAATATTCTATGTCATTGTTACAATATTTTTAAGCTGGAATGTATCAAAGAGTTTGCATATTTGTGAATTGTAAACAATTAAGCAAGTTGGCTAATCTTATCTTATATATAAAACCGAAACGGCGTATGTATGTCTGTGGGTCTGTAATTCCCTTTTGCATTGTTGGTCATTAAGTTGCCATAAAAACGAATATGAAAGAAAATATGTTTGAATTTTTATCGGCGAAGACATTTAGTCAAAATGTAATAAATTAGTCTTCTACTGTACTTTTCCCGGCTTTTATTATTAATAATAATGTTTATTATTTACGTGAAGGTATTATTTGACATTTCTTTGACAGCAAATTAGATTTTTTCCTTGAATTTGGACATTTTAATGGGGCTGTCATCTAATTAAATAAAGTTTGTGATTTTATTTTAACTCTATTTTGGATATTAGATTTTGTGATATAATTATGTCGAATGATATAACATTAAATAATTATCGGTCGCTTAGTCCGAGCGACGCCGGGTAGCAATACTAGTATTATATAATTTAACGTCGTTTCTTTTTTAAAATAAAAAAATCATTGGAGTATGGAAACAGTTTAAAAAATAAATTTATCGAAGTGAAACAAAAATAAAATAAACTAATATATCCTTTGAAAAGAAGCGAGCCAAATATAATTTTTGTAAAAATAAGTTAGACGTAATATTATATTCTTCAGGTCTTAAAATATCACAAGAGTAGTAATTTAAAAATACTCCAAGTAAATAAAAAGGGTTTAGAGATGAATATTCAGTAGAATTTTTAGAAATAAATAAAACTCTAAAATAAAAGAAGAATTATTAAATAATATTCTTAAAAGGACAGATTGCTCGCCACTGCTTACATTATTTACAATTAATTAGTTTAAGCCAAAACCTTTCTGATTGATTGCAGCTCATTAGTTAATTTTTTGTAATGCTAACGTCATTATTAGTATACTTATTTGATTGCTTTGTTTCGATTCTAAAGGGTCTTTTTATAAGGACGCTTAGTTTTGAAATGTAAATAAAACAAGTTGTTTGTGAGATTTCGACTAAATTTTAATTTCATTTGTAAGTATATTTTACGGCATTAAATATGCAATATAGCATCAAATGTCTGCCAATATCCATTCATTATAAAATGGGCCATGTCGCTAAAGTTGACTTTTTTGACAAATTTGGGTAAACTTCCAACTGCTCCAGAACCCAATCAGGCGTTGTTTGTGGTCGTTTACCTGAAGTTCCTTGGTTAGTTGGATTTTATACGGGTGCAGACATAAGGCCGGATTCAAAATTCGCCAAGTTGAAGTCGCAGACAAGCCAAGTTCTAGTGAACAACGAGAAATAAGCTGCCTTGGGTTTTCCTGTACACTTTCACACACAGCAGCAATGTTTTCACCAGATATTGTATTTTGATGACGTACAGGTAGGTGTTCGCCGATTATTTACCAATCTGGTTGACTCAAATTTGGCCACTAAACAATGAATAATCTACTCAGCAGGACAAAGTAACATATTTTGAGCGTCCCTATTGAAATACCCTTTATAACCGCCTCTTTGTTTCCCGTCAAAAGGAAAATATCTAAACTCCATTTTGTCTCTCCACTCTGATCTAATGCAAAATATTCATAAGTTTGTTACTTGGCTCACTTCACATCTCAAGAGCTCAAGTGATATGTTACCAGTGAAATAATCTCACCATTCGAGAACTACTATGTTATTAATTTTAAATTTCCTTATTTCAAAAACTGTATAAATGTATATTGGATTGACTACTAATTATTTGGTCAGTTTCTAATTCGATAAATGGTCAGTTATAAATACTTAAAACGGTCAGTTAAAAATAATAAATGGTCAGTTAAAATAAAACATGTCAGAAATTTTGCCTATCACGAATATATTTGATAAAATTCACAAGCTGTCAAACTAACATTTTTTTTAAATAGCTGACCATTTAAATTACATTCTCACCGTTTTTAATAAATAACTAACCATTAAAATATATTACTGACCGTTTTATTTTATACCTGACTACATTCATACTGATACAATGACAACTGACCGTTTATAATATTAACTGACCATTTTGATTTTTAACTGACCATTTATTTATTTAACTGACCAAAACTTGAATTAGTTACTGACCCATTAAATACATGCCTATTGGATTGTGTGCCTTCATTAAAGTTTTTTGTATGTCCATAATATACTAATAAATACGCAAATCCTGTGATCAAACAATTTCTGAAATCTACAGAGGAGTTGCTGGAAGGAAAAAAATAATATATTGATCAGTGCCAAGGGTAAGTAATAAATACAAAGAAGTCGAAAATGCATATTTTGCAGGTATCCAATTTTGCATTTGAAGCGACGGTAAGGTTCTTAAAACATTCAAATTTTCATATACTTATAATTTTGAATTATCTCAGATACAATTAAAGATTTCGACTGAGTATGCTTGATGGAATTTCAAAATAAAATTTGAATTGTTTGAATTTTGTACTTTTCCATGAGTTTTGTCCCTACAATATTGAGGTTGAATTGACCGTCAGTTCAAGTATGTACATCCGTGCACTTGAAATGCCTGAAGATGCCTAAAGGCGAAACCCAGGTCGTTAGCGACAAACACTCATGGAAAAGTACTAAATTAAAATTTGATATTTTAAAACATTTGTTTTATTTTGTCATGTCCGCTCTCCTACTTAAAGCATTTATGCACTCCTCAAGGAGTTTATCTCAACAGATGTTTTTCTACTTGAACTGTATGTTGTTCAGTTTCTCTGTCTTTCTTTTTCGAAGAGAGGAATAACGTCATAAACGATACAAACTGTTTGCTACGCGTCAGTTCAAGTACATCCGTGCACTTGAAATGCCTGAAGATGCCTAAAGGCGAAACCCAGGTCGTTAGCGACAAACACTCATGGAAAAGTACAAAATTCAAATTTGATATTTTAAAACATTTGTTTTATTTTTGTCATGTCCGCTCTCCCTACTTAAAGCATATATGCACTCCTCAAGGAGTTTATCTCAAACATGTTTTTCTACTTGAACTGTATGTTTCTCTGACTTTCTTTTTCGAAGAGAGGAATAACGTCATAAACGATACAAACTGTTTGCTACGCGTCAGTTCAAGTACATCTGTGCACTTGAAATGCCTGAAGATCCCGACATGCGAAACCCAGGTCGTTAGCGGCAAAACTCATGGTAAAGTACAAAATTCAAACCAATTAAAATTTGTATCTCAGATACATTAAAAGTGCTTTCACGGCTTTAATTAAAATTTTCGAGTACTAGAATATAAAATAACATAATTACTACTGTAGATCTTAACTTATAAATAAGTGTCTTAACGAGTTTACCAAGTATTGTTCATCAATATTCTCAACAACTCAAATACGCCCAAAGTCGAGGCAAGGAACAGTACATGACAAAGCCATTAGACGACTAATGAGTCCCGCTTAGATACGGTATTTTAAAAATAGTAATGAATTTATATTTGGTTCGGGTGAAGAAGAAGGCTTAAAATGAGTTCATATATCGTGGGTGTAGAAACATACGGGCGAAACTACAAAAACAACGAACAGAGATAAATGGCAAAACAGTTTTCAATTTAAAGCTTTGTTCTTACGGATTTGCAGGAAAACCGAGCAATATCTGGTAAACCGCTCTTCGTACAAGTTTCATATTTTTATATCTTATAGAACTGCATTTGAGCATGACAATGCCATATTTAACTCAAAACAGCCATTTTTGTTGTTACGCACGTATGTTTCTACATCCACGATATCATGTCGTCACTATTTAAAATACTAACCATAAAAGAGTTGAATTATTTAAATATATTGTTATATTAAGAAAGCGTGTTTTGTAACTATTTATTATGAACGGTTCAGTTTTTACATTTTTTTTGTTTTATAAATTCAGTATAAATAAGAAATCATTTTTGAAGTTAAAAAAATAGCATTTCGTTGTTTCTAATTGTCATTTTTGCCTAAAATGTCTTTTTTTTCATGAAAGCTTGTATTTACCGCTTTCTATCATATATGTGTATGAATTTCTAAATTATTTATGGTTGAATAAAGGAGTTAACAGAATTTCGGAGTTGCACTGCATCTGCACACTTTTTTTACTAAATTTATTTGACAATGAATTAAATTTTGAATCATAATATCGTTGTTCATTCGCTTCAAGTGATCAAATATTTAATGAGGGACTCGTCGATACTTAACTTTGAAAAGGTTTTGATTGAAATTTTTGCCTTAAATGACCTTTTGGTAGAAAAAGCTTGTATTTACCCTATTCATCATTCAATTGAATAACGGAGTTTGCAGAATTCCGGAGATGCGCTGCATCTGCAAACTTTTTTTTGATAAATTTATTTGACATTGTTCTAAGATTGTCATCATTAGATCTTTAAGAAAATTATTTTCAGGAATTGAAAAATTATTTAAAATAAGTAATTTTAAATATTTTAACTTGCTCATTGATACAAGTGAATTTTTATCAATTATTGCTGTATATCTGAGA
Source organism: Himalopsyche kuldschensis (assembly GCA_028554975.1). NCBI lineage: Eukaryota > Metazoa > Arthropoda > Insecta > Trichoptera > Rhyacophilidae > Himalopsyche > Himalopsyche kuldschensis. The sequence continues at coordinate 994,214 of JAHFWI010000096.1, forward strand.
AGTTTACTCTTTAGGGATAGTTTTCAGATAGAATTTTGCATAAAGTACAATTTCAGCTTACATGATTGACTATTTATTGCCCAATCCAAAAAAAGCGCAAAACAAAAAGTCTCATCGCAGCCCAAATTATTGCTGTTCTAACAAATCAAACTCAAAATCATCTTGAATAACACACTGGTCAAAATTGTATAGCAATATTTAAAATTGTCAATAAATCGTTTTCCTACCTTGAAAGGGTTCTAATTGTCATTTTTGCCTAAATGGACCTTTTGGTCCGAAAAGCTTGTTTATACCGCATTCTATCATATATGTAAATGAATTTCAGAATTATCTATGTTTGAATAACGGAGTTAGCAGATTTCCGGAGTTGCAGGTTTACACCTTTTTTACTAAATGTATTTGACAAAGTTTTAAGATTGTCATCATTAGATCTTTAAGACCACTATTTCTCAGCAAGAGTTGTGTAAAAATATGCTTAAAATAAGTAATTTGAAACATTTTTACTTGCTCATTGTTACAAGTGAATTTTAATCAATCGAAACTTCAAATAATCATATCTAATCTCAAAATAGTGTCAAGAGCAGTGAGAAAATTTTCAAAGTAAGGTGCCGTAATGCTTAAATTTGAATAGATTATCAAATTCTACATCTGAGGTTACAATCGTACTGTTAATTTTCATCATTTTTGCGATTTTTTTATTGAAGTACTTTATTATTTGAACTTAAGTATTTTTTCGACCCCCCTTCGTCTGACGCGTTTTTTTGAGTACCGTCTCTCGAATTTTAATCACTAACATTTGATACTACACTTTTGATTTGTTACAAGAAAGTGTTTTCATACTATTTTTGTTTGTTTCTAATGCTAAATTTGATTGCAAGCAATAGATTATCAAAATTGTCAAATTCTACATCTGAGGCTTGCAATCATACATTACAGCGGCATTACGTTCATTTTTTACATTGTTCAAAGATGGTCATCATTATTTTCATCATTAGATCGTTAAGAACATTATTTCTCAGGAAGAGTTGTGAAAAAATATGCTTAAAATAAGTAATTTGAAACATTTTTACTTGCTCATTGATACAAGTGAATTTTTATCAATCGAAACTTCAACCACTCGTATCTCAAAACAGGGTCAAGAGCAGTTAAAACGTTTTCAAAAAGATAGGTGTCGATTTATAGAATGTAGGTAATTTTTTTTATGGAGAATTAAAGCTCACCAGATGGAAGCACATACCAGTCAAAAGAAATTGCTAGTTACGTTTAAAATAAATAATTTATCACTTTTTAATATAATATAACATAAATCTATCTCTATGGACCAGTAGTAAGAGCTTTTCATAACGACCAGGTGGATCTTGGTTTAAGTCCTAGCAAGGCCTGAATTTTTTCAATTAAAAAAAAAGTTCTTGGACATTGATGTATTTGTCAAGATGAGTTGTTCTCGGGTGATTCATAGAAAATTCTACTCGGGTAGACCTCTATAAGCTGTAATGCCAAATATTTTTTAATATTTTGAAAAATAACTATAATGTCACTATGCCAAATTAATCATCATGAACTTCAATCAATTTAAAATCTTCCACAAAGTATTTGATTGACTAACGATTGAATAAAAGAAATATTAAAAATCATTATTAACACTTTTAAAGGTTTTAAATTGTCACTTCTAGGTGAAAAGACATTATTTCAAACAAATGAAACACATATTACTTCCACGTTTATTCACATAAAATTCATCACTGCATTTCACGCATTGCGAGAACTATCAATTGATAATTCTCACGACGAGCGAAACCTGCCCTGATCTGTATCATAATACATGTGGAAGTACTACGCTCTTAAAAATGTGTTTTATTTATTTTAAACGTTGTATTTTATCAAGAAAAATATTCACTTAAAAAGCTTCTTATAAAAACTTATAAGAAGGTGATTGTTAAATTTTTATATAAATTATACTGTTTATATAAAACTTTCTGCGAGTAGTTGATTATGTATTATGTACAGATGAACAAGAACCTAAATTGTTATATATGTTGTTCAAGAAATGCAAGTACTAGAAGTTGGCAAAAACTCATTAAGCTAAAAAATGCAAGAGATTTACGCAAAGTGAGTTTAAAAAAGTTGCACCTGCATTATTTTACATAATTTTACAATTTGATTCGCGGTGTCGTAAAAAAAAAGAAAGTGAAAAATTAATATTACCTTTTTGCACAGAACTCAATCATATATGTCTATCTTTAATAATCCTCACTTAAAATCACTTGGTACAGAACATACGGCTTAACAATCAAAGTTTTATTTTTGTATGATTTTTTTAAAATTACTGTTTAACTTCACTTATTTTCACAAATTAAACTTTATGATATTTAAAAAGTCACAATTTGTCAGGGAGAATTCACGAATATTTTTATCACTAGTTTTGATTTGTATCAAAATTTCACTGACCGTTTTGAAATATTAAAACAGAAGCACGTATGTATTTCAACTTGAGATTAGTTCACAGCGATTTTCGACTTCACCGTTCGATGCGTCCGGTGGCGGTAAATCGCAGGAAAGGACTGAAGAGGCTTTAGCTTGCGCGTGCGCGTTGCGTCCTGCGTCACCCCCTCTGGGCCAGCCCCGCAGCCTTCCGCCGCTTTTCCACGGAAGCTCTCGCCGCTGAACGTGCTGGAAAAACTTACCGAGATCGAAGATTGAAAGCTTCACGGATGCTACTTGGCGGTTGATTGAAAATGATAAAAGTATTACGTTTTTACCTCACACTTTATAAACTGTAATGATTATCTGGCACGGACAAAATGTCACACTTCCGGCCACAGATGCCAAGATTCTCGACATACATACATCGCGAATAAGAGCGCATTGAAGAAATAAAGTCAAACGTTAAGAGAACAAAAATTTGAACATCCTCTCAGCGTGTTTTTTGAAATCTTTGTGCGCTGATTTGGAAAGAAAGCAATTTAAAAATGTGTAATTAATTCAAATTAGCTCATCGTATGAACTTTCAGCGGATTTAGAAATGTTAAAAAATGGCATGAGCTTTCCGTGATTCTGTGTCAATTAATCAATAGAACCCATCAATTATGTACACTATGTATAGGGTCTTTTTATAAGGACGCTTAGTTTTGACATGTAAATAAAACAAGTTGTTTGTGAGATTTCGACTAAATTTGAATTTCATTTGTAAGTATATTTTACGGCATTAAATATGGAATATAGCATCAAATGTCTGCCAATATCCATTCATTATAAAATGGGCCATGTCGCTAAAGTTGACTTTTTTGACAAATTTGGGTAAACTTCCAACTGCTCCAGAACCCAATCAGGCGTTGTCTGTGGTCGTTTACCTGAAGTTCCTTGGTTAGTTGGATTTTAGTCGCAGAAAAGCCAAGTTTTTGTGAACAACGAGAAATAAGCTGCCTTGGGTTTTCCTGTACACTTTCACACACAGCAGCAATGTTTTCACCAGATATTGTATTTTGATGACGTACAGGTAGGTGTTGGCCGATTATTTACCAAACTGGTTGACTCAAATTTGGCCACTAAACAATGAATAATCTACTCAGCAGGACAAAGTAACATATTTTGAGCGTCCCTATTGAAATACCCTTTATATCAGGCGTCTTTAATCTTATTGTGGCTCTGGGTGCATTTGATATTACTATAAGCAAAAGAGGCGTGTGCTTGGGGGCCGTATTGCGAACATCTGTATTGAAAGTCCATGTTATAGAAGTGTTTTAAAATCCAATGAATAGGAAAGAACTCTTGCAAAAATAGTTGAATCTTTTTTTGTACTCCCTAATACTCATATTCATCAAAAAATCATATTCAAAACAACAATATTGAATGACCGCTCATAAGTCAATAAGTACTTGTGTGCAGGTTGCTTGGTTCTGAACTGTTTTTAGTGAACTGAAGAGAATACTATTATTTTTTCATGCCAAACTCTCGATCATATACAATAAGAAAAGAAAATTGAAAAATTTTATCATTCGATTATCAAAGAGGACCTCCAAAATTATATCGACCCTGGGGCCTGCCAAGCGAAAAATCCACCACTGTCTTATACTAAATGTGACAAAGGAAGTTATTTTTTATTGAAAAAAAGCAAATCTCTTAGGTCGATTGGAAAATGAGTTCGCTGTAGTAATTATACCGGAGAAAATCACATCAATCACTTTGCAAGCTTAAAAGCCCCAATACAAACAAACGTTTTATTGATAATTATCCGTTTAAGTTATTTAACCAACGTTAGGGAAATTTGACTAATCTTCTTCACTGATTTATTCCATTGCAATATAGATTCGTCCTTAATTGTGTGGAAGTCGGTTTTTCCCAATTGGCCAATGGAGGAAATTCTTCGTAATTAACACTTTGTGGAATATGGATAAATCAATTGATTTAATATTTCGACACCTTTCTTTGAAAAGGTTCTGACTGCTCTTGACACTGTTTTGAGATATGAGTGTTTGAAGTTTCGATTGATTTAAATTCACTTGTAACAATGAGAAAGTAAAAATGTTTCAAATTACTTATTTAAAGCATATTCTTGCTGAGAAATAGTGATCTTAAAGATCTAATGATGACAATCTTTGACAAACTTTGTCAAATACATTTAGTAAAAAAGGTGTAAACCTGCAACTGCGGAAATTTGCTAACTCCGTTATTCAAACATAGATAATTCTGAAATTCATTTACATATATTTACATATGATAGAATGCGGTAAATACAAGCTTTTTCAACCAAAAGGTCCTTTTAGGCAAAAATGTCAATTAGAACCCTTTCAAGGTAGGGAAACGATTTATTGACAATTAATTTTAAATATTGCAATAAAATTTTGACCAGTGTGTTATTCAAGATGATTTTAAGTTTGATTTGTTAGAACAGCAGTAATTTTGAACTGCGATGAGGCTTTTTGTTTTGGGATTTTTTTGCATTGGGCAATAGTCAATCATCTAAGCTGAAATTGTACTAAAATTCTATCTGAAAACTATCCCTAAAGAGTAAACTTCTCATATATACAGCAATAATTCATCCAATTATGGTGTACGCTACACCAGTATGGGCATTTGCTCATCAAAAGCATGTTAAGACTCTCCAGATGGTTCAGAATAAGTCATTGCGTCAAAATATGTGATGCTCCATGGTTCGTCAGTGGTTCTCTGTTACACAGAGAATTAAGTCGGTCCCTGTGGTCTAGTGGCAAGAGCTTTGTCCTAGCAATCGGGGGGCCCGGGTTCAATCCCCGGCAAGGGGATTAAAAAAAAAGATCTTGGGCTGGGTGTTATGTTATTTATCGTTGATTTTGTGCACAACTGATACATTATTTACCATCGAGTTAATCTCGTGTGATTTTCACAACTCAGAATATTTGGCGCATTGGCGCAAGCTGTAATGCCAAATATTTTTTAAAAAAAATAAAAAAAAATGTAATAAATAAAATAAAAAATGTAAGTGTACCCACTATTTACGAGTTTAGTACGTGAGACCTCTGAAAAGTTTAAAAAGACAGTGGGCCATCATTGTAACCCAGTGACGCAAAACCTGTGGTGCTCAGTGAAATTTCATGCGGCCTACAATGACAAATATCTATCACATTTTTTATTGAGAACTTTTTACGAACGATGTAGAACAATATAAAAAAATAAAAACAGTTTTTCCCATGCGGTCCGTCGAACTATCTGAGAATTGACTATTTGGCCCTTCTCCCAAAAAAGTTGTGCATCACTAGTGTAACTCCAACAATCTCTTGCCTGCAGAATTATGACAGAATAAATCAGAGAATCACTGTAGACCAGTGGTTCTCATGTGCGGCCACCAGAAGCTTCATAGTTAATATTGAAATTTAATAAAAATTGGTTTTTACAAGTTAATTTGTCAACAAAGATACTGAAAATTAAATATTTTGTATGCATTGCACTGCGCATCAAGAATTGCTAGTTAGAAATTACTCAATAGATACATGTGTAGGTATTTTTAGGAAAAAAGACTCATCACAAAAATTCCGTAGTACCGCTGATGTTCCTATTGCGGCCACAGCCAAATTTTACGTGAGAACCACTGCTGTAGACTGAGGGCCATTCTTCTCGGTGACCTTCTATAGGTATACACGAAAAAGTATGCTGACTTCTTAAGCTGCGTCGATCGCGCACTACTGTCAGCAGCAATGGGAATAGAATGCAACTTGAAAAGAAAACACTAAGCTTAGAGAAGAATGCGACTGAATTTTGATGCTAACGCGCTTTAGAACTTAAAGCTCTATCAATTAGATAATATAGTAACAAATATTTATTCGACATAGTTATTTTGACGGATGAAAATTGTTAATCGCGGCTTGCATGTTTTTTCCAGGAAAAGGCTATTGTTGAATGGAAAATATTTGCCCTTAATAACCAAGTTTTGAATAAATTATGATACATGCTTTAAGAATTCGCAACATAATTGGAATAGCATGTCTTGTGGAACGTTGAGTATATTTTAAACGTTTGGTACGAACAATATTTCCATTGGATACCATTGTTGTTTTTATCGGTTTGCCATAATACAGTGGCTCTATTTTTTTGTTGTTGATTAAACTAGGTATTGCTCAAGTAATATCCAATTTTTTTATGCTGAGATTTAAGTTGCGTGGAAAATTCGAAGGCTGAACAGGCCAATATAACAAATACGCGGCATAGTTTCATCCTTTTTGCAAATTTATATTACACAAGTAAACCTTTGTAAGATTTCCACAAAAAGTTTCTAAAGATCTTGACCGGTTTTTCTCACCGCGATTATTAACAACTGATAAGTTTAGATGGTAAGCAGTGTAAGAGGTGTAGCGAGTGCGACTAGCTTACCACTAGTCCCGTCCGAGCATTTTTCTTTCTACCCCTACTCACGTCGAATTAAAGACAGGTTGATTAACGGAGTAACAATTTAATATAGTTGACCAAGACCCGACAAATTGACCCGACATCTCAACTACTCGAGTATCAAGTAGTAAAATTGTAAAATACTCGTACAAGTTGTTTCAAATCAGTGATGCACAAATGCGGTCCAAAATGGATTTTCTGCGGCCCAAAATAACAAATTTTTCATTAAATATGATAAAAAATAGTATTCGATATGTGAACAAATTATGTAGTAGCAAGGCATACAAAAATCAACCCCTTCTCAGTATCCATCAATGAGGCCGATTCATCATTGCAACTAGAGTTGATCGATTTGCAGAACAACGATCAATTGAGATCGAAATATCAGGAAGGCGATCTGCAGAGTTTTTACAAATATCACCCCGAAGAGCAGATTCCTACCTTACGTAAAAAGGCTGCGCTTTGTGAAAGTCTTTTTGAAAGCACCTACATTTGCGAGCAAGCATTTTCCATATTAAAACTAAATAAGTCTTAACACAGAAACCGCTTGAACAATGATAATCTCAGTGCTGTACTGAAGATAGCAACCAAGGAAATTGAACCCGACATCAAAATGCTTGCTGGCAGTATAACGTGTCAGAAATCTCTCTCATGTTCCATCGTGCAAATCTGCACGTAATGTGGAACGGAGAAGGATCGAAGTTGCTGATAAAATTATGTAATTATTAAATTAAAATAAATTATAAAATTTATATCTCATCTAGTATAATATATCAATATTTTTCTTTACTTTTACCCTTTGCGGCCCGCGGAACAATTTTAAATGGATAAATTGGCCCTTCTCTCAAAAAGCTTGTGCACCACTGTTTCAAATGCATCAAAATATATATTATTAATTCAACTTTGTGTACATAAATAAATTAGCTTACTTAGTTTCATAAAAACATTTATTTCAATTTATAAAACATATATTTAAAAAATAATAGGGAATTAGACGTCTCACATTTTAAATTGGTCCTTTAAATGTGATGGGATATGAGTATTATTCGAGTATTTTTCAAAATACTCGAGTATCGAGTACTTGAAAAATGGAGGATTATTCGATACTCGAATTGGAGTCTCAGTCCACATGTTTTTTTTTGGATTAATTATTACGGGTTGAGAAAGAATAATTTATAATATTCAGTAAGTCAAACGTTAAAATTCTGAGCGAGTAAAAAGAGAAGGACGGGATCAGGAATTGAAACGAAGTTATCCAGATGCTCAACCTACACCTAGGTCAGATAGGCGTGAGAAATTATATCATCTATCGCCATATGTCATTTGAATAAATATACATCAATCGAGATAGTCATCGACGTATGAAATTGTGATATAATTATTTCTTAGAAAAATATAATAATCATCGAAGAATTCCGTTCTTACCTTTGTTAAGGCAAAAGATATTATTGAAATCCTTCGTTCAAGATGAAATTCATGAAAATATTTCGACTTTTCTATTGAAGAGGGTTTAGCTTGATCCTGCAAGGGATGTTTGTAGATCGGAGAGAGTTCGAAGAATTTTCGCAAGAAAAAAATTAATTCTTCAAATTGGTATTTTTAAACAACTTATTTTATATTATTTTATAACTTATTTTATCTATGTATAAAAATTTATGTTTGTTTGTAAGATTTTATAAGAATACGAGGGCTTGGACAGGACTAATGGTTCGCTAATCGCTAATTTTTGGGATCGGAAAGGTGGGAAGGGAATTTTTAACAACACAAACATCCATTGCCCATGATCAGAATCGATTTATCGACTGAATAAATCTGCTCGTGCCGGGAATCGAACCCAGGCGGTCCGAAACGGAAGCCAACGACGCTGAACACTGCACCATGGACTGGGCATTACCAGCATTACCTGCAACAAAAATGTATATATAGCTGAAAACCTCGAAACGGCTACTCACCACCTTCAAGTGGTGGAAGGGTTTGGGCGTCTTTAACTCCAAATTACTCATCATCTCAACTACTCGAGTATCTAGTAGTAAATTTTTTAAATACTCGAGTATACTTGAGTAGTCTCAGATGTACCAAAATATACATTATATAGTCAAATTTTAGTATTTATATAAAGATGATAAATAAATAAATTTGTCTTATTTAACCCTCCCCATACTGTGCTAAAAACTTCCGCGAGCTCCGGTGATATGTATTTACTACACCATATGAAAAAGTTATTTAAAAACCGGAAAAATGTGAATATTTCTAGACATTGCTTTGATTGACTATGGTTGAAGTTGAAATATAACAATTTTTGTAATCTAAGTGTCTGAAAAGAAGAAAAAAACATCGCAATTAGCTGCCGCTCCGACGTCTTCACCCGTCGGCAGTCGAATTCGTAATAACGAAATGAATGGCTAGTTCGAAGTCGATCACTTCTACGCATGCGCTTTCGCGCCGGAGCTGAACACGTGCAAGAGTACGCTCGCACTCGCGCTTAAACACGCGCATAAATTGGAATACGTTTGTGTGTATGGGTGATTCTTTGCCCGATTCTTCCACTAATTATTTATTTCCATCGCTGCAAATGAATAACCATACATAACTGTAATTTTATTTAATACGTAATAACATTACTGAGGAATAAAAAAATTCTCAGATCAGTATCTATTATATTTAATAGAAATATTCTCATTATTAGAGTCGAGTTGTAGTAAATACATATCACCGTGCAGCGAAGGTTAATTGCATTGATACATTTATTTCAATTTAAAAAACACATATTTCAAAAACAATAGAAAATTAAACGTCTCCAAATTTGATTGCTTCGAAGTTTTTTTATTATAACTTCCGCAGAATAAAAAAACTCTCTGTTGCTGTGGACGTTGGCTTTATAGTTAACAATGTATTAACCCTTTTATAAATTACGAGTGACACTCGAGAATTTTCCATAACACTCGAGTATCGAGTAATTGGAAAATGGTCGAGTATTCTCAAGTATCGAGTATTCGATACTCGAATTGGAGTCTCTAGCTTGGGCATACCTGGTTTATTTCATTAAAATCTTGTCAATTTGATGAGAGGTCACCTTTGTCTTCAAGTTGATTCGAAAAATGTTTTGGGAACAAAGGGTAGAAGGGATGTTTGTTAACATCGCAAATAATTACGCCCCGTGGGTTAATATATTAATTAAGAATTCAGTGAATTCCGAAATTACTAATTATGACAGGAGTAAGGCTCTATGGTTGTTTGGCGAACAGCTTCTTAAGTCTGTTATTATAAGTTTCGACGTTTCTAAAACATACTGTATTTAAGCGGAAGTTTTAGTAATATCGATGGAGATTTCAACACGATGCTTTAAGATAATGTTACATACATATTTCTTAACATTATAAGAAACAAACACAATACAAATCATTGAGGATTTCGACTGGGCCTGTGTGATGGAATTTCAATATCAAATCTGAATTATTATTAATTTTGTATTTTTCCATGAGTTTTGTAGCTAACGACCCGGGTTTCGCATTTTTGCATCTCCAGCTTTATATAATAAGAATTCAGTAGGTAAATAGTTAATCTTATATATAAAACTGAAACGGCGTATGTATGTATGTGGGTCTATAATTCCCTTTTGCATTGTTGGTCATTAAGTTGCCATAAAAACGAATATGAAAGAAAATATGTTTGAATTTTGAACAAATAAATAGCTTTGTTTTATTTCAATAACACATTTATTTCTAATTATGAAAATAAAAAATAATTAACCGTCTCAAATTTTAATTTGGCTCAAAGTTTTGTTTTTTTACTCCCGCGGTAGAAAAACTCTCTCTGTTGCTGTGGACGTCGGCTTGAAAGTTAAAAATCAATTAAATAGTGCTATCTAGTTTTTTGGTCCACTGTTCAAAACAAAATAAAATTTGGAAAAAATCTTCATTTATAAATTACAGCTTGGCAAACTAGGTGGACTGCATCCACCAAAGGGCGTCAAACATATTTTTTCTTCCCAAACGTGACCTGGAGGCTCAAGGTGAAGAGTCTAGCGTCTGGATACTGGACTTGGCAAGTTCAACGGCAAACTATTTGGGTTGGGCAAGTTGGTCGAAAGGCTACGACTAGTGGTCACGACTATCAGGACGCTAATCACGTACTGTGGGACTGCCCCGAGATGAATGCCGAACGAGCTGAGCTGTTTGCTGCGGTCCGTCCTCATACGGGCCCAATATGCCACGCTGACTTGATCTCAACCAAGGCCAATTTTGAGGCATTCAATAAATTTGCAACATCATATGGGGAACGGGATAATCTTGATTCCTCTTCAGATTCAACGCGAAGTAGATTAAACTCCACGGATTCACAGTATACAGATACATAGGATACTTAATATCACTCTTTCAAAGTGGCCGAGCAAGTCACATTTTATTTTTTATTTTCTTTCTATTTTTCTTCTCTTTAAGCACCTTAGTGCATGGTTAAACGATCAGTCCCGTGCAGCTCTGTCTCGGGCCAAGTAAGTGAAGAGTAGATTTGTTTCTTTTCTTGATCGTATAGCGTTATGGAAGGCGGCTGTGAAAAATGGCTGCACACACATAACGGAAGGGTGGTGGGAGAACCAACTTGTTCACCCAAATATATATTTATAAATTAGTATTACTCGAGTATTTTTCAAATAACTCGAGTTACGAGTACTTGAAAAATGGACGAGTATACTCGAGTATCGAGTACTCGAATTGGAGTCTCTACTAGTAAGTCAAAAACCATCGAGACGTTTTTAATTGAAAATATTGGAAAACCTTTCACAATATTCATATAATATTATTTAACGCGTTCAAAAATCGATAAAACATTATTATGTGTAGTACTGTCGAGGTGCCAAATTAGATTTGAGGGAGGTAAACCCGTTTTGCTGAATCGACACGAAATCCGAGGCTGGGTTTGCGTTTCTGATTTCCCATCTTCAACTGACCGGAATTAATGCAGATTTCGAATTGATATTTCGGGCTTATGAGTGAAGCATTTATTAGCATTTTAGTGTTGCCCGATTCTGTGGATTCAAATCGATTATTGAATTAACTCAACTTAACTTGTATATGAATCATAATTAGATAACAATATATATATATGTTTTATGGATACATTTTAAGGTGGTTACTTTAATCTCGTTGTGGAAAGGAATTTTATTGATTGAATTAGCATTTAATTCACAGTCCATTAAAAGCAAAGTTTGTTTTTTAACCTTAACTTCTTAAGGAGTTTATTTCAACATGATTTTTCTGCGAGAACTGCTTGCTACTCAGTTGCTCAAGCTCTCTTTTTTCGAAGATTGTGAGGATTGAAAGGATTCGAGGATTAGGACAGTGATTAGCTAATTTCTCTCGCTAAGCAACGCTTTGTGGGATAGGAAGGGTGGATTTCGAGCAGAATCGATTTATCGAGTGAAAAAATCTGCTCGAACCGGGACTGGAGCCCGGCCGGTTCTTCACGGAAGCCAACGAAAGTTTACCACAGCACCACGGACCGGGCTCAAAAGTTAGGACTACGCCTCCGATAGAATTATATTTGAACATACATCAACTGATGTAGAAAAGGTACACAATACATCTTCTCATCTATTCTAACAATTTTCCCAATTCCCAATTTTATATTGATACTAGTATTGCTACCCGGCGTCGCTCGGACTAAGCGACCAATAATTATTTAATGTTATATCATTCGACATAATTATATCACAAAATCTAACATCCAAAATAGAGTTAAAATAAAATCACCATTGAAAGTACCATTTATATTGTCGGTCAACCAACCATTTCTTATCAGTTGACAATGCTCACCATGAGCGAAACCAGTCCTGATCGAATACAATTATGTGGAGAAAGTACTAAAAATGTATTATTATTTTTATTATAATGCCTTTCCACCAAGTATTGACAGTGAACACCTTAAAAGGTTTAATATATGTATTTAAGAGCGCTTACCTTTTTATTTAACCGTTTTGAAGGCTTCCTTTAGAATTAATAAAATAAAAAATCAATTTTAGCAAATTTTTGTATACTATTACTTTTAAGTACCTTTAATAAATATAGTTTTTCTTTCATTTAAGAAAATGTTTTTCGCGTTGTGTTTAACAGTAGTATTAAAAAGTAGTTGCTGGAAAATATATGGCAGGAGATACAATCTCTTGTTCAATGTACACTTTGAATCGCCTGCTTAATTCATATTAAACATTATCTTCAGCTTTTTGTACTGGTTGCTGTATTTTTTAAAAATTTATACATCAAGTTTCGCATCTTATATATAAAACCGAAACGGCGTATGTATGTCTGTGGGTCTGTAATTCCCTTTTGCATTGTTGGTCATTAAGTTGCCATAAAAACGAATATGAAAGAAAATATGTTTGAATTTTTATCGGCGAAGACATTTAGTCAAAATGTAATAAATTAGTCTTCTATTGAACTTTTCCCGGCTTTTATTAATATAATAATGTTTATTATTTTGTGAAGGTATTATTTGACATTTCTTTGACAGAAAATTAGATTTTTTCCTTGAATTTGGACATTTTAATGGGCGAGAATGGGGCTGTCAATATATGAAAGGGGCTGTGAAATGTCAATGCCAGTCTGAAATGTTCATTTTAATTCCATTTTAATTGACCTAGACTTTTGAATTTTGAAAAAATTGTTTCAACTTGGCCCGTCTGAATTTACGCACCGAGCTGAACATAACCCCAAACTGGTCCGAGCGAAGCCGGGTTCGAATACTATTATGAGTATATTTGCTTTGCAATCATTCGGTACAATGCTAAATCTGAATCGTTATTTTTCTTGAAATTGTCTCTTAAACGGTCGAGCTACTAGTACATTTATCTTAATTATAGAAAGTATTTTAGATAATTACTTTCTTTCACACAGCGTTTTTAAGACGTAATCGTTTACCTATACACGTTCAGAATTCTGAGATTCCAAAACAGGTAAAAACATAAATCTTAAAACCGAACTAATACCGTATTACACATGCAAACGTTTGCTTTAAAGTTACTTTAGGGGCTGTCATCAAATTAAATAAAGTTTGTGATTTTATTTTTGTAAATAATTATTGGTCGCTTAGTCCGAGCGACGCCGCGTAGCAATACTAGTAGCTATATAAATCTTTTTAATCTTTATCATCACTGAACTCGATTTGTTTAATTATTGAACTAACCAACAATGAAAAGAAATACAAGCACTGTACGTATATTCTTTCCTTTTTTTAAAAATCTTATACAGAAACTTGCAATGTCACTTCAAAAACCATTATTATTTATATTAACGACACATTTTATGGTACGTATTTCAGTTATATTTCCTTAATGAAAGTCAAATTTTATTTATTTTACGAAAAAGTGTCTATATTCTCTATTTTATATTTTTTAACCATGTCCGCTCCCAACTTGGAGCATATCGCATATGGAGTCGGTTTACGGACGATAGTTTAACGTGACAACGTTATAAGAAAACATTGATGAAATGATTGCATACTTTTATGAATAAAATGGAATCATTTTTATTGAATTATCATTATTTTGTATGGATACGAAGAAGGAGTGAAATGAAATCTAAATAATTTATTGTTTATTTAAAGTATATTTGTTATACGTTAATCAGATTTTTAATATGCAAGAATTAATTACCTTTATTGCCGCAATTGTTGTTGTAATATAAACAATGAAAACCACATTAACATTTCACTTCACTTTATAAACAGTTGTAAACAGATCACGTGTAGGTACTGTAGGTGTATAAGTTGTGTGCTGCCGCTGTCTCTTTTCTACTCAGACGCATCGACCAATCGAGTGGAAGAGAGATAGATGCGGCACAATCCGAACGGTAGGCCGATCGTGCTTCTCTATCGCTTATCCGCGCTCTCGCTCGCACGCTTGCCTTCGGCGTAACGCGACAAACGGGACAATGAGTCATTTTTAGAAAAAAATTATACAGAAACTTGCAATGTCACTTCAAAAACCATTATTATTTATATTAACGACACATTTTATGGTACGTATTTCAGTTATATTTCCTTAATGAAAGTCAAATTTTATTTAGTTTACGAAAAAGTGTCTATATTCTTTATTTTATATTTTTTTAACCATGTCCGCCATGTTCACCGTATTATAATGGAGTCTTACCAAGTAAATGCCAACTCAATCAATCAATCATCTTAAGTACCTTTTGTCGTTAGCGACGGATATTTCTTTCATACAAAAAATATGCCGTAAAGTTGCCCACAACTGAAGTTATAAAAAAAGATACATAATTATTTTTATCAACCATGTCCGCTCTCATCTTGGAGCATATGGACTCCTCACGGAGTTTATCTTAACATTTTTTTTCTTTCTACGAGAACTGCTTGTTACTCAGTTGCTCAACCTCTCTT
This sequence comes from Himalopsyche kuldschensis, assembly GCA_028554975.1. Lineage (NCBI taxonomy): Eukaryota > Metazoa > Arthropoda > Insecta > Trichoptera > Rhyacophilidae > Himalopsyche > Himalopsyche kuldschensis. The sequence continues at coordinate 1,009,463 of JAHFWI010000096.1, forward strand.
TTTTCGAAGAGAGTGAGGATGGAAAGGATACGGGGACTAGTGATTAGTTAATCGCTGTCGCTCTTTGGGATCGGAAAGGTGGGATGGGTTTTCAACAACACAAACACCCATGCCTTTGAACAGATTGATTGACTGAAAAAATCCGCTCGTACCGGGAATCGAGCCCGGGCGATCCATTTTGACATTTTGATATTGTTTAAAAAAAGAAAAAAAAATGGGGTTTACGAGTATAACTCTCTACTCCCAACAGACATCAATAAATAGATTGAAAAATAAAACCGTGATGAGATTTGAACTCGCAACCGAAGTCAATCAAGCTGACATTCGACCACGGGCGCGGACTAAAGTTCAAATACAACAGTAAAATAATATGCCTAGAATATAAACCACACACTTCACGTGGGAGTGAAAAATAGTTTATTTTTTGCGAGAGATGAACAAAGGCTTCATTCACATTTGTGGCGTATTTATTTTTGCCAACTTTTACCAGGCTGAGGGTGAAACAGTCGACCAGCACTGCTACTTTATCTAAAATATCCATTTTAATATTAGTGATGCATTGTGTAAACTTTTGTGTATTTTTAAACCATTGTTTTTTAAATCTTTTGCAGTAAAAAAATATGATTTTGATCGACTTGCTTCATCGCAGTTAAAAAAAAGAAAATAAGTCGGATTATTACTGGCCGAAAACCATTTTAAATTAATTTGCTTTTATTGATATTAGGTTGCTCGCCACTGCTTACATAATTTCCAATTAATAGGGTAATCACTAACCTATCTGATTGATTGTAGCTCATTAGTTTAATAGTTTTTAATGTTAAAGTCATTAGTAGTATAATTATTTGTTTGCTTTGTTTCGATTCTATCTCCTTGCTTCACCGTAAAAAGGAAAAATCATAAACTCTATTTTGTAATTTTATCATTAATCTTGCTTCATTACTTAAGCAAACTTTGCGATAGTAAGTCCGAAGATGCCCCCAGAAAGAGGCGAAACATTTGTCACAGTAAGTATCACAATACGTGGAATAATCAAAGTTATTTTAAATTTTATATTAAATTGAACTTTCACAAAAGTTACCGCCGAAACCATTGAAAGCACCATTTATACTGTCGCTACGAATTGCCAGGAATAAAACTTCACTGCCCATACGCGATAAGATAACGGAACTCTTTCAACGACCATTCCAAATCAAATGGATGCTTTTTACATTTAAAGGTGTAGATAAGAGTCGCATTCACGGTTCGCATCGCCTGTCTAGAATAAACACGAACACGATCAGATGGAATTCATACTTAAAATTTTCATAGAAAAATGATTTTATTTTTTTTATAGAATGATGTAAAGATACGTCAAAGCATAATCAATCATTTTTTTATTGCAGTCTCTGCCAATAAGGCAATATAACGGGGGTCTTTTTTAGACCCCCCTTCGGCCTTCGAGTATTTTTTCAAGAACAGCTTTCAAAAGTTCAGCTGGAAAAAAAGTACAGCCTTGAAATAAAAAAGTAAATATGTTGAAAATTTTTACCCAGATGGGCAGGATAAAGAAAAAAATATAAATAGGAAAATAGGCTTATAAAAAGATTAAAACGTATATTATATTTGTTAATGTACTAGAGCAGGGATGTCCAACTGAAATGACTTCGTGGGCCAATCCGAAGAATGCGTGTCTCTGGTGGGCCACACATAATTTTAGTAGGGGTGGAAAATATACGAGGATTAGCTTATCGCAGTCATTATGCGTCGCTCTTTGGGATCGGAAATTTGGGAAGGGTTTGACAACACAAACACCCATTACCTCTGAGCACAATTAATTTATCGACTGAAAAAATCTGCTCGTACCGGGAATCGTACCCGGGTGTACCGACACGGTAGCCAACGACGTTAACTAATGCGCATGGACCGGGCGTATATTTTAAATCAAAAAATAATATATTTTAATCGATATTTGAACGACCCGGGTTTCACCTTTTGGCACCGTCAGGCATTTCAAGTGCATGAGTGAACTTGAAGTGACGCGTAATAAAAATTTTGTATGCGACGTTTTAAAAAATGATTAAAAAAACGACCTTTTCAATTAGTAAGAAGCAGGGCTGTGGAGTCGGTCTAAAAAAGTTCGACTCAGACTCCAGCATTTACCAAGACCACGACTCCGACTCCGACATTGACCAAAAATACGACTTCGACTCCGACTAAAAAAAGGTTAATACCGTCACTTTTTTCCCAAATTTTCCTATTTATGTGTATTCAATTAAATATCAACCCTATCAATGCGGCCAAAAGTCAAATTTGACATATTAAATGCAAAAATAAAAAGTTCAAACTTTTCAAAATTTCCGACTCCGAGTACGACTCCGGCCAAAACGCCGCTACGACTCCGACTCCGACTCCACAGCCCTGGTAAGTAGTCAACCTGTTTCAACACTCGCATCGATATGTGGTGCCAAATGCAAGGCATTATGTACATTTTTAGTACTTTTTCCACATCTGATTTATTACATCAGGACCGGTTTCGTTAATTTATCTTCAAGGATATATATTTGATAAAATTCACGTGTTATATTATAATTCGTCACAAATTTAGTGATTTTTTTACAACCAGTGAAACCCCGATCCTACTTTTTTAAAGAGACCATGAAAAACAAACGATAAATTCGGGAAAATTTTAAATATGAAATAAAAAAGGTTTAATAACGCTTATATTAATGTCATTCCAGGTTCATTATAGCGTTTTTCGCCATTTTCTTCTACAAAAGACAAATATGCTCAGTAGAGAGTCATGAATCGTTAAAACATCGCACACTTGCAGTTTCGGTTTTTTCTACGAACTGATTGAATGGGGTCGAATGTGCTTATAATATTAACACGGTGCTAGGGGGTAAAATCAACGAGTGGCGTCTGTTTAGGATAAAATCCTAACATACAAATACATTTCATATCATAAACAAAGTGTCAGGATTTTTTGTTTTTATGAAAATGATTAAAAAAATAAGTCTGTTTTCAATTTGGAGCATTTTTTATATTGAAGATTTTAGAGAATAGCACGGTGAAAAAATACCAATGTATAATTTTTTCCCTACCTTTACTGAAACTATATGATGAGGTCGCCAGGCGGTCTCCTAGTTTCCTACCTATTTTTATTGCTAGGTGGATACAGACTAAGTCTTTGTTTCCCTTTCCCGCACGTAAGCTAGCTAAGTATTCACTTTCTAAAAGATTCTGTCAGCTTTCTAAAAGGTTTGTGTGGGGAAAACACTTACGAGAATGATTGTCTTGGAATCATTAAAAAGGTTCAATTCTTACCAGGAATTGCTCGTCATGTTTACGTAAACTTGAGGAGTTTACTTGTTGTTATAATAGACATGCCCAGTCCCTAACTGAATCGACGAGCCTGGCTCGTAGCTTAAGATGTATCTCTTAGGGCGATAATTTGGAAGCTGGCAGGGCTGGTGGCTTCTTCCACTCTTGCCTCCACTGTTGAAGAAATGTATTTTAATCCTACAGATATTATATTATATAATATACTAGTGTTCGAACCCGGTTTCGCTCGGACCAGTTTGGGATTATGTTCTCCTCGGCGCGTAAATTCAGACGGGTCAAGTTGAAACAACTTTTTTCAAAATTCAAAAGTCTAGGTCAATTAAAATGGAATTAAAATGAACATTTCAGACTGGCATTGACATTTCACAGCCCCTTTCATATATTGACAGCCCCATTCTCGCCCATTAAAATGTCCAAATTCAAGGAAAAAATCTAATTTGCTGTCAAAGAAATGTCAAATAATACCTTCACGTAAATAATAAACATTATTACATTAATAAAAACCGGGAAAAGTACAGTAGAAGACTAATTTATTACATTTTGACTAAATGTCTTCGCCGATAAAAATTCAAAAATATTTTCTTTCATATTCGTTTTTATGGCAACTTAATGACCAACAATGCAAAAAGGAATTACAGACCCACAGACATACATACGCCGTTTCGGTTTTATATATGTACTACTCGATACTCGAGTAATTGGAGTCTCTACACACACATTGATAACGAAACAAATTTACCGACGAAACTTTCGCGAGCGAAATCAATTCGTTTGTTTGAACTTGCAACAACAATGCAAAAGGGAATTACAGACATACATCCGCCGTTTCGGTTTTATATATAAGATATTATTACGATTGTTAATCAGTTACACAACCTCTCTTTTTCGAAGTGAGTAAGAATTCATAGGATACGAGGACTACGTCAGGACTAGTGGTTAGCTAATCGATATCACTAAGCGCCCTTTTTGTGGTTGGAATGGTGGGAAGGAATTTTAAATAACAGATACACCTGCTTGTATTCTATAAAAATATTAGTTGATAATGCTCGCCATGAGTCAAACCGGTCTTGATCTTATAAATTTAATGTGAAAATGTACTAAAAATGTTTTATTGTTTTTATTAAAAATCTGTGCCAAAGCGTATTCCAAATTATTACGGTTAATAGTTTACTTTCGATAATCTGTTTTTTTAGATAAAAATAAATTATTCATAGTCACGTTTTATATTGGAGTTTTTAGAATTTTATTTATTGTGTACCGACACTAAAATATCAAATAAATTTTTATCTGATGAGAATTTAAGTACATTAAAGTTGTCTAGTCGATATCACAAATTTGATTCATTTATTTTGCCTAACTACTGTCTCATCCCCCGGTTGGAAAATGCCATATTTTGAAAAAGAAAGAAATCGCTTGGACATTTAAAGAAATCATTGTAAGCAAATAATTGACTTCAAATATAATCAAGAGTCGCTATATTGATAAGCTATCCAAATTTTATGAAAATGCATATCGAAACCTTGCTTTGAAAAGGTTCTTACTGCCCTTGACGCTGTTTTGAGATAGCTGCGAGATAGTGTTTGAAGTTTCGATTGGTTAAAATTCACTTATAACAATGAGTAAGTAAAAATGTTTTGAATTACTTATGTAAACCATATTTTTCCACAACTCTTGCTGATGAATAATGATCTTAAAGATCTAATGATGGAAAATTATGACAATCTTATAAATTTAGTAAATAAAGTCGGTTTACGAACGATAGTTTAACGTGACAACGTTATAAGAAAACATTAAAATGTGCATACTTTTATGAATAAAGCTTGGATTTACCGCATTGAATTATTATTATTCATATGTATATTTCAGAATTATTTTGTATGGATAAAAGAATTTTTGAAATCTAAATAATTTATTGTTTATTTAAAGTATATTTGTTATACGTTAGTCAGATTTTTAATATGTAAGAATTAATTAGCTTTATTGCAAAAATTTGTTGTAATATAAACAATGAAACCACATTAACATTTCACTTCACTTTATAAACACAAACAGATCGGTAAATGCGTGCTGCCGCTGTCTCTTTTCTATGAACTAAATTATAGAAAATCGAACCACCTATCGCTTATCCACGCTCGCTTGCCTTCGGCGTAAAAAGTGTTTTTCGTGCGTGCAGCGGGCGACAGGTTCTAATTGTCATTTTTGCCTAAAATGACCATTTGGTCTTAAAAGCTTGTATTTACCGCATTCTTTCAAATGTATGTATTTCAGAATTATCTATGGTTGAATAACGGAGTGAGCAGAATTCCGGAGAAACACTGCATCTGCACATTTTTTTTACTAGATTTATTTGACAAAATTCTAAGATTGTAATCATTAGATCTTTAAGATCATTATTTCTCAGCAAGAGTTGTGAAAAAATGCCGAAAATAAGTACAGTGAAACCTCGATTCTACGTTTTTCAAGAGACCGTATAAAACAAACGTTAAATGCGGGAATGTTTTACATATGAACTAAATGCCGGGACTATAGAAAATGAACGGGGAAAACGGTGCGAGATTTGATGGGGGTTCCACTGTAATTTGAAACATTTTTACTTGCCGATTGTTATAAGTGAACTTTAATCAATCGAAACTTCAAACGCTCGTATATCAAAATAGTGTCAAGCGCAGTTAGAACCTTTACAAAGTGTAGTGTCGATATTATAAACATCATGGTATACGCCAGGAGTGGCCAAAGCGTCGATCGCGTAGTTATTAATTGTCCCTCGCCTGTCTGGTGTACTGATGTGCACATCTCTGATTCCTTTTTTATTTCAATGATAAATTCAATCTATCTTGTGAGTCGGTCGTAGTGGTTAAAGTTTGGCCACCCCTGGTATACAGTATACACTTTACATCATGGTATACTTATACAGTATACTCCATAAAGTAAACATATCAGTTTGTGTATAAATATAATTCGAAAAGCCTCTATAATGATAAAATATGAAAACATAATTTATGTTATTGTTTATTACATTTCATTGCCGTAATGTTTGTCATGGCCGTGTACATGATATAAAAAACGCACTGAAATAGCTTTAACTGGCCGTTATTTCGAGTTCCGTTTGTAAAACAAATTGCGGAAAAGTACTAAATCAACATTTACTCTTTTAATTACGGTTTTTTATAACTGAGAGCAAACGACTTTTTTAATATGCTGTAATCAAGGATATGCCCCCATCGTGGCCTTTGGGCATACACTCGTTACACAGTTAACCGGTTGTATGCCAGAAACGTATATGTGCGGTTTACAATGCCGTGAGCGCAGTGCCAGCCATAGAAAATGAGCGTATACATACAAAAATATCGTGGGTGCAGGGACCTACGGGCGAAACTTCAAAAATGGCTGTTTAGAGTTAAATATGGCATTGTCATGCTCAAATGCAGTTCTATAAGATATTAAAATATGAAATACGAAACAGATATTTCCTGCAAATCCGTAAGAACAAAACTAAATATTAAAAACATTTTTGCCATTTATCTCAGTTCGTTGTTTTATGTCCCCAGGGCTGAAGAGTCGGGGCTTTTTGGCCGGAGTTTCCGTTTTCGGAGTCGGAAATTTTGTAAAGTTTGAAACCATTTATTGAATACACATATTTTAGGGAAAAAAAGTATTAAACTTTTTTAGTCGGAGTCGGAGTCGTGTTGAGTCGGAGTCGAACTTTTTTAAGCGGCTTCACAGCCCTGATATATACGGTGCACTTAACACCCTTTTTTTGGATATGTTTTTGACGGAGCTTCAAGCTTCAAGTTTTAAGTTTTAGGGCGTAACTTTTTGTTTAGCGTATCGTTACTTGCTTCATTATCAAAGGTTGCAGCAATGACTATATTTATGGCTAATTTATATATCGTCTAAGAAGTCGAAGCGCAGCGTAAAAGCCGAAGTCAAATAAGTTTAAAATTTAACAGTGCACGCTTTGGCGTACAAATTGTTTATGAAGATACGTTTTGACTTTTCAGACGGCGCCATCGTTAAAGTCGTTGTGGAAAGCTTTGATTACAAAGCAAATCTCGTTACGCTACGCCAAAATTGATGCCTGTCACTGTGGCAATATGCGTTTTTATAAAGTGTTTTTTTAAAATTTTATTTGCTTGCTTTCCCTTCCCATCGCTGCTGACAGGAGAGTGCGAACGCTTCAATTGAAGAATTCAGCTTAATTTTTCGTCTCTACCTATAAAGAGGGTCATTGAAAAGAATAGCTCTCGGTCTATATCTATTCTTTGATGCCTTTTCGACATGATTCCACCATTTTTTAATTCAAACATTTTATACACATAGCGAAATCGTCTATACTTAGAATCACATTCCTTTACTTACAGTTGACATATTTTGTATTATTATCAATGTTATGTAGATTTTAAATAAAACTTTATTGTATTACCGCAATCCGTCACTATTTTTTTTTCAAAGATAATAGCGGCCCTCATTGCACGACCATTCTTATACCTGTTGGCATATAACGGGTTAATGGCTTAAGCCCGCTGGGAGACAGCCGTCCAAATATATGTCAAACATAGACAATAAGCCCCGCCCAGTTTTGATAGTACAAAAACCATTCAATGAGAAGTTATCAGTAGCCCAAAAGCACTCTGAATTTAAAATGCTTAAAGCTATTGACATGAAATATATGAAGATCGTTATGGAGATATAAGGTTTCCTATACAAACAACCGCTACAAATATGCAGCTGGGTCACTGCAATATTGATGAGAACATCGATGTTGGTAACCCGTTAACATTTCAACAGCCCAGACTGAAACGCCAAATATACAGCGCAGGGCCTAAGATTTTAATAAAGTTAACAAAATAGAATTTCATTGGTAAAAAATATGTTAAATAAACACTTAAAAATAATATAAATCAATCAAAAGCCTAGTAATGTATCGTAGTTCTGACGAGAGCATAAGCTATTTAAAAAAAATTGTTGATCTTAAATACATTGTTATATTTTTACTTTGTTACAATAGAGTTCTACCAAGTAAATGTCAATACAATCATTAAATGTATTAATAAAATAAACATATACATAATTCCATTAAAGTCGGTCAAAATACTAACGAGTTTGGTTTCTCACATTACCATTAATTGTAAAAAAAATCTAACATAATATTGAGATGACTTTATTTTTTACCCGTAAAAAAGCCTCCTGTCCAGGAAGAGGATTTTGGGTACGGAATAGGAGAAACATGGTACTCTTATAAAGAAAAGACGATCTCAAAGCGTTATGTGGGTGCGGTTAACCATTATTTAATTGTTTATAGTTTACACAGACTTTACACACGGATTTATTGTAGATAGATTAACAACCCACCGCCCACACGTTCTACAACACATAATACACGACTATTATTATTATTATTGCGAAGGCGATAGAAGAATTTATGAAGAGAGAATCTAACGTGCTTCAGCGCTTACCACAACTGTAAGACTTCTCTGGCAAGCGTTTGCTTACTACCCAATCAAATGCACTGCTGTATGAAAACAAACGGTTAACTTTAGCCGGCCTAAGGCCGTTTCAAAAACATTAACACCCCCACCGATAAAGGATTATTTATCACCTAACGAACTTTTTATAATATTAGTGATACAATCAAGAGATAAAACTTTTGATATATTCTTATTGAATCGCATTGATTTTTATAGATTTTGAAGTAAAAATTTATTTCTGATATTCGACTTAAACTCATAGACTGAGGTGAAAAATAGATCGTTCGAGAGAGTTCTGATGACCTACCATATAGGGCGGTGTCAATATATGTACATTTACTTTTTACAGATTAAAATTTATTGACAATTAATAAATGATCATATGATGCAAATAAATGACTAGTAAATAATACGCAGATACGGCAGCGCCCGTCGCAAACAGTTTTGACTTTACGCCAGTCTGTCATTTCAATGAGATGCATTTTTTTACCAGTTTTTTATCAGTTTGCATAGATTCGCGAAACAGGCATAGAAGAGGTGACAAAGAGAATCTATCGTGGTTATACAATTAGACGGAGGAAAATTTTAGCGGTGTTTAAAACCGGTCTTGTTTTTTACTTTAAAATATATGTAAGAAGTAGTATACAAAAAATGTATATTGATTATTTTAAATAAATTCTTTTCCACCAAGAAGAACTGGCCGTTAACACATTATAAGACAAAAATGTTCGGTCTTATAAGAACAATGCTAACGGAGTGGACAAATTTGTGCGTTTGCTAATTGGTTATTTGCTTATGACAAAATGCCGTAAACAAAAACCTTATTTCAAAAATCGGAGTAACTCCATTGAAAACCTCTGTCTAATTGCAAAACCATTTGGACAAGTGTATGCAATCTGTCAATTTAATATCTATCTATTATGACAGAATTGAAATTGTGTAGTGTATTAATTTAATATTGGCAAACCAATCAGTAATAATAATTCAATGTTTATTGACATCGTGGTTATTTACCGCTATACAGGTTCATACATGTTGCGTTTCTATACAGAAATTTGACATATTAATATAAACCCACGCTTAATATCATCGATATTAATTGCTTAGCCTGTAGTCAAGTGGTCTACATTAACGGACGATAGTCGTGTGTTCAAATCAATTAGATGACCATGTCTAAACAGGGGGCTTTATAGTGAACTTTCTGTCAGAGTTGCCTCAGGGCTTTCTGTCACACCACTCTTGGTTGAATCAAGTAGCAATGGGAGGTTCAGGAACAAGATACACACCGTTTCTAGATTAATCACATGAGAAATCAAATCACCGAATACACACCTCCATAAATTGCCTTTTGAATCAATATTAGATTCATTTTCAGAAGCACACCTGATTTTATTTTTGTACGGCTTAAAAAAAGACAGTTTTTGTACACTGTTTTACACGGCTTAAAAAACTTAATAGGATATAAATATGTATAAGGTGAATGTACCAGTAGTTGACCTTTTGAGAATAAACTGGCCCAAAATAAGAAATGCAGAAGCGGGATTGCTCTAAATTGTAAAGTTCAGACAAGTTAAGGCATCTGTGGTCGGAATGAGCCACTAACACATCACCATGTGGAGTGCCAGGGTGGCCATTTGAAAACAACACCTAGTGAGGAAAGTGTATTATTTCAAATTTCTCATGTGATCAATCTAGAAACGGTGTGTATCTTGTTCCTGAACCTCCCATTGCTACTTGATTCAACCAAGAGTGGTGTGACAGAAAGCCCTGAGGCAACTCTGACAGAAAGTTCACTATAAAGCCCCCTGTTTAGACATGGTCAACTAATTGATTTTTCAATTTGTGAGATGGTCAACTACTGAAACATAAACATGACTGAAAATAATTTAACACAACTTTTTTTCAACAGGCCCTTTCGTAATTTTGGTTACATAATATTAATTAAGACATATGATCCAATATGAGTGTACTTGCTTTGTCTTTATTCCTACAATGCTACACATTAATCGTTATTTTTGTTGAAATTTTTCTTAAACGATCAGCTACTGGTACATTTACCTTATATGTATATATTAATGATAGAAGTTAGATTATAGTAGTGATGACGAAGAATTAGTATTACTAACTTCAAGTTCATTTCTATAAGGCCTCTAACTGGCCAATAAGCTCGGCAATTATTTTCTGGCAATCGATTACAAAGTCAGACGAAGCGTTCAAATCAATTTAATTGGTGTATTATCGAGAATCATACAATAAATTAATGACTAACACATTGAACGATAATCGGATAATTATATTCAACAGGCAAAGGATGCTCAAATTATTCAAGATACTCCCGAAGATGTCTCTCCGTTAAATATTTCCAGCGATGAGTGTGATTTTTCACCAGCAAAAATTAACAGTTCAAATTAGTATTTCAATCGAAGCAATTTAAGTTTTTCACTTTTGTATGCATAAATAATAAATAAATCCGATTTGTTCTTGAGGTGAAGAATTTGGTATTTTGAGTTGATTTTTAGTAATGGAATCTGTCTACCATGTTTGTATGGGCATCGTATATTTTTATACACGGTTTCTTAATTTTGAATTGTGTGAATTTTGTACCTTTCCATGAGTTTTGTCGATAACGACCCAGGTTTCGCATTTTCGAGGCATTTCAAGTGCATGGGTGTACTTGAACTGACGCGCAGTAAACAGTTTGTATCGTTTATATATGTTACAGTGAAACTGTATTCTCAGTGAAAATATATTCTTCTCCAAGCTGTCATTGAAATTAAATTATGTTTATTTGTGTTTTTCTTTAGTTCTCTTTTTATGAAAGGGACGGGACGGGACACTACTTGCTGATTTTGTTTCATTGAAGAAAACCAAAATTTTAGACTGGCAAATCATCGACTTGGGCCAATAATTTCCCTGATCGTGACCAGTGAAATCATGTTGTCATACAAATCTATTACTTGATACATTTTCACTGAGGATACAGTTTCACTGTACTATATACAAAAATAAAAGTAGATCACTAAGTTAAATTGCTATTAAAATTAAATTAAAGCGAAAATTTGATGTAAACGAATTGTAATGAATTAAGTGGGTTTTTATAATATCGGGATTTTTAAATGCATTATAGTATCGCGGAGTGGAGCTGGAGGAAGTATTTTGGTTTCGGAGTGGAGCATCTCAAAAAAGTCGTTGCTCCAGATCCCTGGTCCACATTGAGAAAGGAAACTTAAAGATGCCCAAATGCGAAACCCGAGTCATTAGCGACAAAACTTTCTTATTTAATAGGTGAACGGGTAAATTATGGATATACGGTCACGAGACAGAATCCCAATCCTCTCGAGCTTAGCTCAAAAAATTTATACATACTGGCTTATAATTTTATGTTTTGACTTTACTCTTCGAGTTCTTGTGGATTATTATAAAATGTGTAGTCGAAATGATTAAATCTGAAGAATATTACTGATTATTGTATGAGTTCTGAAAGAAGAATTTGTTTTTTAATATTAGCCTATAATAAAATTATTCTTTTTATTTTAAACAAATAATAAGCTTATGTGACTGTCTCAATCTGTATAATATTATTATTTGTGTAGTTTGTGGTTGCATTTTTGGTCCTGTAAATTAAAACAACTCTTTTTCATTCTTATTGCGAAGTATTCTTTAGGATCTTCTATTATTGATTAAGTAGGCATTTACTTGGTAGAACTCCATTATAATACGGAAAGAAAAATAACAATGTATTTTAGTTTTACATACATTATTTTATATATTTGTTGATGGCTATTTCGGCTTACGCCTTCGTCAGAACTAAGTTCTGTTCTGAAGTTCTGTTCTGAACTAAGTAACTAGGAACTAAGTAACTAAGAACTAAGTAACTAAGAACTAAGTAACTAGTTCTGACGAAGGCGTACGCCGAAATAGCTATCAACAAATATATAAAATAATATATGTAGAACTAAAATACATTGTTATTTTTCTTTCCGTATCTTCTATTATAATAAATTTATAAATTAAAGAAGAAACATTTCACAAAAAATCGTAGGCCTTACATTCATTTCATTTAATGTGCTTATTTTTCATAAATCTTTACAAAAATTCTGTCCGTGACCGTATATCCATAATTTACCGGTGAACGAGCTCAACGCGGATGAAGTGTGAAAATGTTACATCATAACACGGATGATCATAATTTATTTGTTCATACTTTAATATACTTTTATTCGTATAAAAATATTGCATAAGCGTTACAAACTATTTACTACGCATCAGTTCAGGTTCATTCGTGCACTTGAAATGGTTAAAAGTGCCGAAAGGCGAAACCCGGGTCGTTAGTTACCAAACTAATGGAAAAGTACAAAATTCAAACGATTCAAATTTGAAAAAGGTTACGTGAATTAAAACAGTAAATAAACGATAAAAAAATTAGTCAAAATTTTTTAAATGATATTTTTCGTATTGTAGAAAAATCTGTCAATTTATACAATACGTTATATTATCAAACTGTAGATAGAAATCGAAATATTTTCCTTTAAGAGCTCTTCCGCATCTATCCACTACTTTTATTGTACGGAAAGTAATATCGTTGGGACACATTCCGTCGATTGTCCGGGGCTCGTGTACACGATTTAGCGGCAATGAGGCTGTTTGTGAATTGTTGAACAATACAATATGAGACCGGTTTATGTGTGTATAACATGAGCGTGTCTACAACCAGCACTAAAGTTGGCAGCCCTTGTTTTGTAGGACACAGCAAAGGGCGGCTGGCTGGAATTAAAGTAGGAAGAGAGCTTTTCTGAAAGGTTCCATAAAGATCGCAAACAGTTCGCGCACAGTTATGATAAATTCATCAAACTTAACACATTCGAGTAGTAAAGGTATTCTTAGACTTTTGTTTAAGCCAGGCACTCGCAAACCTTGAATCTTGGGCCACATGTGGCACAGTTGAAGATTTTGTGTGGCCTTTTCAAGATTTTCATTTTTAATTTTTAATACATTTTGCATTTTTTGATTGGTAGAATACATCCAAATAATCTATTGCTTATGATGTGACGAATTATTAAATATTGCATTTTTTTAAAATTTAAAACATAAATTTGGCATATTGGGCCCGTGTGAGGACGAACCACAGCAAACAGTTCTGCTCATTTGGAATTAATTTGGGGGCAGTCCCATAGGATGTGATTAGAGTCCTGGTGGGCGTGCCCAGTCCGGTCCAAGTCTTAGGACAGTCCAGCTTTAAAACTATGCAACTTGCCCTGCGCGAAGAGTTTTTCATTGAACTTACCATAGCTGGCTATAAACTGGTTAGTCCAATGGGACGGTGTTAGTAATTTTATTTCAAGCCTCCAGGACACATCCATGCCCCATGAAAGATGCAGTTTATCTGGTCTGCCATGCAGTGACGAAAATCGAGAGCACTAGCTTGCCATCGAACGAGCGCTTTACGTGGCCTTCAGGCGTCTCCTGGCGAGGAGGGACCGCTATCCGGATGCTCTCTATAGATGTGTTAATTCCCTTTTTTAAAAATGTAATTGCTGCACGTAACTGTATGTGCAAATCTAGTGGGTGCACCCTAGCAAGGACTGGGAGCGCATCTGTCGATGTCGTCCTGTGGGCTTTCATTAGTGATATTAATGCAAGCCGTTGCCCGCTTAGTAGTGTTCTTCTAACGAAACTGATGTTAGTTCTATGATGCCAAACGCTAGAGGGGTAGCCAGGGATCCCAATGAAAATTGCTCCATATGCTATTTTAAGAGCACGTGGCTTGAGCCCCCAGTTTTGGCCAGCTATCCTGGATATCATGAGGAAGGCCATATTAGCCTTACTGACAGTTATTCTAGCGTGTTGCTGAAATGAAAGTTTGTCATCCAGAATGACACCCAAGTACCTGACCTGCTTTGAAACGCGCACGGAAGTTATTCCCATACGGATATTTGGTGACCGTTTCAAGATATCTAGTTTAGTCCCACCTTTGATTAGAAGAGAGCTTATTGTCTCTTCCCTAATTCAAAATATTAGTTAATGCCCTAGTAAAATTGAATGTCGGAGATGAATTGTTCTCATCACGAGAAAGCCACCGTGCGCGCCAATTTAAAATGACTTAAAGGGCGTTGAATAAATTTCCTTTCAGCTGATTTAATTTTGGATTTAAACCTTTTCAGGAATTCACAGATACTTGCTTACTTTGAAAGAACCTTCCAACGGAATAACCCTACCGCGTGGAAGTATCAAGAAACGAGCACTGATTAAAAACAAATTTGGCTCTTGTGCGTTTAAATGTTATAATATAGTTATTTTACCAATGCAAAGGGCGACGGAATGAAATCAGTTAAAATTGTATCTCTAAGAAATACATAACATGCCACCACAAAATTATAAAACAAATCAATTTGTATTGTTAATGGTTTTACAAATGTGCACCTTGTTTTATGTGCTCGACTCAATGCTTACGAAGTGCACAAACTTGCGTTTGCTAATTGACCATCAAATCTAATATATCAGGAGTAGGGATTCCGGGATCCCGGATAGGGATCCCGCCGTTTTTAAACCTGATAGTCGGGATTAGAAAACACAATCCTGAAATTACGGGATTAACTGATTTATCAGCACGATCGTCTATTTAAACATATTTTGTGGAACGTGTCACACAAACGTATGTTGCATCAATTACTCCCACCAGTCCCACTCTAGGACCAGATGTCTGTAATCCCCTTCATTGCGCGGAACCAATACGACAAATGCTGTGCTCTGGAGTGCACGCGTTTCGCTCAAGATTTAGCGTGTTTATAATATAATGGATAAACAACCAAAATATAATATTCACAAAAAAAAGATGGTGATATTAATTCGATATGGAAATATACTTTTTACATCAACGGATGGAGCTACAGCTAAATGTAAAAAAGTGCAGTGTGGTTCTAAAAACTGGCGGAGGATCTACCAAAGGGCTGCATACACAAAATGAAAATTCATGGGCCATCTTCTGTCAATTCTACCGAGAAACCCACCAAATCGCCTGACGACCGTTGAAAAGAAAATTAATATCCGACTATTTTTTAACCAAAGAAGATCAATCACTTGACGCTGTGCTTGCACGGATGACATTGAGATGGTTTACCATTCAATATATTTATTACATCGATTGATTTGAGCAGCTCTATAAGCCAAAGGATACCAGTCTCTTCCTTCTAAATATTTAAAAGATCACCCACTAAAAATGATTCTATTCTACAAAAATATATAAAAAACGAGCATGAAAAGAACTTTCACCTATATTGGACTGTAAAACCAGATGGAGCAGTCTCATAATATGCTGGAACTTTTTTATTTTAAAACATGTATACAAAAAACTCTTATAGATATAAAGGATTTTTCCGTGACATTTAATGAAAATGACTGGATGAAAATTGAAGAAATTGTACGTTATTAAAGCCCCTAAAATTAGCAGTCGAAGCACTTTGCCGACGTGATACCAACTTGTGTTCAGCCGACGCAATTTTGAAATTCAGTTTCAGACAATTGACCCAGCTTAAGTCTGCATTAAGCAAAGATGTATTATTTCTCTACAAAAACATGTCGAAAAACGAAGCCGAACAGATTTAACTGATACACTAAAATATTTATTTAATCCTTCATCATTCAATGACAACAAAACAACTCGTAAAACTATAAAAGAAACTATTCAAAAACTTATTGAAAGATTAAATGATGAAGAAGCTCAAGATATGATCGAAATATCAGTGCCACTAGAAAAATCATCAATCGAATTTACTTCAATGCAGTCATCCCACCCAATTGAAAAAGAAACAAAGAAACAACAGTTACAGGATGAAATCGCAATAAGCTTGATGACATGCGAACCAAAAATTCAAAATTGCACAAGGCTTATGTCCGTTATAAACCAAGAGATGATGTTATTTGATAATGGAGGCTCACGTGGTCATCACCTCGAACTGGCATATCAATATTTGATGACTATACCCCCAACAAGTGTAGAGGCTGAACGTGCTTTTTCAGCAGTAGGCTGTTTAGGAAAAAAAATTAGATCTTGGCTAAATGATGAAACGCTTGATGCTTTGTTATTACTACGTGCGTTTTATTCAAAATATTCTTATACTTATTATATATAATATTATAAGTCTACAATTATACGTACATTTATACATTGAACAATAAACAAATGTCAAAATAAATTGTATTATTCATTTTAAGCTATTTTTATCGATAAAATAACATAATTTTAAATAAATAAGAAAAATATCCCAGATCCCAGGACCAACTTATTGCAATCCCGAAATCCCGGGATCAAAATTTTGGCCCGGGATTGGAATCCCTAATCAGGAGGATATTACAAAAGTAGTCTAATCCATTTGTTGAAAAACTAAGAATGTGAGATATTTTCATTACTCTGTCCTTATAAGATTGTGGTTACTATCAATATGTATAACATGTTTTAAATTAAAGAATTACAGATAATGTGTAAACATTCAAACTTTTCCATGTGAATAAAAAAGGTCTCAAAAGTTTGGCTGTTGAAAAAAATTATTTTAGAATTAACTACTTTTGAAAATAACCCCTGATTAGACAAATCAATGTTTTTTTGTTCGAAATCTATGTGCTGCTATACCGTTCATCCGATCGCGATAAAACTTTGTCAACATATTGCTTGCACTTGCGCGAAGACTTGCCAGGCATATTTAAATCAATTTAAAGTAAGTCTTTTATAAAAACATCGATGTTTTTTCATATTTTATGCGCTGCCATACCTAACTTCCTCATACAACTTTTATAAATAATTTAAAGATAGTCAATTTAAGTAAATAAAGCCTAACAGGACTCATTTTGACATCGGATAAGCCGAAAGAAATATATGGCCAGGTATATTTCTCTTCGAGCATTTAAATTAACTGCATACTGTGAGCATACTTAAGAGGAAATCGGTTGGATGAAGCCATGGGTAGTATCCATATGTCCTCAAATAGAGAATTCTCAAAGAAAATTTTGAACGCGCTTGACCACAAGGGCATATTTTGCACCTCTCGGGGCCCAAATAATCGATTCACTCTCAAGTCACCTTCGAACTTAAGTATTATCATAAAAATAATAATACATTTTAGCACTTATTTCACATTGTATTTTTTAAGATCAGGACCAGTTTCGCTCATCGCGAGTATTATCAGCTGATAAGAAATATCCATGTGTACCCTGTCTATAACGGTATATATAGGTTTAAACATAAATATATAAAATAATTTCTGTAGAATTAAAATAAATTGCTATTTTTTTACGGTATTATGAATTATTTTTAAGAACAATGTCAATTCTAAACAGAAAACTCACTTGCGTTTTTGATACAAAAATAATGTCAAATATATTTTTTTTGACATTACGCCAAAGTATTTGTATTCATAAAATGACATGTAAAAGTTATTCGTGCTTATTTTATTGTCGTGTTACTGTCATTGTTAATCTGGTTTAATCCAACTAGATAGGGATTTTTCAGTTTAGGAAAGGTGCTGCGGGTTGACCGACCTTTTGATTATACTGACATACCCAAACATTCGCGGTCACTTAATAATACATGTAACATGTCAGTTTTAAGCTCGTGATATACATCCCCTAGCTATTATGTTTTCGTGATTTATATTGCGCGGCCCAGTGAGAAGTGGAGGAAGAAAGATACACATGGATCTACTAGAGACTACCAGTATCGAATACTCGATATTCGAGTATACTCGTCCGTTTTACAAATACTCGATACTCGAGTATTTTGAAAAATATTTGAGAATTTTTTTTCCATATCTGCTCCCTATTCGGAGCATATGGCCGCCACACGATGCCTCCGGGACTCTCTATCACCCGCCACCTTCCTCGCTTCTTCCCAGGTCATCCCGGCGTTCCGCAGCTCCCCTGAGTACATCCTATGGATGGTCATCAATGGCCATCCGAGACGTCGGGATCCATTAGGTTGATAAATGAGGCAAGCAGGGTTCAGGCTCCCCTGGGGCATCCGCAGCACACGTCCTAGCCAGATCCATCGTCGCCTTTTTATTTTGGACGTAATAAGGGGCTGGTTTGTCCGCTTTCTTACGTCCGTGTTCCTGACAGAGTCAAACCACCGTACTCCCAATAGTCACCGCAGGTATCTGTTTTCAAAGCACAGTATACGGTTACCCTGTCCTTTTGTAATGTGTTATAACTCACAACCGTAAAGCAGCACAGTCAGTATGCATGCGTTGAATAAGTGGCATTTGGTGTTGACCGAGTCCCACCGCATTGAATTCAAGGTTGCTCCAGCTATCCAGAATCGGATCGCGAGCTCTTTACGCGGGTTGCAAGCCCTTGAACTATCTGAGAATTGATAATCTGGACCTTTTCTCAAAAAGGTTGTGCATCACTGGTCTACACAAACATCCGATCTCAAAATAATTAATAACGATCCAGTTTAACCTGTTACCGGATTCCTTTAGTATAGTATTTATAAGACTTTTCCAAAAAATTTAAAAGGACACTACCTAAAAACTACTTACGTTATTTAAAGGCTTAGATGTCTTTGATCCTTTATGAAAACATGGGATTGTTAATTACCATACCACATGGCTTTAAGAGCGTATTTACGAATCGAATCCTCGATAAGGGTTGTCACACACAGTTTATAATATTATGTCAATTTTGCACCCCGATTGGCTTTGATAAAATGATTTTTGTTCTTATGATTTTATGAATAATTTGTATTTATTGAATTGGTTTGAAACATATATGCATGCAAAATAATATTTACGTTAATATTGTGATTATTTTATCAAAAGTTTTGACAACCCTGATAACATCTTTACACTTTTTGTTTAATATCTTTTAAGAAAACTATTAAAACGAAAAGTTTATAATAATTTTGTGAGCCTTAAAAGATCTCGGATATATATTCGATGTGATAATTTGAGAAATATTATTTGTTGACGCCTTAGACGTAGTTGCCCACCGGTGACCTCTTAGCTGTCAGAGCTTTTTTACTAAGCGACACAACGGTGTGTCGTTAGCTTTAGAACGGTTAAGAATCAATTATTTCCGCTGTATTTTTAAGATAACAATAAGCAAATAAATAGAAGTTTGCTTCGATAGCAAATCTTATATTACTTTGTTCTCGAGGTTTATTTACATTAATTCGTATGAGTACTGATTTTTGTTTATGTTGGGATATACGTTTTTATTTGTGCACACCCTGTGTTATGATATCTATTTTATGGTTATTTTTATAGGCCATTTAGGTTTTACTCGTTTACTGTGAGAAGGTTGTTTTTTTCGTTTATTTTATGGGCCATTATTCAAAACCGATCGCAATATACAAGAATAAATATTGTTTGATAATTTGTCTGGTGTTTTTTTTTTATTTCAATGTACAATATGAAAATAAACTAAGAGGAACAGTGACGGCTGGTGACGGGGTGCTGGGGGGTGCAAAAGGAAGATTCAACTATATTTCCGTACTACGGAAGAGAAACAGTTGGTATTGCGAACATCTGAATTGAAAGTCCATGCTATAGAAGTGTTTTAAAATCCAATGAATAGGAAAGAACTCTCCGTCACCAGCCGTCACTGAAGAGGAACTTCTTATCAAGCGCATGACAATAGCCTTAATCAGAAATCGTCAACCGTTTTATGCCTACTGCCCACTTTTGCTTCATTTTTCATGGTAAAATTTTCTTACCGCCCATCTATATCGCTTTATTTCTATCCAGTGTATGGGTGAAACAATTTCGAATAAAGGAAGAAGACAGCAAGTTCTTCTCCTATCTATATATATATATAAATGAATGTCTGTGTGTATGTCCGCTATGGACTACTAAGCCGCTCGACCGATCGATGTGAAACTTTACAAATTTATTGAGTACACTCCCGCAATGGTTTCGGGCTTACCAACCCCTCCTTCCAACCACTCCCCAACCTCCACCCCCAATTTTTTTTTTTAAACTTCATGAATTATTTGAGTTCACACCTTTGAACGTTTTTGGCATACCCGCCCCAAACGCCCCCCAAACCTTACCCCGCTAAATAACCCCCTCCCCCCAAAAATTGATATCGAATTTTTACAAATTCTACCCCCCCCAATCACCCCTAAAATTGCTGGCGTAGCAACGCGCGCAGGGTACAACTAGTATTTAATAAAAAAAGTATTGGATAAAGGAAGAAGACAACAAATATTACCTGGTCCAAAACCAAATAAAATTTGGCAAAGATAAAGCAATCATTTCAGTCTGCGTTCTGATCCAGGACGAAATTCTAAAAATTACAACTACGCACGTGCTACTTTATAAATGTAGCAATGAAAAAAGTTGAAGCTATGTCGAAAAACAGAAATTGTAAAGCAAAATATTCATAGATTTTGTCGCCCACCACGGAAGCCTTTACCGCCCGCCAGTTGGCAATATCTGACCAAGTTGACCACCCGTGACCTAAATGGATGTTAATGTCATGTTTCTATCACTATTGAGGTGTTCAATGTCAATACTTCGTGGAATGGCTTCATAATAAAATAATAATACATTGTTAAAAAAAAAAAAATAATAACATATTTTTAGTACTTTTTCCACATGAGATTTATTTCATCAGGACCGGTTTCGTTCATGACTTGTTTTCATACTTAACTTTTACATACATATCACTGTTTTATTGTATTCCTTATCAGTTGATAATGCTCGCCATGAGCGAAACCGGTCCTGATGAAATAAATCTCATGTGGAAAAAGTACTAAAAATGTGTTATTATTTTTATTATAATGCCTTTCCACCAAGTGTTGACAGTGAAAACCTTAAAAATACATTGTTAGTACTTATTACACATTTAATGTATTAGATCAGGACCGGTTTCGCTCATGTCAAGAATTATCAACTGATAAGAAATACAACGAAACAGTGATATCAGTTGATAATTCTTGACTGTTTTCTCAGTGAAAATATATTCTTCTCTAAGCTGTCATTGAAATAAAATTATGTTTATCTGTGTTTTTCTTTGGTTCTCTTTTTATGAAAGGGACTTCTTGATGATTTTGTTTCATTGAAGAAAACCAAAATTTTAGGCCGGCAAATCATCGACTTGGGCCAGTAATTTCAATGACCGTGACCAGTGAAATCATGTTGTCATACAAATCTATTACTTACGATAAGAAAAATAATAATATATTTTAGTTCTACATAAATTATTTTATATATTAGTTGATAGCTATTTCGGCTTACGCCTTCGTCAGAACTATGTTTTAAATGTGAATTAGAGATAGCTTATATACCTAGGCTAGACAGGGTACACCATACATCCCCTCTCTGCTCAAATATCCCAACGCCACATGGATTTATTTTTTTTGTTAAAATTTTTAAGTTATTGATCCGGCGTTATCCTGAAGGGAACGTTAATCTGGGTATTTTTGGGTTATTAACTAAAATACTAAAATGACTACATATAACTAAAAAACATTGTTATTTTTCTTACCGTATTATAATGGAGTTCTACCAAGTAAATGCCTACTCAATCAATAATCTATTGATACATTTTCAGTGAGAATACAGTTTCACTGTAACATATACACAAGTTCGAATTAATAATATATATTTTGCTAGATCTGAAACAACTCGAGTAGTTGAGATTTCAAGTAATTGGAGTCTCTAATCCCTACTCTAAGAGTAGGAGCGGCTGAGTAACAAGCGATAATCGTAGAAAAATAGATTTTGAAATACATACCTCACATCGGAGGTCATATGCTCCACATTGGGTACGGGCATAGTTTCATCGAGAGTATATTTTTGCATGAGAAATCTTATATATAAAACCGAAACGGCGGATGTATGTCTGTAATTCCCTTTTGCATTGTTGTTGCAAGTTCAAACAAACGAATTGATTTCGCTCGCGAAAGTTTCGACGGTAAATTTGTTTTAATATCAATGTGTGTGTAGAGACTCCAATTACTCGAGTATCGAGTAGTACATATATAAAACCGAAACGGCGTATGTATGTCTGTGGGTCTGTAATTCCCTTTGCATTGTTGGTCATTAAGTTGCCATAAAAACGAATATGAAAGAAAATATGTTTGATTTTTTTATCGGCGAAGACATTTAGTCAAAATGTAATAAATTAGTCTTCTACTGAACTTATCCCGGCTTTTATTAATATAATAATGTTTTTACTAACGTGAAGGTATTATTTGACATTTCTTTGACATCAAATTAGATTTTTTCCTTGAATTTGGACATTTTAATAAGCGAGAATGGGGCTGTCAATATATGAAAGGGGCTGTGAAATCTCAATGCCAGTCCGAAATGTTCATTTTAATTCCATTTTAATTGACCCAGACTTTTGAATTTTGAAAAAAGTTGTTTCAACTTGGCCCGTCTGAATTAACGCGCCGAGGTGAACATAACCCCAAACTGGTCCGAGCGAAGCCGGGTTCGAACACTAGTATATTTATAAAATGAATGATCTTAATAATTAGGAATTTAATACGCATAATTTGACCTAAGCTAAAAATATGAAAACGAAATATAAAAGAAAATTGTTGGCTTATGTTCAATTGTTGTAATGACCTTCATATTAAAGTTTGATACAATATCAAGATAATCAAAAGTGTACAAACGATACTGAAAAAAACCTTCGATGAAAATAAAATCAAAGCAGTCAAACGACCAAGCGATAGGGATATATTATATTGTGATGGTGGGTAAAAAAATATTTTTTTGTTGCGAAAATATTAATTTCACAAAAGGTATCTTTCGTTATTTGATTTTTTTCTTCTTCAAAACATACATGTATTGAAATAAAAAATCGCTTGTTTTATTTGGCGTGGGTTTCATTGTGTGCAAAATTTATTGTATTTAGAGTTGAAATGTTTATTTTTTCTTACGGCCTGTCCCCTACAATGTGTAGCACATGGACACTTAACATTCGAAAGACTGTCCTTGAAAAATGACTCGTAGGCCGACGAGGGGTCTAAAAATACGCCAGTGGTATGGCCTTTTTGGCATAGACCTGGTGTCGGCAAACTTTGGGGGGAAAAGGCCAAAGATGAAAATTGTTTTTCCGTACTACGGAAGAGAAACAGTTGGCATTGCGAACAAAAAAAATTGAAATTCCATGCTATATTGGAAAAAATTGTTTTAAAATCCAATGAATAAAAAAACTTTTGAACAAAAATGGTTGAATCTTCCATTGCACCCCCCAACACCCCTGATTTCACCAGCGGGCCGTAGTTTGCCGATATTAGCATAGACTAAAATAAAAAAAAATAACGATTGTGCATTGACGTATCTTGAAACATGGTTCTATAAAAAAAAATATACATATATTAAAATCGATAATTTATTTATTATTCATTTGTAAGTTACGCACGAATGAGACAACCTGAACGTGTTCTTGTTTATTCTAGACTGGTGTTGCGAACCGTGAATGCGACTTCTTATCTACACCTTTTAATAAAGAAAGCTTCCATTTGATTTGGAATGATCGTTGAAAGAAGAGGGTTTGAGATAAGATTACGTTATCGCTTAAGCGCAGAGAAGTTTCAATCCTGGCAATCGGTAACGACAATATAAATGGTTTTCGGCCAATTATAATCCAAAATTTTTCTTTTTTATTTAATTGCGACGGAACTAGTCTATAAAAACCATATTTTTTACTGCAAAAGATGTAAAAAGCAATTATTTAAGAATACCAAAGGTTTACACAGTGTATCACCAATATTACGATAAATATTTAAGATAAAGTAGCAGAGGTGGTCGACTGTTACATCTTCAGCCATGCAAAAGTTAATGGAGCATCTCAAACATCGATAGAAGTTTTTGTTTTACGGCAGTTTGTTTTACGTTTCTCAACCTTTTTTTGAGTAGATGCCATTCCTGTCAATATATTGTTTATTTGTATCTGATCAGTCCAATTTATAACACTTTAGTGTTAAGCATAACAATGCTTCTGGAAATACCTCGAGACAAAGTAAATCGTAGATTGTGCGCTCAACCTTTTGGAAGAAAATCTATGCGGTGTACTTCTCAAAAGCAAGTTACAATAAACTCTTAATGGTCACTTTAAATGTGTTGACGGTGGAAAGGCATTATAAATAAAACACATATTTGTTGTTAGGCTCAGGCCCGGTTTCGCTAATCAGCTGAAAATTCTTGCCATGAGCAAAAAGGGCCTGATTTTGACAATTTTAATTATATATGTGTGATGAAATATGATTCAAAATTGTGTTTCGTTTTTTTCACTCATATGTCATTTTTAGGTGTTTACTGTCCCTTCTTGGTTGAAAGTATCAGCGGATCAGTTGATAACGCTGCCGATTAGAAAAACCGGTCCTGGCTATTATCAGAATATATGTGAAAGTATAACTATAAAAGCATATGGACATGAATCATTTACAAAACTCAAAAATCCATAACTATATTTTTTAACACTCATAGACTGTTTAACAGAATTGAATGTGAGACAATATTTTCTCGGTAAAAAAGTAAAAAGACTGACTATAGACACACTATAGAAATAAACATTTATAATATACTTGTATTGCTACCTGGCTTCGCTCGGACCAGTTTGGGGTTATGTTCACCTTAGCGCGTAAATTCAGACGGGCCAAGTTGAAACAATTTTTTTCAAAATTCAAAAGTCTAGGTCATTTAAAATGGAATTAAAATGAACATTTCAGACTGGCATTGACATTTCACAGCCCCTTTCATATATTGACAGCCCCATTCTCGCCCATTAAAATGTCCAAATTCAAGGAAAAAATCTAATTTGCTGTCAAAGAAATGTCAAATAATACCTTCACGTAAATAAAAACATTATTATATTAATAAAAGCCGGGAAAAGTTCAGTAGAAGACTAATTTATTACATTTTGACTAAATGTCTTCGCCGATAAAAATTCAAACATATTTTCTTTCATATTCGTTTTTATGGCAACTTAATGACCAACAATGCAAAAGGGAATTACAGACCCACAGACATACATACGCCGTTTCGGTTTTATATATAAGATTGTTACTACTTGAAGAATATACATATGTACATAGTTTTGTGTTCGCAATTTTTCAACTAGAACAACGGCGATAAGGGTTTTTGATAGCTATTTTACTAATAACTCTGCTACCAATCTCACGCCTAGGTAATAAAATGAAAATGCTTCAGAAATTTTGAGTAATGGTATTCAAACTAGGTCAAACTAACAATATACATCAGTTTCAAAGTGAACGATTTCATTAAAGAATATTAAACTGTTCAAATTAGACTGAGCAATATAGCTTCATTGTGATTACTTTGCGAACTTTAATCATATATGTGATGAAAAGATCGAATGAAAGCTAACTAAGAACATTATACTGAAGAATTCTTGAAAGAAAACGATATCGTTTTATTCAAAATAAGAACACATTAATTCCGTAAAGAGTAAATTTAAAAAAACTGAGACATCTATTGATGAGAAAAAGAATTAGAAGCATACTTATAATAATACCGTCTCAGTTGATTTGGTTATATATTTTATTAGTGTGCCAACTATTCGCGAATTCGTTCGTGAAACCTCTAAAAAGTTTCATAAGGCTGTGGGCCTTCACGGTAACCCAACAATCTCTTGCTTGCAGAATTATGACGAGAAGGCCTCAGAGAATCGATATAGGCCCAGAGCTATTCTTCTCGATGACCCTCCCTAGATAGAGACGCAATATTAAACTGACTTCTCAACTGTAGCGATCGCGCCCTCCTGTCGGAAGCGATAGGAAGGGTATGTCAACAAATAAAATTCAAGAGTTAAAACATTTAGAGACGAGGAGACTGGAAGAACTTTGGCGCTGACACGCCTTAGAACTTGATGCTCCGTCAAGCAGATATCCAAAAAAAAAAAAATTCGGTACTATTCCACTGAACAGTGGTAAGAGTGTGTTTAGCCTGTTAGGTGCCGGCTAGGATTAGTATGGCCGTGCACGGAGAGCCGAGATTTCCTGTCAAAAAATAAAACCTAAAAAATATATAATTTTTGGACATATTTTAATAGTACATCACAAACACTTACCAAATAAATACACGATGTGAACGCTTCAACATATGGGTATTCTAACAATCCCATTGCCTCCAAAAGGTGTCTTTGCATAACATTGCATTTAAAAATATTTAATTTATTCATTAACCTTCGCTGCACGGTGATATGTATTTACTACAACTCGACTCTAATAATGAGAATATTTCTATTAAATATAATAGATACTGATCTGAGAATTTTTGTATTCCTCAGTAATGTTATTACGTATTAAATAAAATTACAGTTATGTATGGTTATTCATTTGCAGCGATGGAAATAAATAATTAGTGGAAGAATCGGGCAAAGAATCACCCATACACACAAACGTATTCCAATTTATGCGCGTGTGTAAGCGCGAGTGCGAGCGTACTCTTGCACGTGTTCAGCTCCGGCGCGAAAGCGCATGCGTAGAAGTGATCGACTTCGAACTAGCCATTCATTTCGTCATTACGAATTCGACTGCCGACGGGTGAAGACGTCGGAGCGGCAGCTAATTGCGATGTTTTTTTCTTCTTTTCAGACACTTAGATTACAAAAATTGTTATATTTCAACTTCAACCATAGTCAATCAAAGCAATGTCTAGAAATATTCACATTTTTCCGGTTTTTAAATAACTTTTTCATATGGTGTAGTAAATACATATCACCGGAGCTCGCGGAAGTTTTTAGCACAGTATGGGGAGGGTTAATAAGCTTGTAATCGCGTTTGCGTGCCTGCACGCCGTGGCGTCTGAACGGTTAAGAGCATTTTACTTAAAGCTAAATTATACCATTAGTCGTGTAATTGATACAACTAATCAACGTTACATCGGACAAAAGGATTTCGATTAACAACTGAAATCAACGTAAAACATTATGTATGTATATTCAAATTATATCAATGAGAAAAATATTCAATTTTAATTAATTAATTAATTATTATAATCATGCATTATACATTACCGTTAAACGGGGTGAATAGAGACAAAAACAAAGATTGGACTCGAAAAAGTCGTAGCTGGCAACAGGTTAATTATCAATATCAACTTTTTGGATTCATGCTCCATATAAATCGGAGCTGGATTATGGTTCAAGGACGCATTTGCGATTCATTGTCAATTCCGCTCTGTCATCTAAAAAAATAATTTAAAGAATAATCTACAAAAATATATTTCAGGCCGAAAAAGACTGTCTTAATTGAATACATACCGGAAAAACGGGGTGATTAGAGACTGGCAGGTGAATAGAGACAAAAACAAGAATTAAACTTCAGCATAACTTTACTAAGTATCCAATGTATTTTTTACTATTTATATAAAGGGTCTTTTTATAAGGACGCTTAGTTTTGAAATGTAAATAAAACAAGTTGTTTGTGAGATTTCGACTAAATTTTAATTTCATTTGTTAGTATATTTTACGGCATTAAATATGGAATATAGCATCAAATGTCTGCCAATATCCATTCATTATAAAATGGGCCTAATGTCGCTAAAGTTGACTTTTTTGACAAATTTGGGTACACTTCCAACTGCTCCAGAACCCAATCAGGCGTTGTCTGCGGTCGTTTACCTGAAGTTCCTTGGTTAGTTAGATTTTATACGGGTGCAGACATAAGGCCCGATTCAAAATTCGCCAAGTTGAAGTCGCAGAAAAGCCAAGTTCTTGTGAATAACGAGAAATAAGCTGCCTTGGGTTTTCCTGTACACAACAGCAATGTTTTTACCAGATATTGTATTTTGATGACGTACAGGTAGGTGTTGGCCGTTTATTTACCAAACTGGTTGACTCAAATTTGGCCACTAAACAATGAATAATCTACTCAGCAGGACAAAGTAGCATATTTTGAGCGTCCCTATTGAAATACCCTTTATAAGTCTTTACAATGACTATAAAACTATCTCTCGAATGACAAAACCAAACCAACTAAATGATTGGCCAAAATTTTAACAAACTTGTTGAAGTGTTCGATACCTGTGCATCCTTACTTTTTGGCCACTTATAAACTTCTCTTTTATTGCACGACAATTTAATTAAATCGTGTTTTTTTTAGTTTATAAGCACCGTAAAACGGGGTGAATAGAGAATCATATAGAAAATAAGTTCATATATTTCAATCATTACAATCTGTATTTTTGCATCTATTCACCTGTCAAGTCTCTATTCACCCTCTCTCGTCTCAATTCACCCAGATTAAATGTGAATAGAGATATCGAACCAAATTTACAGTGTCTTAATAACGGTAGTTTGTATTTGAAAAATATTGTCTTGAATGTGTAGTAGGACCACATAGGAATACGTTTCAAGCCATTCATATTTGAATTATGTGGCGCAGGTATGAAGATACATAGTCGTGAAGGGAAAAAAGTGTCTCTATTATAATCTGTCGTGTTTTTTTACGTGTCATATTTTGATTGACAAAACAACTTTTTTTTTTGTTTCCCCATATCCGCTCTCTATTCGGAGCATATGGCCGCCACACGGTGCCTCCAAGATTCTCTGTCTCCCGCCAACCTCCTGGCATCTTCCCAGGTCATCTCGGCGTCCCTTAGCTCCCCTGAGTACATCCTATGGATGGTCATCAGAGGCCTTCCGCGGCGTCGGGATCCATCAGGTTGATAGAAGAGGCAGGCAGGATTCAGGCTCCCCTGGGGCATCCGCAGCACATGTCCAAGCCAGGTCCATCGTCGCCTTTTAATTTTAGACGTAATAAGGGGCTGGTTTGTCCGCTCTCTTACCTCCGTATTCCTGACAAAGTCAAACCACTGTACTCCTAGTATTCGCCGCAGGCATCTTTTTTCGAAGCACATTATACGGATACCCTGTGCTTTTGTGATGTGCCATGACTCGCAACCGTAAAGCAGCACAGTCAGTATGCATGCGTTGAATAAGTGGCACTTGGTTCTGACCGAGTACAGCCGTGAGTCCTAGACTTTCCGCATTGAATTAAATGTTGCTCCAGCTATCCCTAATCGGATCGCGAGCTCATTACGCGGGTTGCCATCTCCCGTGATGTGTACTCCCAATTACCTAAAACCATCGACTCTCTCGATTTCTTGCCCCGCACTCATCAGAGAGTAGTCTGGATCTGGACAGGCGCTGTTGCAGAGCACATTGGTTTTACTCGCGTTGATTTTGAGGCCAACGCGATACGAGTTGCTCTGCAGTCTATCCATTGTTTCCTGGATACCCGCAACTGATTCGTCAAAGATGACAGCGTCGTCGGCATACTCGAGGTCACATAGTTTCAGGTTGGGAGCAACGGTTACTCCTCGGTCAGGTGGAATTGACTTCCTCAGGATGAAGTCGAAGATTATTATAAAGAGGAACGGAGCTAGAACACAGCCCTGTCTGACGCCGGTAGTGATGCCAAACCATTCCGTAGTTACGTCACCGATTCTTATGCAGCATTCTCTGCCCTCGTGCAAGCATTTGATGATGGCGATTATCTTGGGTGGGATTCCATAAAGCTTTAAAATGGCCCATAGGGAAGGCCTATGCGGACTATCAAAGGCTTTCTCGTAGTCGACAAAGCAACACGCAAGCGAGCTATTGAATTCATTGCTTTGCTGGAGAAGGCATCTGAGGTTGTGGATTTGGTCCGCACAGGATCGGCCAGGTAGGAACCCGGCCTGATTTTCCCTGAGGATACGCATTATTGGGATATTTTATACTAAGTGGTAAAACGATAACTAAGTCGTTCTGGAATTAGCTAATTAGCTCATTATGGCAATCTCTTATTATGTACATATATCAAGAAAATTCTTCAAGGTTAAAAAAGCCTGGAAACATCCCAAAAAGGTCCATCTGGATGAACATAAATTGCGATGCAAAGTACTGGGCTGTATATTTTTACGTAATGTATAAAGTAGGGACTGCAACGCTGAATTATTACCGAAACCGGGATCCCGGTAGCACACGTGGCTGTTAAATGAAAAACTGTCTTTGAAAACAGAAATCTTCGAATGTAATAAAGAAATGATTGATAAGGTACAATTTTTAACAGATTTATTGCCGCCTGTATAAAATATCACCAATCTAATTACATTGATAAATTTATTATACGGTAAGAAAATAACAATGTATTTTAGTTCTACATAAATTAGAACTAGTTCTGACGAAGGCGTAAGCCGAAATAGCTATCAACAAATATATTAAATAATTTATGTAGAACTAAAATACATTGTTATTTTTCTTACCGTATTATAATGTAGTTCTACCAAGAAAATGCCTACTCAATCGATAAATTTATTGTTTTTACTCACCCATATACCGAATATACCACCAGAGTAGGTATGGAAAGGATACGAGGAAGGATAGGGCAGGACTAGTGGTTAGCTAATCGCTGTCACTATGCTATCGCTGTTTTGGATCGGAAAGGTGGGAAGGGATTTTTAGCAACACAAACACCCATTGCCTCTGAGAAGAATCAATTTATCGACTGAAAAAGTCTGCTCGTACCGGTAATCGAAAGGTTAGCCAACGACGTTGACCACTGCACCACTGAGCGAACATCTTTAAAAGTATGTGATTATTGACACGAATGCCATTAATCACACGTTTGCATTGCTTTGAAAATGGTACTTACTTTTAGGGCTTAATTTTGTCTAATTTTGTAATACCGGTGTTGATATATACGTCTAGAATTGCAAGCCCCTGGTGCAAAGTTAATACCATGAAGTATTTTTTGAAACAAGAAAAATAAAGAGCCAATTTTGGGAAGATGGCCTTCCATGAAGCTACAAAAAATAGAATTTACCTCGCTCGGGTAAAAAGCAATGAATTGTCAACACTTCAGCAAAAAATTCAAGTTGGATTTATGTTTACATGCTGGCGCAACCATAGGTAAGTGCGACGTTATGAATGTATATAAAGGTATTTCAATAGGGACGCTCAAAATATGTTACTTTGTCCTGCTGAGCAGATTATTCATTGTTTAGTGGCCAAATTTGAGTCAATCAGTTTGGTAAATAATCGGCTAACACCTACCTGTACGTCATCAAAATACAATATCTGGTGAAAACATTGCTGCTGTGTGTGAAAGTGTACAGGAAAACCCAAGGCAGCTTATTTCTCGTTGTTCACAAGAACTTGGCTTTTCTGCGACTTCAACTTGGCGAATTTTAACTCGGGCCTTATGTCTACACCCGTATAAAATCCAACTTACCAAGGAACTTCAGGTAAACGACCACAGACAACGCCTGATTGGGTTCTGGAGCAGTTGGAAGTATACCCAAATTTGTCAAAAAAGTCAACTTTAGCGACATGGCCCATTTTATAATGAATGGATATTGGCAGACATTTGATGCTATATTCCATATTTAATGCCGTAAAATATACTTACAAATGAAATTAAAATTTAGTCGAAATCTCACAAACAACTTGTTTTATTTACATTTCAAAACTAAGCGTCCTTATAAAAAGACCCTTTATATATATTTTACTATGTCCGCACTCAACTTGGAGCATACGGACTCCTCGCGGAGTTTATCACAACATGTTTTTTTCTACGAGAACTGCTTGTTACTCAGTTGCTCAATTTATCTTTCTTTCAAAGGGAATAGAGAATGAAACTAAGAAAGGACTAGTGGTTAGCTAATCGCTCTCTTTTTAGTATCGGAAAGGTGGGTGGGATGGGATTTTTAAAATTTCAAATAGCTTCAGAGAGAATGCTTATTGTGTATTGCAAATGAAACTTATATTTACATGACATTACACCAATGGGTCATGCATTTAACAAATAAAAGAAAGATACTAAACACATACATAAGATAACAATGAACTCACTATATTATTTATATGCAAATTATACGAGTTAAAATAAAACACAAGGTCCATTGCTAAAAATGTTCACTTTCTTCATCAGTGCATTGATCAGCCGAAAAGCCTTTGAGATGACTCAAATGACCGATGCAACATTCATGTTTTCATAGAAGAAAATGTTTGACTTTGGTTACTAAAAATTGACAGAATGCATGCTTATAGTCAAGGCTACTAACTCGGCAACGAAGAAGAAGAGAACATGTTTCAATGTTGAAAATTATCTTCGAGCTTCAAAAGAGTAAGATGAAAGTATTCCTAAATTAGCTTGGTTGGATAATACTCCTTCGTTGGTCCGGTCGTGCACCGAGGGCCACGATTTTTTCTGAAAAAAGGACGATTGGTTTTACGGTAATACAAATAATCTCTCTTTAAAATCGATATAACATTGATTATAATACAAAATATGTCAATTTTAAATAAAGGACTGTGATTCTAACCCCGTGTCTTAGGTAAGCGACGCGAACCGGCAAGCGAATTAAGGCGAATCCAGTCAATTTAAAACGTAGTTGATCAAAGGTCTTATGTGCCATCGCTCGGCCAGACGCAATTAACGCTCTGGTGAGCTTGGACCGTTTCATATTTTCAAGCGATTCGCGCGCGCCATGAGTCAGGCACTTGAGTCGACTTACAACATATGCCGTCCTGACCGGATCGCTTCGCCCACATATGACACTTGCATGGGCGAGGACCGTTTGATATTTTAAAACTCTGCCGCTTTCAAAGGTGCGCCGGATCGCCTCGCCCAGCTAAGACGACCCGTAAGAGATGACGCTATGTGTATAAAGTGTTTGAATTACATATAAAATCGCCGACCTTGTCTAGTAATAGTGGGTTTAAAGTGGACCGTATATATACGCGTATTTTCTGTGGCCACATACAGTGACGGCTGGTGACGGAGTGTTGGGGGGTGCAAAGGAAGATTCAACCATTTTTGCAAGAGTTCTTTCCTATTCATTGGATTTTAAAACACTTCTATAGCATGGACTTTCAATTCAGATGTTCGCAATACCAACTGTTTCTCTTCCGTAGTACGGAAAAATAGTTGAATCTTCCTTTTGCACCCCCCAGTACCCCAGCACCCCGTCACCAGCCGTCACTGGGCCCACATAGATTCACAGAATTTAAGAACTTATATATACGTTTCGGGCACAGGGAAAATAATCATATTTCTTGAAATCATTACTTGAGCAAAGCAAGGTTGAGTGAAGTTTAAAAAGTGATCTTAATGCGCAGTAATTTTTATTTTATATTTAATTATATCATGTAAATAAAAATGTTTGCTACCACTGTCTTAAAATATATATGCAGACACCGATGTAAATAAACAGATTGGTAACCCGACGCGGGAAAGTATTTTGAAATTTCATTTCCGGCTTTGCTCGAGGGTGGACGGTGGGAAAAATATGCA
Organism: Himalopsyche kuldschensis; assembly: GCA_028554975.1. NCBI lineage: Eukaryota > Metazoa > Arthropoda > Insecta > Trichoptera > Rhyacophilidae > Himalopsyche > Himalopsyche kuldschensis. The sequence goes on from JAHFWI010000096.1 coordinate 1,043,504, forward strand.
ATGTCCGGTTTCCTGTAAGAGAGGTTAGAAAAATACTAATAAATATTTACGTCAATATATAGAAATTTCTTTAAAATATCTTTTCGAAAAAAATACATTACAAAAACGTTTATTTGTTGGGAAACTAGACTAAGGAACTAGAAGGCCAAGGCGTCCCAAAGCAGGGGTTTCCTCGTTCACATTTGTTCTCAGAACTTTTTCAATGGCGTAACTGGCCGACTAAAACATCGGTAAGCAATTCGATGCTTCAGGTGTTGCCTTCAGAGAATATTTATAATTTATTGTGCAGTCAGCCTTCTGGAAGAAGGTCCATGCGGTAGTCATTGAACCACCCTCGATAGTTTGGCTTTGCAAGATTAAATAATCTCTTCAAGCATAGAATTAAATGACGAAAAAATCTTGACACTTTATTTAATCGCCTACCCACAATCAGTATTCGTAAGGTGTGCATGATCCTTTCCCTCATCCACGGTCTTTAATTTTAAATACACGTGGAAAAGCGATATTATGTAGACTTATTCGTACGCATAGCAACCAAAAATATATGTAACCAATAATTAAAATACAAAATACTTCTTCCACATTTATTCTGACAAAGATCCGGATTTGTATCATTTATCGAGAGAATTGTTAAATGAACATGCGATGAGCGTAACCGGTCCTGATCTTTATCAAAATATACATGGAAGTAGTACTATATGACGTTTTTTATTATAATAATGTCTGTAAAGCAGTGATGCACAAACTTTTTGCGAGAAAGGTCAAATAATCAATTCTCAGATAGTTCGAGGGCCACATGGGTGAAAGTGATTAAATTATCGGTATTATTTTATGTTCTTCCATCGTCCGTCAAAAGTTCTGAAGAAAAGAAGGTGATTGATATTAGTCATATTCGGCCGCTTGAAATGTCATTGCGGGCCGCAGCTTGTGCATCACTGCTTTGCAGTGATTCATAATTAATAAAAAGTCGGTTTACGGACGATAGTTTAACGAGACAACGTCATAAGAAAACATTGATGAAATGATTGCATACTTTTATGAATAAAATGGAATCATTTTTATTGAATTATTTTGTATGGATACGAAGAAGGAGTGAAATGAAATCTACAATTTTTCATTGATATATTTTATTCGCACTCATTAATTCAAGGATTAATTACCTTTATTGCCGCAATTGTTGTTGTAATATAAACAATGAAAACCACATTAACATTTCACTTCACTTTATAAACAGTTGTAAACAGATCACGTGTAGGTACTGTAGGTGTATAAGTTGTGTGCTGCCGCTGTCTCTTTTCTACTCAGACGCATCGACCAATCGAGTGGAAGAGAGATAGATGCGGCACAATCCAAACGGTAGGCCGATCGTGCCTCTCTATCGCTTATCCGCGCTCTCGCTCGCACGCTTGCCTTCGGCGTAACGTGACAAACGGGACAATGAGTCATGTTTTTTCGTGCGTGCAGCGGGCGTTCATCGATTTATAAGACGTTGTCACGTCAAAAAAATCTTCAGTAAAATAGTCTTTCATTTAAATATTAAATAATGAAAAACTACAATGGCTACAATTTTTTACTTATCACAGAATACACCATACGATTTATAAATGTATTATGTGTAATTTAAAATTTTCGTAAAATAGTTTTTACAGTGACATTTAATTGCGTGTTCATAAATGGCCAATTATTCTAATAAAATCATCGTTCGAAACATAATATTTTAATCAGCGCCCTCTGTTTACCGAAATCCGATACGTGCTTCCGTGCTAATTCAGTGTTGCCAGTAGGTACATATGAATGTCGAGTGGACACGCGAAACCCACTTATTCTGGCTCGCTTCGGCTGACTGAAAGTCAGTCCGTTTGTTGAACGCACTTCGCTTCGAGTCATCGGATTATGTCAATCGCCTAGACACGATGTTGAATTATACAGTCGAATTCCAGCATGGCACATATACCTGACATGGTTCCATGACAAATCAGAACATGACAATTCAGAACATGACGTTTCAGAACATGCCATTTCAGAATATGACAATTCAGAACATGACTTTTCAGAACACGACTTTTCAGAACAAGACATTTCAGAACAATCGGCTTATCTACGGACACCGTCCGAGCGCGCTCGCTTTATAATATTGGGTTTTCACATACATATTTGTCAACAAACAATTAACCAATTATGAATAGGGCTGCCACAACAAGAAAATAACTGTAATTATGAGATCGCCGAAATTAAAATGTATGTTTACTAGCTATTGTATTTCGCGTGCGACATTTTAAAAAATTATTCGCAGGGCTGGCACAAAAAATAAATAAATATATACATATCATTTTCGGATGATTGCGTGGAGTTTATAAGTAATTTACTAAATAAAAATAGGGTTACCACAACATGAAAATATCAGCATTTCCGAGATCGAGGAAATTACAGTAAATGTACACTTGCTATTGTAGTTCGCGTGCGGCATTTAATCATGTCCGTAGATAGGCCGATTGTTCTGAAATGTCATGTTCTGAAATGTCATATTCTGAAAAGTCTTGTTCTGAAATGTCATGTTCTGAAATGTCATGTTCTGAAAAGTCTTGTTCTGAAATGTCATGTTCTGAAATGTCATGTTCTGAAAAGTCGTGTTCTGAAAAGTCATGTTCTGAATTGTCATGTTCTGATTTGTCCGGTTACCACCTGACATATACTAAGGTAAATGTACCAGTAGCTGACCGCTTAAGAGAAAATTTCAACAAATATAACGATTAAGGTTTAGCATTGAAGCGAATGAAGACAAAGCAAGTATACTCATATTGGATCATATGTCTTAATTCATATAATGTAACAAAAATTACGAATGAACCTGTTTAAAAAAAGTTGTGTTAAATTATTTGTTTCAGTAGTTGACCATCTCACATATTGAAAAATCCACTAGTTTACCATGTCTAAACAGGGGGCTTTATAGTGAACTTTCTGTCAAGTTGTCAGGGTTCTGTCACACCACTCTTGGTTGAATCAAGTCATGTTCAGGAACAAGGTACACACCGTTTCTAGATTGATCACTTAAGAAATTTGAAATAATAAACTTTCCTCACTAGGTGTTGTTTTCAAATGGCCACCCTGGCACTCCATTGGCTATATAGTGATGTGTTAGTGCATAGGATCCCAAACTTCTTAAACCAGAATTTCATTTTTGTGGACCCCCCCCGTTTGCCTAGTAATGAAATTTTCTAAACTTTTCAAACACAAATATGAAACAATTCGATAAGTTTTTGTATAGTGGACAGTGAAAAAAAGTTGTTTTTTATTAGTTCTTTATTGAATTAACAAGCAACCGTACAAAACATAATTGAAACATATCAAAACATATAATAAATAAGTATTTAAAGGGATGAACCTGACCTGATATCAGTTGTTCACCATCTTTAAATTAGTGAAAAAATCACCGTCATTTGTTTTGGATTACCAAACATATGTTTTGGATTACTATTGAGGAGGCTTTAAGCATGTTTTTAGCAAAGTATTTTTATCTCCTAATTCTATGGAATGGAGTTGTAAAATTAAGTATAAACGACCCAATCTGAGAAAACCCTTTGTTTTTTTTTATCTTGCCTATTGGACAAAAGTCGACGAGATTTATTCAATTGCTGGAGGTTTTTTTTGTTCAGTGTAACGGGCAAGCGATTGCAAATCTTTACCTGAATATACAGATGTTTGTTTTGATTTTATGTGACTATGTAAAATGCAAATTTTTTCAAATTTATTTTGTCAAATAAATCCGTGGACCCCCTTTTATTTTTCTTCCTGACAGGGACCCCCTGTGTTAGTGGCTCATTCCGACCACACATGCCTTAACTTGTCTGAACTTTACAATTTAGAGCAATCCCGATCTGCATTTCTTATTTTGGCCCATTTTATTCTCAAAAGGTCAACTACTGGTACATGGTCAACTACTGTTACATTTACCTTATACTAGCCTATGTTTCCAATCTTGGATTCGACCGTACTTTCACAGTGATTCATTTAATCGAGGTTCTACGATTATCCGGATTGGTCAAAATAAACAAAAATATTACAAATTTGCTGATATGCACGTGACGAATTGCGTCCACTGTTTACGTACGTGATGGAATGCAGTCTTAATATTTTGATCGTCGCATTTGTTCTAACAATAAGTCCTGTGTAAAATATGGGTCAGTCATCGTCGAAATTCGATACGCATTGAACGTTTGTTTCTTGAAAAATTGATCACGATTTAAATATTTATTTTTAATATTACCGATATGTCAACGAAAAGAAAACGTGTCGTAGTTTCATTAAAAGACAAATTGGATATAATCGATGCTTTGCAACGGGGTGAATCAGGACATTTTTTGTCTAGTAAATATGGTGTCAATAAAAAATAATTTATTTTTAAGCTATGTATTAATCTAAAGAAATAAAAATTATTTATACTGAATATACTTGTCTTTTCCTGTCAATTATGATTTTTTCAATTATCCGGTTTTGTCCTTATCCGGACTATCTCCATCCCCAATCAGTCCGGATAATCGAGGTTCTACTGTACGTACATACACTCGAGAATTGATGCAGAATTTTACAAATTACTAACCTACCAATCTATAATGAAAGAGCAGAAACAGGTAAACGAAAAAGACAAATGAATCCCTTTTGTCAATTGCTTAGAAAACAATTTTAACTCTATATATACTAGAGGTCTGCACGGGCCGAAATTTTAAAATTTTACCCGGCCCGAGCCCGAAAACCTCCAACCCGGCCCGAGCCCGAGGCGCATTTCCAAAATCTTACCTGAACCCGACCCGAGGCCGACATTTTTCATCCTTGCCCGAAAAAAACCCGATTTTTTTTCAACAATTCAAACAAAAATAATTTAAATTGACTCACCAATTATAGTGTGTGCAGTTTTTCAAAATACATTTAATAAATACTTAATTCAGGATCATATTATGAAATTTATTATGCGTATTGTATTTACAAACTCCTCAACAGAAGATTATCCATTAAAAAATAATATAGTGGTGTGAGCAGTCATTAAACTGAGAACAATGCGTGTTGTTCTATCGAATGGATGTGTGCATAAGGGAAAATAAGGTTTTTAAATAACGAACAAGGCGTCGAAAAGATGACTGTAACGAGTACGTGAAGTTTATTATAGTATTTAATTTAAATACGATAATGGTGATTTCATTCGAAATAGCCCCGAGCCCGACCCAGGCCCGAATCAAAACCCTCTTAACCCGGCCCGACCCGGCCCACGAGCCAAACCCGAGCCCGTGCAGACCTCTAATATATAGACAATGTTATTTCTGTATATTTTTCGTGTTAATATGAAATTAAAGAAAGTTAAGGCTCGTTTAATTATCAATATCAACTTTTTGGATCCATGCGCAATATAAATCGGAGCTGGATTGTGGTTCAAGTCCACACTGTCAGCTGAAAAAATGATTTAAATAATAATCTACAAAAATGTATTTCAGACCGAAAAAGACTGTCTGTATTAAATACATACCGGCAAAACGGGGTGAATAGAGACTGGCAGGTGAATAAAAACAAAAACAAGGATTGAACTTTACTAAGTATCCAATGTATTTTTACTATTTATATATAATTCACTATTTATGACTATACTATTATCTCTCGAATGACAAAACCAAACCAACTAAATGATTGGCCAAAATTGAAACAAACGTGTTTAAGTTCGATGCCTGTGCATCGTTACTTTTTGACCCCTTATAAACTTCTCTGTTATTGCACGACAATTTAAATCATGTTTATTTTTGGTTAATAAGTACCGTAAAACGGAATGAATAGAGACTCATATAGAATAGAGGTTCATATATTCCAATCAATATAATCTGTATTTTCGTCTCTATTCACCTGCCAATTCTTTATTTACCCTCTCTCGCCTCTATTCACCTCGGTTCAATGTGAATAGAGACATCGAACAAAATTGACTGTGTCTTTATAACGACAGAAAATATTTAAAAAATATTGTCATGGATGTGTAGTAGGACCATAGAAACAAGTTTCCAGCGATTCATAGTTGAATTATGTGGCGCAGGTACGAAGATACATAGTCGTGAAGGGTAAAAAGTGTCTATTCAGCCCGTTTTACGGTAAACTGGTTTATGCTTCCAACCTTGGAATCGACCGTACCTTTCACAATGATTCAATTACGTACATACTCGAGAATTGATGCAGAATTTTACAATTTACATTTAACATTTAGAGACATGTAAAAGAAAAAGACAAATGAATCCCTTTTGTCAGAATACAATAACATGATTACACAACGTTAATTTTGCTATGTTTCTCGTGTTAATGTGAAATTCCATACAGTGTAGCCATGTTTAATTATCAATATCAACTACATATTTAGATTCGGGCGCCATATTATAAATACTAAAAGAGTTAGATTGTGTTTCAAGGTCGGAGTTGCGTCAGCTACAAAATTGAATTTAAATAATAATGTACAAAAATGTATTTCAGGCCGAAAAAGACTGTCTGAATTAAATACATACATATGTACATTATAAATATCGCAATAACAGAAAATATCACATTTATTCATTTAAAATAATAGGTAAAAAAAATTGAATTATTACAATGTTGCATATTTTTGAGAGTATATTGCTGTTATGAATGAATGTTAAAAAAAAGATAATTTAAATTTTACAAAAAATATTTCCCGTACCGGGAATCGAACCCGAGCCTCCTGGGTGAGAGCCAGGTATCCTAGCCACTAGACCATACGGGATATGTTGAAGAGTGACGTTTTTAATATACATATATAATATTAACGTCTTATGATAGCTATTTTTTGACAATATGTATTATATTTATAACAATTTCTTAGTATTTGACTATTATTAATCCTTCTCCTCGGTATATTGTTTTATTTGACTTTTGCCATCTTTTGTATATTTACATGTATGTATGTAATATTATATAAAATAATATATTATAAATAAATGATTGCTTAACAGTATTCTTGATTTAATAAATTGCTGCGTTTTTCGATCACCTGTCAAATATTTGGGAGCATCCCAAATTGTCTATTTTAAAACTTGATTGTTAACTTGACATTTTTGTTTTTAATAAATGTGTACGACAAATATTTCTCGTAAAAAAACACGTACGAATTGATTAAAAGAATGGCTTAGCATTAACTCCGAATTTATCATAATATTTGCCGTTTTTTCTTTATTCAATTATGCAGGCGTTTCCAAGCTATCGTCCGCATACACATTTGATATTTATGTGGTTTGCTTTGATAATCTTATATATAAAACCGAAACGGCGTATGTATGTATGTGGGTCTGTAAATCCCTTTTGCATTGTTGTTGCAAGTTGCCATAAAAACGAATATAAAAGAAAACATGTTTGAATTTTTATCGGCGAAGACATTTAGTCAAAATGTAATAAATTAGTCTTCTACAGAACTTTTCCCGGCTTTTATTATTAATAATAATGTTTATTATTTACGTGAAGGTATTATTTGACATTTCTTTGACATCTTTAAATCAAAAATATTTAACCTTTTTCGTTTCGTTTCTGTAACATTGATATCATTTACACGCAGTTTTAAAATCACTTTGTTTGTTGCCAGCCAGGTTGTGATGATTAAATAATTATTGGCCGCTTAGTCCGAGCGACGCCGGGTAGCAATACTAGTTTTATATAGAGATACCAGTATAACTCTGAATATAATAGTGATATTTAGAGTGGGTAATTTATATTTAATCTCGCTTCTGAAGTGACATTTGCACACAAAATAAAACAAGGTATATTCCGAACATAAAACTAACTTGCCCACACGTATAGTTTTGAATTGAACTTGCCATGGCTATTGTTGTGGATCTATATTCTTTGCATATTATCTAGAATTAAAAAAAACAATCCTTACGATCGTGTGTTAAAACGAGCCATGGGTGGTTCGCCAGCGGCTTTATACCGACTAGGGTTTCCAATCCCGGTCCAAAATGTTGACCTCGTGATTTTGGGACAGGTCCCGAGATTTAGGATATTTTTTTACCGTCGATATTTGTCATACTTATAAAATATTAGCTATTTATTAAAATCGTAAACTAATCACTATCTCATTTTTGAAGATTATATTTCGGTTCATTTTTGAAGGGCGAACATATTTTCTTGACATATAATGTATCGGCCTCGTTCGAATGGGATCTGATAATTTATTAAAATTAAAATTAGTCCCGGATGTATTTTAGCATCTAAGACAGTGATGCACAACCTGCATCCCTCAATGACATTTAATGTGGCCCGCAATGACAAATATCAATCACCATTATTCTTCAGAACTTTTTACGGACGATAAAATAACAAAATTTTCAATTATCACTAAAAATATCGATAACTTAATTAGTTTTACCCATGCGGTCCTCGAACTATCTGAGAATTGATTATCTGGCCCTTCTCCCAATAAGCTTGTGCGCTACTGATTTAAGAGGAGCATTTTTTTAATTCGTGATTTTTTAATATTTTTTTTCAAATGAAACATTCAAGGATATAAATGATGTTTTTATTTTTATTGATGGCTAATCCGTTGCCCCCCAGGATATTGGAATCAATTTTAGAATCGTACATACATATTTGGCATTCAATTAAAAAATATTTATCACAATTAAACAGCTCTATTTTTGTGATTCAATATTTTTTATTGTGGAGTCATTAAAAAAAACTACCCCGACTTCAGCATTTACCAAAAACATGACTCCCACTCCAACATTGACCAAAAACACGACTCCGACTAGGAAAAGTTTGATTTCGTCACTTTTTTCTCCTAATTTTCCTATTTATGTGTATTTAATTAAATATCAACCAAGCAATCCGGCCAATAGCCAAAATTGACATATAATATACAAAAATACAAAGTTCAAAATTTCCGACTCAGAGTATGACTCCGGCCAAAACGCCACAATTCAATTTCACATTCGATGCTGTCATCAATGCGTAACTCAGTAACTAATATATTATTGATTGAGTTGGCATTTACTTGGTAGAACTCCATTATAATACGGTAAGAAAAATAACAATGTATTTTAGTTCTACATAAATTATTTTATATATTTGTTGATAGCTATTTCGGCTTACGCCTTCGTCAGAACTATGTTAAAAACGTGTATTAGAGATAGCTTATATACCTTTGCTAGACAGAGTGCCCCGTATATCCTCTCTTTCTTTTCAAACTATACCAACCATGGAAGAATTTAAGAATACCCAGATTATATTTTGCACCAATAAGCTAAACTTATTTAACAAACAATAAACTTAAAACAATTTAAAATAGATGCACTTAGACATTGCAGATTTTAAGTGGTTTCACACGATCAAATAACCCAAAAATACCCAAATTTTTGTTTCCCACCATTACTTTAGACCAATAAATCAAACTTATTTAAATTCTTTCATGTGACGTAGGTATGGTTTCAACAGAAAGAGATTATGTAGGGGGCACCCTGTCTAGCAAAGGTATATAAGCTATATCTAATACACGTTTTAAACATAGTTCTGACGAAGGCGTAAGCCGAAATAGCTATCAACAAATATATAAAATTTATGTAGAACTAAAATACATTGTTATTTTTCTTACCGTATAACTAATATATTACCCACGAGCATCCGGTATTCCAAAGATGACACGTGAATGTACACGATTTTATTCATAAAAATAGGTATTGAAAATTTTCCGGGATCCCGGGATTGGTAGCCCTGATATCAACTCCTTGTCTAGATACACATGTAGAGATTGTAGAGAAATATTGTTTCATATCCGTGACGTTAAAAAGGTGTTAGAAAAGTTGCATGTTTTCTCATTGCATGCGAGCGCCGTTAAAAAGTTTAGTGTTGTCAAACAATCGTTGTTTGCAATTCAGGGAATTATTCAAGTACTAGAGCACGCAGATTTGGCGCAAGCAAACAAATGGACGGCCATAACGGGTGATTTCATTTTTTCCACTCGACAAATCTCGCAAAATATCGCCGCATTTGAGATAAATTTAGATAATTTGGCACAAATGGCTTGGTAAAACAATGAAAGGTTATTAATGACTCGTTAGAATAAGGGAAATTTATCATGAAAAGAAGATTTAAGAGTGCAGAAGGCTGTGAAATGTATGTATAAATTTAATTTATAGTATGAATTACCCTCGGTCCAGTACTTAGTGACATAACCCCTTTTTTCAAGATATTAACTTAACCTTGGATGGCCGGTACCTGAAAAATAACGTTTGATCCGAAGTGGGGTCTTAAAATACCCCAGTGGTATGGCCTAGATTGAATAAGATTTTTTTTTAAAATTTTATGATTTGGTTGTGAATTCACAACTATTTCAATTCATCAATTGGTATCTATAAGATACAACAGCGTATGAACCAATAAAATATTATAAATATGTTCTGTTATAAGTTCACTACAGAAATTACATTTGGTTACATTTAATAATATATAAGAACTTATAAATTAATATTCAAATTGTTTTCCAATTCGAATTTATTTATCATACGGCCCGCCAAGTTTTTAAAAATTTCAATCCGGCCCGTTTCTCAATAAGTCTGGTAACCCCAGCTTTAATGTATCTTTATAAAACGTTCTGAAATAGAAAATATTTAAAAACCGATAGATTTTAGTCGCGCATGTTCGCGTTGACGACAGACTGGCGTGATCAAAACTGTGAGCGCGAGCGGTTTTCTACTGTCTTTTAATGTAAGAAGCATTCATTTGATTTGAAACTTACGTTTGAACGAGGCACGATTGAGGTTAAATAATGTTATCTTATCGCGTATGGGTAGTGAAGTTTGAATCCTGGCAATTTGTAGCGACGATATAAATGGTCGTCAGCCAATAAATATCTTATTTTTGTTTAATTACGACGAAACGAGTCGACTGAAATCATAGTTATTGCAAAAGGTGTAAAAAACAATGATTAAAGAATACCAAAAGTTTGCACATTCTATCACTAATATTAATAATGTAGATATTTAAGATAAAGTGGCAGTGTTGGTCGACTGTTTCACCCAACAGCTGGGAAAAGTTATAATAAGAACTTCAATCTAAAACGAATTAAAAAGATACGTTGGCGAGTTCTTCAATTCATCCGAGAGACATATTTGTTTTCAAATTTCAAATTGAAATTTCAAGATCTTTTAATTTTCAACAAATAATAATTACAATACTTCTGATGAATTCACCGGTAACTACGTAGAATTTCATTTTAATATAACATTAAATTGATAAATTTGCTATTCCACGTATTGTGTTAGTAATGACTAGTTTTTATTTTTTCGTTTAAAGCTAAAGCTATTTCTCAAAAAGACGAAACACGTGCCACTACTTAATAAACATAATACGCGAAATAACAAGTTATCAATTTAATTTTATAAATAATATATTTTTCTTTATAATAAATTAAATTAATTAATTGGATACTTGAAGATAATTGTATGAAACGAAATTACTACTGTTAAAATATTGAAACATAAACGGGAACGAAATATTCGTTTGTGTAAACCAGTGTTCCCCAACCTTTTTATTTCATATTTTTTTAATTAAGAATTTCGGCTGAAGGTTCTTGATGGAATTTCAATATCAAATTTAAATCGTTTGATTTTTGTACTTTTCCATAAGTTTTGTCGTTAACGATCCGAGTTTTAGGCATTTCAAGTACATGAACAGTGACGGTGTGTTGGGGGGTGCAAAGGAAGATTCAACCATTTTTGCTAGAGTTCTTTCCTATTCATTGGATTTTAAAACACTTCTATAGCATGGACTTTCAATTCAGATGTTCGCAATACCAACTGTTTCTCTTCCGTAGTACGGAAAAATAGTTGAATCTTCCTTTTGCACCCCCCAGCACACCGTCACAAGCCGTCACTGTACATGAATGTACTTGAACTGACAAGTAGTAAATAGTTTGTATCGTTCATATACAAAACTAGATATATACTAAGTAGATCTCTAAGTTTAATTGTTATGAACGTAATCTATATGAATTAGCTAAAAAATAGAAGTGTATTTTGCAAGGCTGTAGAGTCGCTAAAAAAAATAAGACTTTACTCCAGGATTTATCAACAACACGACTACGACTCCAACATTGACCAAAAACACGATTCAATTAAATTATATAATATATCGACTGACCAATCTGGCCAATAGTCGAATTTGACATATTACATATGTAAAGGGTCTTTTTATAAGGACGCTTAGTTTTGAAATGTAAATAAAACAAGTTGTTTGTGAGATTTCGACTAAATTTTAATTTCATTTGTAAGTATATTTTACGGCAATAAATATGGAATATAGCATCAAATGTCTGCCAATATCCATTCATTATAAAATGGGCCATGTCGCTAAAGTTGACTTTTTTGACAAATTTGGGTAAACTTCCAACTGCTCCAGAACCCAATCAGGCGTTGTCTGCGGTCGTTTACCTGAAGTTCCTTGGTTAGTTGGATTTTATACGGGTGCAGACATAAGGCCCGATTCAAAATTCGCCAAGTTGAAGTCGCAGAAAAGCCAAGTTCTTGTGAACAACGAGAAATAAGCTGCCTTGGGTTTTCCTGTACACTTTCACACACAGCAGCAATGTTTTCACCAGATATTGTATTTTGATGACGTACAGGTAGGTGTTGGCCGATTATTTACCAAACTGGTTGACTCAAATTTGGCCACTAAACAATGAATAATCTACTCAGCAGGACAAAGTAACACATTTTGAGCGTCCCTATTCAAATACCCGGGTTATTAATGCAAAAATAAAAAGTTCTAAATTTTCAAAATTTCCGACCCCGATTACGACTCCGGCCAAAACGCTGCGACGAATCCGACTCTGACTACACAGCCCTGGTATTTTGACATCACTTGTAAGGTCTTTAATGTCAATTCGGCCTCTTAGAATAAAAAAAACGTATCTTGTTTTTTTATGGTTTTTATTGGTTTTTAGACTAACATACATATGAAGAGCATTCAGAATTCAGACTGATAATATTACTTACAAACACCATATTAACAACATATTTATCAGAAAACTTTCTAAATACGTCTTGAAAAAAAATATTTATGGAGAATTTTATCTGAAACAGGCCACGCCGTGAACATGTTCATGTATTTTTTTAAGCGAGTTCGTTGCCAAATCTTTCAATGGTTGATAAATATATTTTGACGTGACAACGTCTTATAAATCGATGAACGCCTCATTGTCCCGTTTGTCGCGTTACGCCGAAGGCAAGCGTGCGAGCGAGAGCGCGGATAAGCGATAGAGAGGCACGATTGGCCTACCGTTCGGATTGTGCCGCATCTATCTCTCTTCCACTCGATTGGTCGATGCGTCTGAGTAGAAAAGAGACAGCGGCAGCACACAACTTATACACCTACAGTACCTACACGTGATCTGTTTACAACTGTTTATAAAGTGAAGTGAAATGTTAATGTGGTTTTCATTGTTTATATTACAACAACAATTGCGGCAATAAAGGTAATTAATTCTTGCATTTTAAAAATCTGATTAACGTATAACAAATATACAAAATATCGTTTCCATACAAAATAATGATAATTCAATAAAAATGATTCCATTTTATTCATAAAAGTATGCAATCATTTCATCAATGTTTTCTTATGACGTTGTCACGTTAAACTATCGTCCGTAAACCGACTTTACAGACACCAATTTTTTCATAAAATTCTTTGAAGTAATATTGTTAAACGGATCTAAACAAAATTTGCCAAGCTAATTCTAAATTTAAGAATGCTGCCTTTTTTAATTCTACTAGAAAAAACGTTTTGGTATTGTGTCGCGAAATAATTTTAGATTGACAATAAAAATACAATTACAATCATATTCACAAAATTTCACTTTGCCGGAATATAGAAAAAAAAGATTTATTCATTTATTTGGTTTGTTTACTTTTATTTATTTTTTCGGCATTCTTTTGCAAATGAATGGAGATATAACTAACAGAACGTTACTATATTATGGCAAAAAATGTTCTTTTGCTTGGAAAAGTTACACTAACCGTATCCTAACATATGGCATGTATTTAATGGGTCAGTAACTAATTCTAGTTTTGGTCAGTTAAATAAATAAATGGCCAGTTAAAAATAAAAATGGTCAGTTAATATTATAAACGGTCAGTTTTCATTGTATCAGTGTGAATGTGGTCAGTTATTAAATAAAACGCTCAGAAATATATTTTAATGATAAGTTATTTATTAAAAACGGTTCGTGTTTAATTTAAATGGTCAGTTATTTTAAGTTTTATTTTGAAAGTTTGTGAATTTTATCAAATATGGTCGTAAGAGGTAAATTTATGACATGGTCTATGAAAAATAGGCGCATTAACTGACCATTTATTTTTTTAACTGACCATTTATTATTTTTAACTGACCGTTTTAAGTATTTATAACTGACCATTTATCGAATTAGAAACTGACCAAATAATTAGTAGTCTTAACATATTTGCAGTGGCGGTGGTGACAGAGTATTAGGGAGTACAAAACTATTTTTGCAAGAATTCTTTCCTATTCATTGGATTTTAAAACACATCTATAACATGGACTTTCAATTCAGATGTTCGCAATACCAACGGAGTGCCAGTCTTATGAATTTTTGGCTGTTCGTAGTACGGAAAAATAGTTGAATCTTTTTTTGTACTCCCTAATATAACTTCATAATCATATTATATATTATTGAATTACGGAGTCAGCAGATTTCCCTAATTCATCTGCACACTTTTTTTTCCTAAATTTATTTGATAAAGTTCTAATATTGTCAAAATAAGATCATTATTTCTCAATAGAATGGTTGTGAAAAAATATGCTTATAATAAGTTTTTGATTAAATTGGCATTTACTGGGTAGAACTCCACTATAACACGGTGAAAAAAATAACAATGTAAAGATAAGACAACGTTTGAACCTATAAAATATAATAAATATTTTCTATTATAAATTCCAGCAGAAATTACATCGGTTTACATTATAAAATTAAATCAGAACATATAAATAAATATTCTTATTGGATTCCAACACACACTTATTTTTCAACCGGCCCGCCAAGTTTTGGAAAATTTCAATTCGACCCGTTTCTAAAAAAGTATGGTGACCCCTGCGTTACACAATGCGGACATTAAGAATACCATATTTCCTATTTATATATACAATTACCTGTGGGTTCTTAAATTATTAATGATAATTTTTTTCTTAATTGATTTTTAATGTAGTAGATTGTATTACCAAGAGGTATTCAACATTTTAATAAAAATAATAACACATTTTTTTAGTACTTTTTCCACATGAGATTTATTTCATCAGGACCGGTTTCGCTCATGGCGAGCATTATCAACTGATAAGGAATACAATAAACCAGTGGTATTTATGCAACAGTTAAGGATGAAAACAAGGTATGACAAACAATTGGTAAAACAACTAGTCAAATAAATTAAAGCAAATTACAAGAAAAATAGACTAAAAAATAAATGTTCAAGACCTCTTAGCAATGCAAAACTAATACATCAAAAATCAATTAAGCATGAATCAACATTAACAGAGTAAAAGCCCAAAATTAAGTGCATTTAATAAAAATAAATAAATCTACATGTCTGTCATAACTTTTGCATAAATACCACTGTTTTATTGTATTCCTTATCAGTTGATAATGCTCGCCATGAGCGAAACCGGTCATGATGAAATAAATCTCATGTGGAAAAAGTACTAAAAATGTGTTATTATTTTTATTATAATGCCTTTCCACCAAGTATTGACAGTGAACACCTTAAAAGTTATCGCTGTATTTTTGTATTTATTATCACTTGATAATGCTCGCTATTTATTAATTTATGCGGTCCGTGGCGCAGAGTCAACGGCGTTGGCTTGCGTGCCGGATCGCCCGGGTTCGATTCCCGGTACGAGAGGATTTTTTCAGTCGATAAATCTGTTCAAAGGCGTAGGTGTTTGTGTTGTTGAAAATCCCTACCCACCTTTCCGATCCCAAAAAAGGGAAGCATAGTGACAGCGATTAACTAATCACTAGTCCTGTCCTAGTCCTCGTATCCTTTCCATCCCTACTCTTCGAAACTTCGAAAAAAGATAGGTTGAGCAACTGGGTAACAAGCAGTTCTCGTAGAAAAAACAAATGCTAAGACAAAACTCCGTGAGGAATCCATATGATCCATGTCGGGAGCGGACATGGTTAAAAAATGCTCGCTATGAGTGAAACCGGCCCCGATCTTTTAAATTTAATTTGGAATAAGTACTATAAAACAAATATTATCTCATATGTTCTTTTATTCCATTATTTAAGTTTCTACCTGTCTGACCTATATAAGAGGCTTGGCAGTCTCCACAAGAAAGGCGTTACTTGATCTTTTTATAATCCTTATTAAAAACCATGTCCAACCAACGGTATACTAATGTGACTGCACGGTCAGATAAGTGAATATTTTAGAACTCGGGAAAGCAAATATATGTATGAAAAAAAAATATATTGAAGGCATAAACGGTAATTTTTATAACTCCACCTTTGGCTGAAAATTACTTAATAATGCCATCTTGTCACCGGTAATTTTTTTATAACCAAAACTTATTTGAGTGCATCGTAAAAACGTTTTAGAGAAAAGTTATAACTCCATTATCTTTCTAAAACCTACTCTGCTAATTATCCAACACCACCATTTTCTATTATCACCTGTCATTCATTCGTTGTTTTTCAGCGGAGGCACAAAAAAATCGTTTGAAAGACATATTTGAAATTTTCCCGAATGGTTTTAAAATACCGAAATAATCAGTTTTTACCCTCTCCTGCACAATTGACAAAAACGAAGATAGCAGATGTACTCTCTAAGACATCGAAATGATACTTATATATCCTGTAGCTATAAATAAATCTTTTCAGTGAAAATTTTGTAAAACTCTAAAAATAAAACTTCTAAATTTAATTGCGTATTTAGCACATTAAATCTCCGAGTCTTGGAAAATAATATTAAGCTCTGCAAACCAACGGTAATCATCCCTTAAATTAATGTAGTAGGTATTTATTTAATTATGTTTCTGTGTAAATAGGATTGTACTGTTTTTTCCTTCCATTAGTTGTCAATTACGCCTGTAAGCCTTAAATATTTCATTTAGAAGAATATTTCATTAATATGGAAAAGCTTTTGAAAATGTACAGGCAGTATATAAATGACACAGACTTAACGCTGGTAAGTTTTTCCAAGACATTTTATTAATAGCTAAATAATCTATGAAAGCAGTTTTCTGAATTTTCATGCTAAAATGTTTTTTTTAAAAGAGAATGGATTTATTTAACGCGAAATTTTGACATCAAAATATTGAATGCGTAGTAAAGATCCATTTTTTAGCACTTATCTAAGTTATTTATTTATAAACTTTGGAATGTATATTTTTCATTTTTTATGAGTTTAATAAATTAAATAGCAGGGCTGTGGAGTCGGTGAAATAAAGTCCGACTCCGACTCCAGCATTTACCAAAACCACAACTCCGACTCCGACACCAACATTGACCAAAAACACGACTTCGACTCTGACCAAAAAAAGTTCAATATCGTCAATTTTTTCCCCTAATTTTCCTATTTATGCGTATTCAATTAAATATCAACCCTATCAATGCGGTCAAAAGCCAAATTTGACATATAAAATGCAGAAATAAAAAGTTATATTTCCGACTCCGAGTACGACTCCGGCCAAAACGCCGCGATGACTCCGACTACGGCCAAAAAGGCCCCGACTCCACGACTCCACAGCTCTGATCAAATCATCAATGGAAGTATAATTGAGGGGTTTAAATGCATAGCCGCCTATAAGTATAATATTAGAATAATTTGGAAAGGGAACACAAAACATTTGTATGGTGACAGGGCGGTAGGTCAGTGTTCCCTGGCTCGTGATTGGAAACTTTTCAAAATTTCCGAATCCGAGTACGACTTCGGCCAAAAGGCCGCGACGACTACGACTCCGACTCCGACTCCACAGCCCTGAGTAAAGATCCATTTTTTAGCCCATATTTAAGTTATTTATTCATAAGCTTCGGTAGGTATATTTTTCATTTGTATAAGATTAATAGATTAAATGGTGTGCATATCAATTTTAGTCTTCTTCTAAAAAAATGAAATTTTTTAATCGATACAGTTATAAATTAATTTACCGAGAACTATCAACTTGAATGTTGACAAAATTGAATGTCCTTGATATTTTTTTGAGGAATCGTGAACTTTAGTTGTTTGTTCTTCCAAGGAGTAGAGCCAGCCTGCCAATAGGGATGCCACTAGAAAGAGCTTTAGTGATTTTTAACGAAATTGCTTCGGATGTCGAAATATTTCACATGGACGTGAGTGAGTTCAGACGAGTATTATTTTTTATGTTTTATAGATGATTTTGTCGGAACTCACTCGGTTGACTTCTTTGCCAATTTCCAGTGTATTTTTTTTTCTTTCACTCTTATTTTATCTGTAAACTAAGTAATAAAATAATAAAACATTTTTAGTACTTATTCCACATAAAATTTATTGGATCAGGACCGGTTGAGCGTGACATGGTGAGCCAGTGATATTTAAACAAAGTTTAAGTCATAATTACAAGTTATGACAAACAATTGGTATTATAACTAAATTGCCAGTTGCTTTTGCAAGCCGACAGTCGTCTCGTTTTGTAAGTTTTTAATAAATAATCGTATAACTCGCACGCAAATAGAGATGTTGTACGATGCAGGTTTCCTTGCTCACTTATATACATTTTATAATAATTGAAGACTTAAACCCACATTTGTAAAATCTTAAATAGAGACACAACCTATAAATACACATTTTAATACCGTTCCATTGTATTACAATATTTAAAATTACCGCTGCATAATACATGAAATAACGGCAATAAAGGTTTTCTTTGACCCGAGTCCTAGCCGGTTCGTTAAAAAAAAGTATTATGATAAAATTCGGAGAAGGCAAAAAATAATCCGAGTTCGGAGAAGGCAAAAAAATCACTACCTGGGATATCCATAATTATTCTTTAAATGAGGAGAAATTATGATGTGATCTTTCCTCGGACATTTTCCCGAATATCCGAATATCGAATAGTTTAAAAAGGGCCGAATATATCCTGATATCGAATATTCGAATATCCGAGTTGGAATCCCCAATCTGAACGCGTTTTGGTTAATTGAGGAGTCAACTTCTTGGTGAATAAGATCGACAGGGTTTTTGTTGCAACTACAGTGAAGCCCCGATTCTACGTTTTCAAGGGACTGTATAAAAAAAACGATTAATGCGGGAAAGTTTTAAATATGAACGCAATGCCGGGACTATAGAAAATGAACGCACCTCGCGGGAAAATGTATAATGCGAGAACGTAAAATCGGAGTTCCACTGTAGTCAAATTTTTCCCATTTAATGTTTGCATAATTTCAATTTATAACATGGGTCTATGTTTAAAATTGGGTGTTTTAAATTTTGAGCTCCATACTTCAAACTTTCCCAGGAACTTTTAATCAAAAAAAAGGAAACGCTAAGTTAGTAACACTTGGAACGTTTTTTCCTGTACTTAGTAAAAAACACATTACGACGCTATCCATGGCTTCATTTGCAGGGGAAAAATTGAAAGCAAGAAAAACGACGCTTCATAAAAAAAGTAATGGGACGCCATTTTGTGGAAGGAGCAGCGTAGCCAAGTTTGCCAACAGATGGCAGCACTCGTTACAATCAATTATTATGCTTTCGCGCCAAAACGCGGTGTAATTTTTCACAGATCACCTTGCGCTCCATTTGGGAAACCCCGCGGCTTGACTGAGGGGACAAGGAGCCAAACAGCAGCTGGCGCAAATTTCTTGAGCTGAACTCCATTTTTCTTTATTATTAATTCCTTTACTATATCAGTGTCGCTTTCACTGAACGATAATTCTACACAAATGAATGACAGTCTTTCTAGGTCTTGCTTTCGATGGATTCGGCGGTAACTTTGTGGAAGGTCATTCTAATATAATATTTAAAATACATTTGATTAGTTCACGTATTGCGTTACTAATTATAATACGTGTTTCGCCTCTTTCAGAGGTATCTTCGGACTTACTATCGCAAAGTTTGCCATAGTAATGATAATCTAGGTCTTGCCTAAAACTAAACAAATACTTTTTTTTATTAGAAAATATAAATATATTTAATTAAAATATCACATAACATACTATACAAAAAAAGAAATAAATATGAAATAGGTCAAAAACATAAGATGTCCACATCAATAGGCAGTGCATTCATCAGCCGAAAAGCCCCTGCGACTGGCGACTCAAAAGACTACGTGACAAACAAGATTTGATAAATAAAAAATGATTGGTCTTTGCTACGACCACGTACGTAAAAACTGGGAGCATCCAAGCTTAAAGTCAGTCAAACGATGTCAAAGCTAACAACTCGGCCCCGAAGATGAAGAGAAAATGTTTAAATATTGAAATCTATCTTCGAGCTTCAAGAGAGTGAAAGAAAGAATGTAAAATTATGCTTTAACGTATCTTTATACATCGAAAAAAAAATGGTTGTCTGTAAAGTCGGTTTACGGACGATAGTTTAAGGTGACAACGTCATAAGAAAACATTGATGAAATGATTGCATACTTTTATGAATAAAATGGAATCATGTTTCATGGTGTGACTTTAGGCGGTTCTGCGAAAGAAATCGTTGATAATTTATTGTTAATTTAAAGTATATTTGTTATACGTTAATCAGATTTTTAATATGCAAGAATTAATTACCTTTATTGCCGCAATTGTTGTTGTAATATAAACAATGAACACCACATTAACATTTCATTTCACTGTCTGTTTTCTACTCAGACGCATCGACCAATCGAGTGGAAGAGAGATAGATGCGGCACAATCCGAACGGTAGGCCGATCGTGCCTCTCTATCGCTTATCCGCGCTCTCGCTCGCTCGCTTGCCTTCGGCGTAACGCGACAAACGGGACAATGAGTCATGTTTTTTCGTGCGTGCAGCGGGCGTTCATCGATTTATAAGACGTTGTCACGTCAAAATATATAAAAATCGATAATTATTCATATTTTAAGTCGCGCATGAATCCAGACTGGCGTTATAAAAACTGTGAACGTGAGCGCTTATCTACACCTTTTAATTTGAGATAAGATAACGTTATCTTATCGTTATGCTGGCAACTGGTAGCGATGATATAAATGGTTTTCGGCCAATAATAATCTGACTTATTTTCTTTTTTATTTAATTGCGACGAAAACAGTCGATCAAAATCATTTTTACTGCAGACGATGTAGAAAAGAACTATTTAAATATACCATATAAGTTTACATATTGTATCAATAATATTAAGATAAAGTGGCAGTGGTATAAAACTGTCTTACCCACCGGCACGGAAATGTTAAAAGACGAAATCGTCTTCAGTAAATTTTCCGTTAAAATCAGTATGTTTGTAGAGGTAAAATAAACAAACCCTTTCCTTGCGTTTGATGCTTGCTTTGCCCGGTCACCCTTTTCGAGAATGTAAGAGTACACGATGCACAAGTGGGGTTTATATAAATGTACGAGGAAGCTGAAGCCACAGGGCACCAGTAGCGGATCCAGAAATTGTCCCAGGGGGGGGCCATAGAATTTTAAAATAAACATGATAGAAAAATAAAATATACATATGATTAAAAAATATATACACCCGAGTCCCCTTTTTATGTGATTATTTTGGACGGCACCACAACTTTTTTTTTGCGTGATTTTTTCCGATATTTTTTACATAAGAAATGATGACCCTGCGTTAGAAGTGATGACCCCGAACAAAATCATGTGACTCTTTTATTTCAATTCAAAAATGAAAACATCAAAAATCATAATATAAAGAAATACAGTTTAATACCAGAGAAAAATCGCAAATATTATAAAATGATATTGATTGAGTAGGCATTTACTTGGTAGAACTCCATTATAATACGGTAACAAAAATAACAATGTATTTTAATTCTACATAAATTATTTTATATATTTGTTGATAGCTATTTCGGCTTACGCCCTCGTCAGAATTATGTTTTAAACGTGCATTAGAACAAGCTTATATACCTAGGTTAGACAGGGTACACTATGCATATTCTTTTCTGTTCCACCATCTTAATTTTAAATGGAAAAAATAAGTTATTGATTTGGTGTATTCATGAAGTGAAAGCTAATCTGGGTTTTTTTACTAAGTGGTAATAAACGTAAAAATAGTAATGCATCAAGTGAATTATTTTTAATTGCATTAGTGTTTATTAATGGCTTAAGAAGTAGAGATGTGTTTATTTTTATCTGTTCGTTAAGAATGTCATTGGATTGATTATACCTACTAATTTCTAGCTGTTCCAATGCATTTAGCTTAAGGCCCTTATTACAAGAATGTAAACAAATCGGGACTGAATTTAGGTCATGTGACCTAAATTTACCTAAATTGTCCGAAATAGCTATCAATAAATATATAAAATAATTTATGTAGAATTAAAATACATTGTTATTTTTCTTACCGTATTATAAAATGAAGTAAAATTTTCGTTTTTTTGACGTTGACGACCTCACAATAAGG
Source organism: Himalopsyche kuldschensis (assembly GCA_028554975.1). Classification (NCBI taxonomy): domain Eukaryota; kingdom Metazoa; phylum Arthropoda; class Insecta; order Trichoptera; family Rhyacophilidae; genus Himalopsyche; species Himalopsyche kuldschensis. The sequence goes on from JAHFWI010000096.1 coordinate 1,066,097, forward strand.
ATATAAGCTGTTATACTAAAGCGTCGTGGAAAAAAAAGAGAACTACAACATATTTATTTAAATAAAAATCATTTGAAAATTAATGTTATAATCTTTTGAATGGAATAAAAAAAGGGCCCATGGCCCCCATGGCCCCTTCCTTGGATCCGCCAATGCAGGGAACATAATTCAATACTTCACCCTGTATGCTTTTCCTGGTGAATTTTACCGCAAGCGAAACGAAAGCTCTTTTACTAAATATTACTGAAACCTTTGCATCCGGTGTATATTAATTTTGGCAATCTTTCGGATGAGGGAGCTTAATCAAAATTTTTACAATTGACACATAATTCAGGATGGATGTCGACAGTGTTCGGTATTAATTAAATTGCTGATATATATTTCTACGTGTTAAAAAAAAAACCTAACCTAACCTAAACAAACCAAACCTAACCTTACCTAAACTTACAAACCAAATCTAACCTAACGTAAACTTAACAAACCAAACCTAGCCTTACCCAAACCTGACCAACCCCAACCTAACCTTACCTAAACAAACCAAACCTAATCTTACCTAAACTTACGAACCATACCTAACCTAACCTAAACTTAACAAACCAAACCTAGCCTTACCCAAACCTGACCAACCCCAACCTAACCTTACCTAAACAAACCAAACCTAATCTTATCTAACCTTACCTAAACTTAACAAACCAAACCTAACCTAACCAAAGTTTAACAAACCAAACCTAGCCTTACCCAAACCTGACCAAAATTAAAATTAAAAATTGTTTAAATATATAATCTGATTATTCCACGTATCAGCAATTAATTAATAGAGAACTTTGTTAACAATCATCCTGAACTATGTGTCTTATTTAAAAAAAAGTCAAAAAAATAAAGATAAAGCCCCTCAACTGAAAGATAACCTTAATTTTATCACACATATCGCTGGCTTAACTCGCGTGTATCGACGCCTATTGTAGTCGGGTTTGTGGTGCAATGGTCATCGTTGTTGCCCTGTGTGGCAGAATCATTACAGCTTACGCCAATGCGCCAAATATTCTTAATTGTGAAAGTCATACGAGATTAACTCGATGATAAATAATGAATCAGTTGTGCAAGAAAATCAACTATAAATAACATACACCCAGCCCAAGATATCTTTTTTCAATTGAAAAAATCTAACCTTGCCGAGAATTGAACTCGGGTCACCTGATCGCTAGGACAAAGCTCTTGCAACTAGAACACAGGGACCGACTTATTTATCATTTGTATTGATTCTGATTGGAGGCATGGATGGTTTGGGTTGTTTATAAATACCCATCCACCCAATTGGACTCTATAAGCGGGGCGTAGAGAATTGTTTATTAACAACACTAGTCTTGTCCATAGCATTAACCTTTCTTATACCGACTCAAACTTAAGCGAAGTTTAGTGACTAAAAAAGAACGAATAGTGAAACCAAAATAAGGAGGCCATATGCTCCACATTAGAAACGAACATGATTTTTGAAAGTTATTTGAAAATTGTATTGACCTATCTAATAAAAATATTTATTATGCTTAACCGATGCGTTTAACTGAGTCTTACGCGTGGATTTTACTATCATAGTATTTTTTTTAAAGGTTTTGCCGAGAGAACTTCTTTTGTTACTTTTGATTTGGGTCCTGCTGGCTTATCATATCAATGACAAGTTTATGATGACGAGAGTCTATAATTACAAGAGACAAAATAAAATATTGAGAAATGATTAATATAAAAAATTATATATACAATTACTAATATAATACTCGAGTATTTAATAAAATTACTACTCGATACTTGAGTAGTTTAGATATCGAGTAATTGGAGTCTCTAGAGTGGACATGGATACATATAAAATATTCGGTAAAATTTAGATATATTGTCACGGGACAGAATCCTAATCGTCTCGAGCTAAGCTTTTTTTTAGTTCTTGTTGATTATTATAAAATGTGGAATCAAAATGATTAAATCTGAAGAATATAACTGATTATTGTATGAGTTCTGAAAGAAGAATTTGTTATTTTATATTAGCCTATATTAAAATTATTCTTTTGATTTTATACAAATAATAAACTTATGTGACTGTCGCTATCTGTATAATAGTATTATTTGTGTAGTTTATGGTTGCATTTTTGCTCCTGTAAATTAAAACAACCCGATTTCATACTTATTGCGAAGTATTGCGCCTTACATTCATTTCATTTAATGTGCTTGTTTTTTATAAATCACTAGTATGTTCACCTCGGCGCGTAAATTCAGCGGGCCAAGTTGAAACAACTTTTTTCAAAATTCAAAAGTCTAGGTAAATTAAAATGGAATTAAAATGAACATTTCAGACTGGCATTGACATTTCACAGCCCTTTTCATATATTGACAGCCCCATTCTCGTCCATTAAAATGTCCAAATTCAAGGAAAAAATCTAATTTGTTTTCAAATTCACGTAAATAATAAACATTATTATTAATAGTAAAAGCCGGGAAAAGTTCAGTAGAAGACTAATTTATTACATTTTGACTAAATGTCTTCGCCGATAAAAATTCAAACATATTTTCTTTCATATTCGTTTTAATGGCAACTTAATGACCAACAATGCAAAAGGGAATTACAGACCCACAGACATAAAGGGTATTTCAATAGGGACACTCAAAATATGTTACTTTGTCCTGCTGAGTAGATTATTCATTGTTTAGTGGCCAAATTTGAGTCAACTAACAACTGACAAGTTGGAAGTTTACTCAAATTTGTCAAAAAAGTCAACTTTAGCGACATGGCCCATTTATAATGAATGGATATTGGCAGACATTTGAATCGGGCCTCATGTTTATTCCATATTTAAATGCCGTAAAAACGCCTTACAAATGAAATTAAAATTTAGTCGAAATTTTACAAACAACTTGTTTTATTCCATATTTCAATGCCTAAAAGCGTCCAAATGAAATTAAAATTTAGTCGAAATTTACAAACAACTTGTTTCGGTTTTAAATATAAGATTAAAAAAATTCTGTCCCGTGACCATATATCCATAATTTACCAAATATTCAATATCGAGTTAATGAAACGCAGGAGAGAGGTAAATTTAAAATCTAAGTATTTGATATAAATATTATGAGTTGTAAATCTCTACAAAAACTGACATACAAATTTAATATTATTCTATCAAAGCGCAGTTTCCCGTGCTAGGTTTAAGCTATGAATACATTTATGGTGATTTGAGAAAACTGATTTTCCTTCGGGAAGGTCTAGAAAATTTTCATCGGTTTTCTCGACTTATATTTTTTCGCGGCGCCTATATTTTTTCAGCGTTTTTTGATTTGATTCGATTACAAAATCCGTAGACTCGCTTTTGATACACTCTTCGATTGATTTTCCTCCAAAGATGCGATTGAATGAAGATTCTCCCGTTTTACAGCAATATCGTAAAATAATAATATTAAAAAAATAAAGCAGTATGATTTTGCCGAAATATATTTTTTTTAACTCTGTTTCATTGGGTTTTACGGCAGTGTTTTTGAGAGAATTTTTATTCACGTCGCTTATAATTCAAGTTGCTTTTCAATGCTCATCAGAAAAACCTTACATAATGAAATAATTGACAATAGTAAAATATGAATAAAAAAATAAATGAATTGAACATTTTCTTTGATTAAAAAACTTGTTCATTACTTTGGCAAGAAAGAAAATAATAATTGACAAACTTTTATCTAGTTGTTAAAAAAAACTTAAAAAACTAGTGAATAGGTTATTATTTAGAATTAAAATAGTTTTTTCATATCTATTTGATCAAGTTCTGAGGCCATCTCTTTCGAATCTAAGCTAATTTTGCTGTCCAAGCTTCTTTGCCTACCCATCGTTGCTGGCAGGAGGGCGCGACCGCTGTAGTGTAAAGCAATTCTTAGTGAAGTCAGTTCAAGAGGTCAGCTTACTTTTTATGATAACATATGAAGGGTCATCGAGAAGAATGGCTCTCGTCAGATTTTATAAGATTAATTTAAAAACTATATATGTACAAGAGGTCAGCTTACATTTTCTGATAACATATGGAGGGTCATCGAGAAGAATGGCTCTCGTCAGATTTTATAAGATTAATTTAAAAACTATATATTTACAAGAGGTCAGCTTACATTTTCTGATAACATATGGAGGGTCATCGAGAAGAATGGTTCTCGTCAGATTTTATAAGATTAATTTAAAAACTATATATTTACTAGAGGTCAGCTTACTTTTTCAGAAAACATATGGAGGGTCATCGAGAAGAATGGCTCTCGTCAGATTAAAGATTAATTTAAAAAATGTGTATGTACAAGAGGTCAGCTTACTTTATATTTTTATTTGTGGAGGGTCATCGAGGAGAATGGTTCTCGATATGAAGTGATTCTCAGATGCTTTCTCGTCATTATTCTGGAGGTAAGAGATCGTTGTGTTACAATGATGACACACTAATTTGTGAAACTTTTTAGAGGTTTCACGAACATATTCACGAATAGTATGTATCTTTGTGTAACAGTCCGGTCCGTGGCGCAGTGTTAACGTTGTTGACTTTCGTGCCGGATAAATCTGTTCAAAGTCATGGGTGTTTGTGTGGTTGAAAATCCCTTCCCACCTTTCCCGATCCCAAAAGACCGTCGCATAGTGACTTTGATTAGCTAATCACTAGTCCTGTCCTAGTCCTTGTATCCTTTCCATACATACTCTCTTCGAAAAAGGCAGGTTGAGCAACTGAGTAAAAAGCAGTGTTACAGTGAACTATGCACGTACCATGGAGCATCACATATTTGTCGCGGAGACTTATTTTGAATAATCTGGAGTCTTCAGATGTTTTTGGTCTGCTAACGCCCATACTGGTAATTTCTTATCAAAGCCTAACTGGTCACTGCAGGATTTAACCCTGGACAGATTGCTGTCAGATAACTAACTGGAGGCTGATTTAAGCAAGGAAATCCACTGGAGACGTAGTGTATATTTAGGCGGATGTATTTCAGTACACACAGCCCCTTAAATTATTAAACAACATGTCACGACACAGGTCTTGATTTTCTGTACCTAAAGATGAATTTCAGACGGTGTAAATTCATAAATAAACTGAATTAATCTTACTTTAATTAAGGATTTCGACTGAGGGTGCTTGATGGAATTTCAATATCAAATTTGAATTGTTTGAATTTTGTACTTATTTCATATATGTACTTGCAGGTGTCATCTTTGGAGCACTGGATGCTCGTGGATAGTAAATTATTTTTCAGCGTTGCGCATTGATGACAGCATCGAATATAAAAAATATTGTAATGAAATGATGAAGAATTTTGACTGAGGGTGCTCGATGGAAATTCAATATCAAACGTAAATCGTTGGAATTATGAGTTTTGTCTCTAACGAAACGGGTTTCGCATTTCAAGTACACGGATGTACTTGAACTGACACGCAGCGTATCACTTATATTAAAAAATACTAGATCACTGAGTTAAATTGCTATTAAAATATACAGATGTAAACAAGTTTCAATGAATTAAGTGCGTTTGTTATAATTATCGGGATAATTACCAGAAAATAACATTGGAATATCTAAAATTTATTTATTTGAATATTTTTTTGTTATTATCTTGTCATTAGTATTTGCGATACTGCATTCAAAAATCCCGATAATTATAACAAACCCAGTTAATTCATTGAAACTCGTTTACATCAAATCTCACCTTTCCGACCCAAAAAAAAGCGGAGCACAAAGCGAGAGCGAGTAGTTAACTACTGGTCCTTTTCTAGTTCTCGTATTCTTTTTAATCCCTATTCTCTTCGAAAAAGAGAGGTTGATCAACTGAGTAACAAGCAGTTCTCGTAGAAACCACCTGTTGAGATAAACTACGAGAAGAGTCCATATACTCCATGTTGGGAGCGGACATTGATAAAAAATAAAAAAACCAAGCTAGACCTTTAGATCAGAACAAGCATTTGTCAGTTGAAAATGCTCGTGATGAGCGAACCCCGTTTCTCAACATAATAAATTTCTTGAGGAATAAGTACAAAAAAAATGTATTATTATTTTTTAATTCACAAAGTTTCTCATTGAAAAACGATCGTCAAATGGTCTTATTAATGACTTTATAAAACAAATCAATCTTTCTGAAACGTTTGTTTATAATGTTTAATTGAAAATCCATTTCATTTGATTTCAAGTCATTTATAACTTTAAAACTTTCTAGACATTTTTTTTTCCTATATTTTTTCCGCGAATCGAAAGATATTTACAGAAAGAATTGTGGTTTTAATTTATCGAATAAGACTTAAATGAAATCAAAAAAACAACGTGAAATAACATTCATCTCGGGGGTAGAGATTTTTGGAAAAATTGGAGATATTGAGATGGTGTTATTTACCTGGGGACATGAGACTCCAATTCGAGTATCGAATACTCGATACTAGAGAATACTCGTAAATTTTTCAAGTACTCAATACTCTTTTCGAGTATTTTGAAAAATATTCGAGTTATACTAGTAATTTATAAATGAAGAGTTTTTTCTTCTGCGGGAATTATGACTATGTTACAGTGAAACTGTATTCTCAGTGAAAATGTATCAAGTAATAGATTTGTACGACAACATGATTTCATTGGTCACGATCGTTGAAATTATTGGCCCAAGTCGATGATTGTCCCTTTCATAAAAAGAGAACCAATGAAAAACACAGACAAACATAGGGCTGAATATAGGGCGGTCAAATTTAATTTCAATGACAGCTTGGAGAAGAATATATTTTTACTGAGAATACAGTTTCACTGTAACATATATAAACAAACCTACGAACTAATTTAAAATTTGAGACGTTTAAATTTCTACAATTTTTGTAATATTTGTTTTATAAATTGAAATAAATGGATGAATGAAATTAAATCAGTTTATTTATCATCTATTTATATAAACGAATTTAAATTAATAATTTATATTTTGGTACATATGAAACTACTCGAGTATACTCGAGTACTCGAGTAGTTGAGATGTCAAGTAATTGGAGTCTCTATTTGGAACGTTCTTTCAAGTGGTATGTTCAGCTGTATCGCTATCCCATTAGAACATAAAATAAAGAAAGGCATATCACATATATTTAAAAAATTAAAACATTGTATTAAAAATAAAACCGCATAACTTTGAAATCGCAAAAAAAGAGGTTTGAATGTAGTGTAGTTTCCCTTCCAGGTACAGAAATATGCCATATTTATAAAATACAAACAAAATATTATCATAATGAAACATAACAATTCTTTAATGGAGTATTATCCAACCAAGTTTCTTTTAGGAATGCTTTCGTTTCACTCTCGTGAAGCTCGAAGATCGATTTCAATATTGAAACATTTTACTCTTCTTCTTTGGGGCCGAGTTGATAGCCCTGGCATCCTTGAGACTTTAAGCTTGCATGCTCCCAGTTTCTACCTACGTGGTCGTGGCCAAGACCAATCAATGTCCTCTGTCAGAACTTGTTTGTCACGTAGGTCATTTAAATCGACAGTCGCAAGGGCTGTTTGGCTGATGAATGCACTGCTTGTTGATGTGGACATCTTCGGCAGTGAACTTGGTTCTATGTTTCTGTCCTGCTTCATTTTTTTCCCATATCCGCTCCCTATTCGGAGCATATGGCCGCCACACGGTGCTTGGCCTTCCGCGGCGTCGGGATCCATCAGGTTGATAAAAGAGGCAGGCAGGATTCAGGCTCCCCTGGGGCATCCGCAGTACATGTCCAAGCCAGGTTCATCGCGCCTTTGTATTTTGGACGTAATAAGGGGCTGGTTCGCCCGCTCTCTTACCTCCGTGTTCCTGACAAGTCGTACCACCGTACTCCTAATATTCGACGCAGGCATCTGTTTTCGAAGCACATTATACGGTTACCCTGTGATGTTGTTATGTGCCATGACTCGCAACCGTAAATCAGCACAGTCAGTATGCGTGCGTTGAATAAGTGGCACTTGGTTCTGACCAAGTAAAACCGTGAGTCCCAGACTTTCCGCATTGAATTAAGGGTTCGTTTCATACATTTGTTTATTTGATTTTTTTTAATTTTGTGTAACATGTTTTGTAATATTTTTATTGATTAGTCAAATGCATGGCGCATTGGCGTCAGCTGTAATGCCATGTATTTTATTTTATTTTTTACAGTTAATAACATTCATCTCCATTCTTTTCTCAAACGTATGAAATTGCCATTTCAATCATACAAAAAAATTTACCACTGTCAAATCTGTCATAATTATAGCGCAAAATATATTTTTTTAAATTAACATAAAGCTTACCCCTTGAAAACTTTTGCCATTTATTTTCCCCTCCATAATGATATAATTTCCAAGCCTTTGTATTAAAATAAAAAAAACAGTGCCGTTCTTTCAAGAGGCATTTGAGGTCATCAACTGCACTTGTCACAAGCAATCAATCTAAAATTCTGAGTGGGTGGGTTGAAAAATAAATAGAAAAAAACATTCATTTATTCTGATTTTATTCAAATTTTTAGAATTTATTTTTCACTCACATTTCCGCTCCCAACCTTGAGCATATGGACTCCTCACGGAGTTTATCTCAGCATATGTTTTTTCTACGAGAACTGCTTGTTACTCAGTTGCTCGACCTCTATTTTTCGAAGAAAGTAGGGATGGAGGGTATACGAGGACTAGGACAGGACTAGTGATTACCTGATCGCTGTCACTATCCGTCGCTCTTTGGGATCGGAAAGGTGGGAAGTGTGGGATAATAACACAAACAACCATGCCTTTGAACAGATTTATCGACTGAAAAAATCCACTAGTACCGGGAATCGAGCCCGGGCGGTTCGGCACGCAAGCCAACAACGTTAACACTGCGCCACGTACCGGACGAAAGAAGTTTCATGAATCAATATTATTTGCAATCATAATAAAAAATGTAGAAATATTAGTCATGAGAGTAGCGATGGAAAGGATACGAGGACTAATGATTAGCTAACTCATCAATTTAATTCTAACGAGATGTCATGTGACAACCATGTTTGGGGATCGCATAAAACAATGGTCACCGAACTACGGCCCGCCAAAAATTTTATCCAGCCCTCCAAAAATTCTCGATTTTGAAAATAAATAATCCAAATAAGAATTTTTTTGAAATAAATTATGCATATATGCTTATAAACCGATAAAATATAACAAATATTTTCTATTATAAATTCCAATAGAAATAATATTTGTTTTTTTTTATTATTATTTTATCAAATCCGCTTCTAGCTTGAAGCATATGAACTCTGAGTCTCTGAATTAGTGTGATCAAGTTTTCTTAAATTTTCGCCATCAGGTTGTTTTCCGTTTTCAAAGTCATCGATTCGCGTAAAACACAACCGTCAGTCGTTACACCTTGTTACAAGTCGATTTTACGCGATTTTGGACTTTAACTGCCCAGTAAACTGTTGAAACCCATTGCTTTGAGGGTTTTAAGGAAACCAGATCACGTCTCGCCGAGCTGCACACACGCACGGTCAACTGACAGCCCGATCATTTTGTTTTATGAGAGAGACTCCCTTTCTCACCTCTGCCGATGTAATGAATTCTAGCAATGGGATCCCAATCATTCAAACCACCCCCGAAGAAGTAAGGAGTGGAAAACTTTAGCATTAAATTTCTTAAAAAAAAAAAAAAAGGATTTTTCCTATAAAATAAGAGTTTCAAAATTCGTATGTCAGCCCAGGCTGTCTGAAATACTTTGAAAGCAAAGCAAGTTTTTATAAAAGAATTTTTCAAGTTTTTTCTCTTCGAAACTTAAGCACATTTTTCCGGTGTTTCATTGATTTTACTGGAACTTCGAAGTAACAAAACGTGTAACGCATCTTATAGAAAGCCTTAGGAAAAAAAAATATTCACGAAACAATTCTTCAGTTTTAATTTATTAATACGGTACCTCGCACGCCACGAATTTTATTGTAAAAATAAAACATTATAAATACATATATTTTTAAATGTTTATTTGTAAAAACTTACGATAAACCGATTACGATGCGATTGTGCCGTCGGTAAATTATGGATATATGGTCACGGGACAAAATTTTTGTAAAGATTTATGAAAAATAATCACATTAAATGAAATGAATGTAAGGCTTACGATTCTTTTTGAAATGTTTTGTCTTTAATTTTTAAATTTATTATAATTGAAGATCCTAAAGAATACTTCGAAATAAGTATAAAATCGAGTTGTTTTAATTTACAGGAGCAAAACTGCAACCACAAACTACACCAAATAATAATTTTATACAGATAGAGGCAGTCACATAAGTCTATTATTTGTTTAAAATAAAAAGAATAATTTGACTATAGGCTTTTATTAAAAAACAAATTCTTTTTTCAGAACTAATACAATAATCAGTAATATTCTTCAGATTTAATCATTTTGATTCCACATTTTATAATAATCCGCAAAAACTCAACTTTGTACTTTTCCATGTATTTTGTCGCTAACAACCCCGGGTGTCGTCTTTCAGCATCTTCAGGTATAGCAAGTGCACGGATATACTTGAACTGACCCGTAGTAAACTTTTAAATTCCTATTAAATTTAATTGCTCTATGATATAACGAAAATTTGATGTAAATGGGTTTCAATGAATAAAAGGGGGTTGTTTATAATTATCGGGGTTTTTTATTGGAATTTCAATATCAAATTAAAACGATTCAAATTTGATATTGAAATTCCATTAAGCACCTTTAGTCGAAATTTTTAACTGTAGGTAAATATTTATGTTAAATATCAAATACTAGTATTGCTACCCGGCGTCGCTCGGACTAAGCGACCAATAATTATTTAATGTTATATCATTCGACATAATTATATCACAAAATCTAACATCCAAAATAGAGTTAAAATAAAATCACAAACTTTATTTAATTTGATGACAGCCCCATTCTCGCCCATTAAAATGTCCAAATTCAAGGAAAAAATCTAATTTGCTGTCAAAGAAATGTCAAATAATACCTTCACGTAAATAATAAACATTATTATATTAATAAAAGCCGGGAAAAGTTCAGTAGAAGACTAATTTATTACATTTTGACTAAATGTCTTCGCCAATAAAAATTCAAACATATTTTCTTTCATATTCGTTTTTATAGAAACTTAATGACCCAACAATGCAAAAGGGAATTACAGACCCACAGACATACATACGCCGTGTCGGTTTTATATATAAGATTTATTAAATGTGTAGCTTGTCTTAGAAGATTTTGCGTATTAACAGATTAAATGGGAGCACTATAGAAGGTTTAACTATAACTTTTTCTGCAAAATTACATATTTTATAAAACAATAGGTTAATCAATTCGTAATTTTGTAAGACATCATAAAAGTTGTTAAAATATTCAACAAAAAATGAGATCGTTAAAAGAAGTACAAGAATTAAAGCGTAAAAGTTTTCGTTAGGAAATTATGCAGCCATTGTGTACTTTTGTACAGTTCGACACCTTACTTTGAAAAGGTTCTAACTGCTCTTGACACTGTTTTGAGATATGAGCGTTTACAGTTTCGATTGATAAAAATTCACTTGTAACAATGAGCAAGTAAAATGTTTCAAATCGCTGAATTTGAGCATAATTTTTAACCATGTATAATTCTGAAATTAATATATCAGGAGGTAGTTTTCAAAAGTGGTCAAATCCATTTGTTGAAAAACTGAGAATATTTTCATTACTTTTTCCTCATAAATTTGTGTTTATAATCAATATTTTTAAAATATGTTTTAAATTAAGGAATAACGGAATATTTATAAAAATCAGGGTTGTGGAGTTCGATTACGGATAATTTTTGGCCGGAGTCGGAGTCGTCGTGGCGATTTGGCCGGATTCGTACTCGGAGTCGGAAATTTTGAAAAGTTTGAACTTTTTATTTTTGCATATAAAATATCAAGTTTGGCTATTGGATGGATTGGTAAAGTTGATATTTTATTGAATACACATACATATGTATATAGGAAAATTAGGCAAAAAAAAGTGACGATCTTAAACTTTTTTAGTCGGAATCAGAGTCGTGGTTTTGGAAAATGATGGAGTCGGAGTCGAACTTTTACCAACTTCACAGCCCTGGTAAAAATTCAAACTTTCCCATGTGAATAAAAAGGTCTCAAAAGTTTAATCTAAAACTGGTAGTTGAAAAAATATATTTTGGAACTGACTACTTTTGAAACATAACTCCTTACATATATATACATATGACAGAATGCGGTTAATAGAAGCTTTTCCCATCAAAATTCGAACCTTTTCAAAGTAAGGTAACGAGTTTCTAAAATGGTTTTTTTAAACAATCTTTTTGTTGAAAAAGTTTATCGACGTCCCGAAGGCCGTGAGTTGCCGACCTCTCTGCGTAAGGACAGTGACTTGGGTGAGACGCCCCCATTTGATTTAGTGGGAGCTGTTATCTTGATACGGAAAAGAATCCCGTTGATTAAATCGAAAGGTTTTTATTTAAGCACCCTATATCTCACAAAATAAATTTAACTAGGCAAGTCTTGTTTTTAACTGCATATCCGCTTTTAATCAATGGTTTTATGGACTATATTTCAGAGACCTTAATTCTTTTTCTTCATTAGTTCAAGTTGAATATACCTACCACGCTATCAATAACATCAAACAAAAAGGATAGATTGAAGAAAAGATCTGTTTCACATGGGTGTATAATTTTATATACACTCAAACCTCTTTTTGTGCGATTTCAAAGTTATGCGGTTTTTTTTTAATGTAATATTTTTTCTTACAACTAAGAGCGTATTGTTCGCAACTGCCCGTTGACGTGTTTATTACAACGTGACCTTGGTACGTGCATATTTCCATATTGTATGCGTAGTTGGGAAGTACAACCGGTGACGTTTCATTATAAAAGAGGGCTCGTGCCAATACAATACAGCCCGCGCTCGGTGGGATTAGGCACTCCTGATTGCAGCGGATTGTTTACACCCAGTGAGCATTTGATAGTGGGCCTGGTAACACATCACAGTAACGCTGCGCCAATTGTGTGAGACATCCTTAAAATGTTATTTTTTAATAAAATAAAATTCATAAATAAAGATTTTTATCGTATTTTTTATGCCTTGTTGTTTTCCTATTTTTATAAAATATTTTTGTGCGATTTTGGGTATATTTTATAAAGCATTTTTAAAGATATGCGGTTTTTTTAATCCATGGAACGCATCTTTTGTGCGATTTTTCTTTTTGCGATTTACCGCGGAACGCATCTTCCGCACAAAAAGAGGTTTGAGTGTAATTGAAATTAAATTGGTAACATAATAACAAAGTTATATTTAAAAATAAGCAGATTTTTTTTTGTACTTCGATAGTATTTCGATTAAATTTCACAATAACACTGTTAAAAAAGCAATGTATTTAAATCAGGTTTGTGGAGTCGGAGTTGGAGTCATGGAGTCGGAGTCGTCGCGGCGTTTTGGTCGGAGTCGAAGTCGGAGCCGGAAATTTTGAAAATATTGAACATTTTATTTTACATATAATTTGTTGAATTTGGCTATTGACAGGATTGGCTATTTGATATTTAATTGAATACATATAAATATGATAGGTAGAAAAAAACGTGACGGTAATAAAAATATTTTTTAGTCGGAATCGTGTTTTTGTTAAATGCTGGAGCCGGAGTCGTAATTTTTTTTATCGACTCCTCAGGACTGATTTTAATCCAACAGAAATTATATTAAATATGGTTGATAGCTATTTCGGCTTACGCCATCGTCAGAAATATATTTAAACATACATTTTCTTATCTATAATATATATACTGGTGAAGACTGGTGTAGGGTACGAAATACACCACAATGCGGCTCATGCGAATCGCTGTACATCGGACAGAAAGGCAGGAGTAAATTGCAGGGCTGTGGAGTCGAAGTCGGAGTCGGAATCGTGGAGTCTTGAACTTGCGAAAGTTTGACCTTTTTATTTTTGCATTTAATATGTCGTGGTTTTGTAAATGCTGGAGTCGGAGTCGGAGTTTTTTTTCCCAACTCCACAGCCCTGGTAAATTGACTCGGGCTAAAGGACATGTTATGAGGTCATTTCATAATAAAAAAAACAGATTCGCAATTTGCAAACCATCTCACTAGGGAATTGCATAACATAAATTTAAGCTCATTGCCCACATGTTTGCATTTATACAACATAGGGTATATATAGGGATAGAACTATGTTCTACATTAAGAAAGCATCTCGAACTTTAAATATAAGAGCGGCTGAGCATTTAGCCGTTTTTCGTTTAAAAAAATACACTTCATCCTTCACCAATCATTTACTTTTTGAAAATCACGCATTCGATTTAGACTCAGGATTTGATTTATTACATATTAACAAGGGCGAATATAAATTGTTCTATCAAGAAATATTAAAGATTAACAGGCTTAATAGTTTATCAATTTTAAACGAACAACTTAATGTTCCGAACTCGCCATTGTTGAGCCCCTTTAACTAATTATCATTTATTAATAATGCAAACATACTGTTTACCTGGTGTTTCAGTCTGGGCTGTTGAAAGGTTAAACTTCTTTCGAAAATGTTGACTTTGTATTAAATTTTTCTTTGCGATGATTTTTTATGCCACCACTAAAGGAAAATGAGTTGTCATGTCTGGTGTAGGATAAAATGTTTATTATAAACTTACGTTTTGTTGTAATTAATGACAAATCCTAATCTCGGCTTGTCAAAACATTCGCACCTAGACAGCTCAACTACTCTCAGTAAATTTTTATTATACTCGAGTATACTAGAGAAGATTCAGATGTACCAAAATATACATTATTACATCAAATTTGTGTATATAAATATATGATAATTAAATAAACATATTTAATTGATTATGCCACAGCTGCATTTGGTCTGCAGTCGGTAAATCAAAAGATTATTTTTCAATATCTAATTTTGTCTCTGATTAATAAATAAATAAGGTTGTTTATTTATAATAAAACAAATGTTTTAAAAGTAATAGGGAATTAAGCGTCTCAAATTTGAAATCGGTTCGACGTTTTGTTATTCCATCGCATAGTCAAAAGCAAAACTATTAAATGTTGCTGCGAGATGCCTGCGGCGAATTTTGTACGGTGGTTTGACTTTGTCAGGAACACGGATGTAAGAGAGCGAACAAACCAGCCCCTTATTACGTCCAAAATAAAAAGTCGAAGGTGTGGATGCCCCAGGAGAACCTGAATCCTGCCTGCCTCTATAATCAACCTGATGGATCCCGACGCTCCGGAAGGCATTCGATGACCATCCATAGAATGTACTAAGGAGAGTTACGGGACGCCGGGATGTCCTGGGAAGAAGCGAGGAAGTTAGCGGATGAAAGAGAATCTTGGAGGCACCGTGTGGCGGCCAAATGCTACGAATCGGGAGCGGATATGAAAAAAACCACGCGTAAGACTCAGTTACACTAAACGGTTAAAAATTAGAAAAGTTTTGTTTCAAATAAGCTCATAAATTTACAAATAAATCTTCATTTATAAAATACGAGTGTTACTCTTGAGAGTATAATTTTCAAAATGAACTAGTCCAGTGGTTCTCACGAGTACTTGAAAGTGGTTACGGAAAAACGAATTTTTGTTTTGTATACTAAACATGACTGTCAATTTGAATTGGTATTCGTTGGATACTAAATACATTTTCAGAGTCTTTGTTGAATTGGTGTCTCTAGTCACACCCATTCTGGCAGTTATTATTATTTTGACTGTATCTGAAATTTAAGCGAGGTTTGTAATGGTTTTATGAATTTTGTGATAAATATACAGGGGTGATATAACGAGTATGTGAAGTGTTATCCTATTTGTAGTAATTGCCTATTAAAACGATTCCCATTTGGAACGTATGATAAACGATATTTTTTTGGGTATGGCAACATTACGAAACAATTTTTCGTTTCCAATAAGGTGCTTAAAAAAGAATTTTTATTTTAAGCTCAACCTTACGATTTTCTCTATTTAATTTTCATTAAAGCAAAGCGCTTCGATTTCAATATATTATGCCGTCAACTAAGACTGGCCTCATTAATAAGTCTCAAATACTGTAGATGGATTCGGCGGTAAGTTCATTTTAATATAAAATAACTTTGATTATTCCACGTATTGTGCTACTAACTGTGACACGTGTTTCGCCTCATTCAGAGGTATCTTTGGACTTACTATCGCAAAGTTGGTAAATTATGGATATATGGTCACGGGACAAAATTTTTGTAAGGATTTAAAAAATAAGCACATTAAATGAAATGAATGTAAGCCTTACGATTTTTTTTAACGTTTCGTCTTCAATTTTTAAATTTATGTTAAAAGAAGATCCTAAAGAATACTTCGCAATAAGTATGAAATCAAGTTGTTTTAATTTACAGGAGTAAAAATGTAGCCACAAACTACACAAATAATAATATTATACAGATAGAGACAGTCACATAAGTTTAGTAAATGTTTAAAAAGAATAATTGTATTATAGGCTAATATTAAAAAACAAATTCCTCTTTCAGAACTCATACAAAAATCAGTAATATTCAGATTTAATCATTTTGATTCCACATTTTATAATAATCCACAAGAACTCAAAGAGTAAAGTCAAAACATAAAATTATAAGCCAATATGTATAATTAGTTCGAGAGGATTGGGATTCAGTCCCGTGACCATATATCCATAATTTACCGCAAAGTTTGCTTAAGTAATGAAGCAAGATTGATTCTAATCTTATATATAAAACCGAAACGGCAACGGTATGTATGTCTGTGGGTCTGTAATTCCCTTTTGCATTGTTGGTCATTAAGTTGCCATAAAAACGAATATGAAAGAAAATATGTTTGATTTTTTATCGGCGAAGACATTTAGTCAAAATGTAATAAATTAGTCTTCTACTGAACTTTTCCCGGTTTTATTAATATAATAATGTTTTTATTTACGTGAAGGTATTATTTGACATTTCTTTGACAGCAAATTAGATTTTTTCCTTGAATTTGGACATTTTAATGGGCGAGAATGGGGCTGTCGATTGAGAATTTTTTAAACTTTTTAATTTAAAACCGTTTACCCTCGTCAATATATTTTTTTTCGTTCAAAAATATTTCGAAACTGCATTCATATTATTGATAAATTATTTTAATTTTAATTTTTCGTTAATTTTTTAATTAATTAAAGCTCGACAGTACGAGCTTTTTCCGAGATCATTAAGTCCACTTTGTCATATACTGCAGAGCTTTTGGACATCCAAGAAAATATTTTATGCATAAAATTTTCCCACTCTCGTTCTGTAAAGCATGTATCGTGCTATAAAATAGGTATATGGGTAGGTCAAATGAAACAATTTTAAATGTTTGATAATTTAAAAATATGCAAATGATACATTTTATTATGATTAATTAATGCCATTGGTGAATTAGTTAATGGTAATTAAGCTATTTTAAATAACCCGAATGTCATAATATTTTAATAATTTCAACGAATTCTGCGCATTAATTAAAAGAAATTATTCAAAGTGAACAGTTTGTATATTTTTTTACGTGAATCGTAATGGGTCATAAATATTTAAATGGCGAAATTAAACGGATAAGATATGTTATTCAAAAAACAGACGCCACTGGCTGGACATGGTTTTTTTTAAATTTTTTAAATTCACGTACATATGAATAAACAACCAATTTGTATGATGGAGGTGATTTAATATCCTACGTTTACCTACTGGATATTAAGCAAAATAACATTTCTACATAAGATTATCATCAGTTATGAGTATATTAAAACAATATGAAATGATAATAAATAAATATATTATGTATATACTGTGGTAATAAATCATAAATTTATTCAACACCGCCGTGGTCTTTTTTGCTTAAGTAAAAAGTATAAAAAAGCTCGCAAAAACGATGACACAATAAATAAAATATCAAAATAAAACTTTCCCTTATTCATACACGGCGCGTCTGAGTTTTGGGGAGAAAATCGGGTTATTTGGGTCGCTTCTAAAACAAACCACATTAGCATAACTGAAATTTATGAGTTCTTCCCACTTTTTAAGTCTACAGTTTTTTTCTTTTTATACTAGTTGACTTGAAGTAAAATAAAGCCTTTAGACCGAATTTCGAAAAGTGGAAACGTTTTTGACGTTACGCCGAGAGGATCAAATTTATCTATGACTTGTATTGCTACCCGGCGTCGCTCGGACTAAGCGACCAATAATTATTTGATGTTATATCATTCCACATAATTATATCACAAAATCTAACATCACAAACTTTATTTAATTTGATGACAGCCCCATTCTCGCCCATTAAAATGTCCAAATTCAGGGAAAAAATCTAATTTTCTTTCAAAGAAATGTCAAATAATACATTCACGTAAATAATAAACATTATTATATTAATAAAAGCCGCGAAAAGTTCAGTAGAATACTAATTTATTACATTTTGATTAAATGTCTTCGCCGATAAAAATTCAAACATATTCTCTTTCATATTCGTTTTTATGGCAACTTAATGACCAACAATGTAAAAGGGAATTACATACCCACATACATACATACGCCGTTTTGGTTTTATATATAAGATATTGCAACCGAAAATATCTATGGATGTCATAATGTTTATATTATTTGACTGTTGTAGTTTTTGATTCACCAGTGGAAAAAGAATGGCATTCAGTTGACTCAAAAAGGAAATAAAATATCGCACATTGTTCACCTAAATCATTTCTTTCCTGGTGGGTAAAACAGTTTACCACCACTGCCACATTTTCTTAATATCTTAATAATAGTGATACAATACGTAAACTTTTGGTATTCTTAAATTATTGTTTTCTACACCTTTTGCAGTAAAATAGTATAATTTTGATTGACTTGGTTCGTCGCAATTAAATAAAAAAGATATTAAGTCGGATTATTATTAGCCGAAAACCATTTATATTGTCGCTACCAATTACTAAGATTCAAAATTCACTACCCATACGCGATAAGATAACATATTGTATCTCGAACGGGTAGTTGAATAGTTTATATTTTGTCATGCTAACGTCATTTGTAGTATAATTATTTATTGGCTTTGTTTTGATTCTATAAACTCCTTCCTCGCTTCCCGTAAAAAGGAAAAATCCCAAACTCAAATTTGTTCAAAATAACTTTGATTATTCCACGTATTGTGTTACTAACTGTGACACGTGTTTCGCCTCTTTCAGAGGCATCTTCAGACTTACTATCGCAAAGTTTGCTTGAGTAATGAAGCAAGATAAATTCTAACATTTTAAATTATGAAATTACAAAATGGATTACGTCCCAATTAAATCCCAATCCAATTGATTGCACCTTATTAGTATCATTATGTTATTGCATTGTTTTGATTCTATCACCCCCTACCTTGTTTCCTTTAGAAGGAAAAAAACCCGTAATCCAATTTACTGGTGAAGTATAATATAATACAATGTTTCTTGTAACTTTACAGTATTGCGTTCAATTGCCTATAGCAGGCATGGGCAACCTTACCTAGATCTGGAGCCAAATTATCATAATGTCTCCGAGTCAAGGGCCGGATCAAATTAATAAACACAATAAAGTAATATTTAATTCAATAAAACACGTTGCTACTTCTTATATACTTTTTTTATTTATATAATGAACGACATAATATTGACACCGCCTTATGTGGTAGGTCATCAGAACTCTCTCGAACGATCTATTTTTCACCTCAGTCTATGAGTTTAAGTCGATATCAGGAAATAAATTCATTCTAATAATACTCTATATTGAAATCTAAAGCGATTCAATACAGAAGTATTTCAATTTCTCTTATCTCTTGACGCCCGACAATGCATGTGCTTCATAAAAAGTTCGTTAGGCGATAAATAATCCCTTATCGGCGGGCGCACGTGTTTACGATTTTTGAAACGCCATTGTTTTTTCTTTCTAAAGTAACCGTTTGTTTTCATACAGCAGTGAGAGACTGGGTAGCAGGGAGAGAGCACGCGCTTGCCAGATAAGTCTTACAGTTGTGGTAAGCGCTGGAAGTGGCCTGCAAGCTCCTAATCCTCTCCATAAGGAGGAATTCTACAAATTCCTGATATCGCCTTCGCAATAATAATAAGAATAGTCGTTTATTGTTAATCTATCTGTGCTAAATCTGTGTGTAAAGTCTGTGTAAACTATAAAAAATTAAATAATGGATAAATTCATTCTTATAATACTCTATATTGAAATCTATAGCGATTCAATATAGAGTAATTTCGATTTTGTAAAAGAGATATTTATGCGGACGTCTCGCTCTAAATGTCTCTTATCTCTTTCATGCCCTGAGTGTACGAGAGTGCATGGTACTTAACTTACGTATAATGGCTTATCTTGCGTGACGTTTAACGGTCGTTTTGCAACGGTTTGGCTACCTACAGGAACCGCTTTTTTTTTCTTACGATCAGTGAGAGATTGGACAGCATTGAGAATGCACGCTCCTAATCCTCTCCCTAAGAATTATATTCGAGTCAAATTCCTGATATCTTCTTCGCTATCGTAATATTTGTGTTTTGTCTTGTATTTATATTAAATGTACTAGTGTAATACCATGTTTCTCTTACTCCGTTCCCAAAATTCCTCTACCTGAGTGTCGGATAGGTAGGTCCTTCTCGATTTACGAGGGAGCCGAATCAAGGTCGTCTCAATATTAATATTATTTACTGATTTAGTGTGACGATTTGCCTTGTACTTGAATTACGAGACTATCAATATTGGCGTTGATATTGCTTAGGATACTCGCATGGAATTTTCGAGGTTTCTGTTATACTTTTTCGCATTTTTGATCTAGCGTGTTTCATCCTAGAGAAAACTGTTCACAAGTATATGTGCTGCCAAAAAGACAAATGATTTTTCTTGCATATGTGTGTAAATTTGTATATTTTCTTCCACCAAATATAATTTATGAAAATCCGTGTTGTTAATTTGTGATTTTAGCACTAAATCCCTCTCAAGCTTAATAAGTTCCATAATTAAGGATTTCGACTGAGGATGCTTGATGGAATTTCAAATTCAATATAAAATTTGAATTGTTAGAATTTTGTACTTTTCCATGAGCTTTGTCGCAAGCATTTCAAGTGCACGGATGTACTTGAACTGACAAGTATTCGTGTATTTCAAGTACATCCGTACACTTGAAATGCCTGTAGATGCCGAAACGCGAAACCCGGGTCGTTAGCGACAAAACTCAAACAAATAGCTCGGCGGGCCGCCGGTTGCCCACGAATGGCGTCAAGTAAACAATGATATGTCTAGGTCAATTACGTATTCCATATTCAGTTTCAATTCTCATTCTATAGTCACTTCACGCAATATTGTAAATTAATCTATGTCACACACAGAACGCGGTTCTAAATTTAATCTAGACGGAAATCTTAGAATATAATTATTCAGTTAATATTTGGATGCCGACATCTTGTTGCGGGAAGGCAACAGGGATGCAACGGGGATTACAGTGAAACCCCGATTCTACTTTTTTCAAGGGACCGTAAAAGACAAAAGATTAATGCGGAAAAGTTTTAAACATGAACTAAAAAAAAACTTTTGAAAAAAGTATTTATTTTTTAGGATTTCTTATCATTTTTTTAAAATTCCTTAACACTACGTTGCTTATTGATTGATTGATTGAGTAGGCATTTACTTGGTAGAACTCCATTATAATACGGAAAGAAAAATAACAATGTATTTTAGTTCTACATAAATTATTTTATATATTTGTTGATAGCTCTTTCGGCTTACGCCTTCGTCAGAACTATGTTTAAAACGTTTTTTTTTTTTTTTTTTTCCTACCTTTACTTTCCTACTGAAACTATATGTGGAGTCCACTAGGCGGGCTCCTAGTTTCCTGGCTATTTTTGTTGCTAGGGTGGATACAGACTAAGTCTTTGTTTCCCTTTCCCGCATGTAAGCTAGCTAAGTATTGACTTTCTAAAAGATTCTGTCAGCTGAGGGCTTTGTGTGGGGAAAACACTTAAGAAAAACCCCTTACGAGAATGATTGTCTTGGAATCATTAAAAATTTTCAATTCTTACTAGGAATTGCTCGTAATGTTTACGTAAACTTGAGGAGTTTACTTGTTCTTATAGTAGACATGCCCAGTCCCTAACTGTTACTAAATCGACGAGCCTAGCTCGTAGCTTAAAATGTATCTCTTAGGGCGTTAGTTTAGAAGCTGGCAGTGCTGCTGGCTTCTTCCACGCTTGCCTCCACTGTTGAAGAAATTGCTGTAGGAGAAAGGTGGGTGGAGCATAAGGTTTGAGACATCGTCCTGACGAGGTTCTTAGAGGCCTTTAGTTGGTTTTTAAAGTTAGATATTTTCACAGCTCGGAGAGTTGGAGCGAGGTGGGGACCCTGCTTCAAGCTTTCCACGAAACTGGCACGGTGGAGGCGTAGGGTCTCTTTAATGTCAGGGCCTTTATACCACGCCCGGAGGTATCGGGTGCTGGCGTTCTTCTTCAAGCCTGTGATTATGCGTAGGCATTTATTTTCGACCCTCTGAAGGAGAAGAAGTTTGCTGTCGGGGATGTCTACAGACCATATGGGAGAGGCGTACAGCATGGTTGGCATAATTACCATGTTGTATAGTGCCTTCTTACTAGCCATGCTGAGGTAGCTTCTAGCATTGAATATTGGGTACAACGCGCCAATTGCAACGTGAGCTTTCCGCCTGGCTTCTGAACGTGTATTAGAGATAGCTTATATACCTTTGCTAGACAGGGTGCCCCCTACATAATCTCTTTCTGTTGAAACCATACCGACGTCACATGAAAGAATTTAAATAAGTTTGATTTATTGGTCTAAAGTAATGGTGGGAAACAATAATTTGGGTATTTTTGGGTTATTTGATCGTGTGAAACCACTTAAAATCTGCAATTTCTAAGTGCATCTATTTTAAATTGTTTTAAGTTTAT
This sequence comes from Himalopsyche kuldschensis, assembly GCA_028554975.1. Lineage (NCBI taxonomy): Eukaryota > Metazoa > Arthropoda > Insecta > Trichoptera > Rhyacophilidae > Himalopsyche > Himalopsyche kuldschensis. The sequence continues at coordinate 1,088,999 of JAHFWI010000096.1, forward strand.
TGTTTGTTACATTGGACTGATTATACCTATTAATTTCCAGCTGTTCCAATGCATTCAGCTTTAGGCCCTTATTACAGGAATGTAAACGAATTGGGACCGAATTTGGATTCTACGTTGCTTCTTTGCAGTTTGCCACTTCAATTTAAGCAAATGCCCCTCAAATTCTCATATTTTTTAACAGATTCATCTATATTCTTGAAGTAGAAATATATTTGCAGTTTGGCACTTCAATTTCAACAAAGACTCTTCAAATTCTATATTTTTCTAACAGATAAATATATCCTTGGAGAAGAAATATATTTTTATTTTTTCGAAGGCCAGCAACGCTGCTGTTAATATCATTCCATGGTTCATTATTGCGTTTTTCGCTATCTTCTTCTACAGAAGACACACTTGCAGTTTCGGTATTTGTGACGGGACCATAATATTTCGAAGTTAAATCGGGGAACGGATATTGCGGGATTTTTTAACATTTTTCTTATGCGTGTTTCGCCGGGACTATAGAAAATGAACGTACCACACGGGAAAACGTATAATGCGAGAACGTAAGGTCCACTAAGATTCCACTGTACTCGTAAAAAATAAATATATATTTCAGTTTTGTTATTTTGATGTGCTTAAAATAGTATTAATATTACTCCGACCGTATTAAAACACGAGAGCAAACATTTCAAGTACAGCATTTAATAGTATTTGTTTACCAATGTGAAATTAAAACTAAACATTTAGAATGTTTATTTAGTTTTTCACACATCCAATGCAAATAACAAACTATGTTATAAAACGCAATTTTTAACTAATTTAGTTATGTATATATTATTGTCCGGTCCGTGGCGCAGTGTCAAAATTGTTGGCTTGCGTGCCTGACCGCCCGGGTTCGATGTCCGGTAAGAGCGGATTTTTTCAGTTGATAAATCTGTTCAAAAGCATGGATGTTTGTGTTGTTGAAAATCCCTTCCCACCTTTCCGATCCCAAAGAGCGACGCATAGTAGACAGCGATTAGCTAATCACTTGTCCTGTCCTAGTCCTCGTATCCTTACCATCCCATGTTGAGGTAAACTCCGCGAGCAGTCCATGTGCTCCATGGACCGCTCGTCGATGCTCAACGCTGCTCGGTTGGGAGATGGATAAAAAAATAAATATTTATCGTATTTTTATAACTTCAATTGTGGGCAACTTTACGGCATTATTTTTGTATGAAAGAAATATCCGTCGTTAACGACAAGGATTTTGATTTAATTTTTTAAAAAAATAGCAGCTGTAAGGTACTAAAGATGTTATTTATTGAGTTGGCATTTACTCCATTAAAATGCGGTGAGAAAAATAGCAATGTATTTTAATTCTACAGAAGTTATTTTATTGTGTTGTTTATAGCTATTTCGGCGTACGCCCTCGTCAGAACTAAGTTCTAGAACTAAGAACAAGTTCTGACGAGGGCGTTAGCCGAAATAGCTATCAACAAATATATAAAACTAGCTGACCCGGTGAACTTCGTACCACCTCAGAATCAATAGATGTGTTTACGTATTAGCTGAATTAAATTTAGTTTTTTATTAAGGCATTGTTCACAGTAATTTACGCACAATAAATTAATGAAATAAATAAATTAATTACGTTAAAATAAATCATATGAAATTTAACACGCACTTCATCGCACAAAACAAATGCCGATGAAATGTTGTCTATGATGAAATGTCAAACTTAATTGGCGTGACAGCGCCGCGCCATCTGTGATTGAACAACATAAATAAAATGACAGATGTCAGAAATATTAAAACAGGTCCTGGTGGGAACATCCTTCACCTAGCGGAATGAAATATACTTTATAACCTTCTCACATATCTAAACAATATACATTAAATAAATCATAACAATCGGTCGAGGTGTTTCGGAGGAGTTTGACCACAAAGAATTGTGTCGAGATTTTTGTATATATAAAATAATTTAGGTAGAAATGAAAATACATTGTTATTTTAATCGCCTTACTAAAGATGTTGGTTATATCTGCCAATGTTAAACCTTCTAATTTATCTTTCGAAGGCATTGACGCCTTCAGTTTGTATGCCAATAAAATACAAATGAAGCGAATTCCCTCCTCGGGGGATGATGATTTACACAATAAATAAATGTTGGAAAATTTTCAATGTTAATTCTGAACCTAATTTTAGGCGCTGAAACTCTGGTATATTACGATTTATTTACTAATTTATAAATATTTGGCAATTGGCATTCATAAATCAATTACATTAATTTTGCGGGTTACTGCTTTCTTCCTTATAATGGCAGTATACATAATTTGCTGAACAAGTTGGTTCTCCCACCACCCTTACGTTATGTGTGTGCAGCCATTTTTCACAGCCGCCTTCCATAACGCTATACGACCAAGAAAAGAAACGAAATTACTCGAAACTTACTTGGTTACTTGAGCTGCACGGGACTGATCTTTTAACCATGCACTAAGGTGCTTAAAGATAAGAAAAATAGAAAGGGAAAAAAAAGAAAATGTGACTTGCTCAGCCACCTTGTTAAAATGATATTAAGTATCCACTTTGTTAAAGTGATACTGAGAATCTGTGCCGTGAAGTTAAATCTTCTTCGCATTGAATCTGAAGAGGAATCAAGAGTATCCCGTTCCCCATATGATGTTGGAAATTCATCGAATGCCTCAAAATTGGCCTTGGTTGAGATCAGCAAACAGCTCAGCTCGTTCAGCATTCATCTCGGGGCAGTCCCACAGTACCTGATTGGCGTCCTGGTAGTCTTGTCCAAGTGCAAGTCTGGCCTTTCGACTTACTCTTGCCCAACCCAAATAGTTTGCCGTTGAACTTGCCATGTCCAGTTATAAACTGGCAAGTCCAGTGTACAGGGGCTAGACTCTTCACCTTGATGATGTCAGTATTATAGTCTCTATATTGAAAGTAAAGGGTGTTGTTATAAGGACGCTTAGTTTTGAAATGTAAATAAAACAAGTTGTTCGTGAGATTTCGACTAAATTTTAATTTCATTTGTAAATATATTTTACGGCATTAAATATGGAATATAGCATCAAGTGGTCGGCTAATTGCTCTCGTTTTACGGACCGGATTTTTTATCAGTCCTCTTACTTATTTTGAAAAGCTAAAATGACCTCTTGGTCGGAAAATCTTGTATTTACCGCATTCTATCACATATATGAATTTAAGAATTATCTATGGTTGAATAACGACAGAATTCCGGAGTTGCACTGCATTTGCACTTTATTTTTTAACTAAATTTATTTGACAAAGTTCAAAGATTGTCATTATTATATGTTTAACATCATTATTTTTCAGCAAAAGTTGTGAAAAAATATGCCTAAAATAAGTAATTTGAAACATTTTTACTTGCTCATTTTTACAAGTGAATTTTAAATCAATTGAAACTTCAAATGCTCATACCTATCTCAAAACAATTCAAGAGCACTTCAAACTTTTCCTTAATAAGTTAATCCTTTCTTACAAAAATTGCAATAAACCGAATCCTTCAAAACTTAAGAGTGTATCGATATTTTATCAATCTGCAGCTTTCGTCCAATATACATTTTCCGCTAAGGTTGAGAAACGACGTCGTAAATAAACGGTTCGATTTATTTACGGCTAATACCCTTCGAATTGTTGACACTTCCCCTCATTCCAAAGCATTGGTCCAATTTAATTCCCAAACGTTTCCCTAAAAAGGAAACCGACTGGAATAATCCCAATTAGAATGGCTGCAGAATTACGGCACGATTTAACCACTGGACCAATCGCCCGACTCCACTATCTTCTATATTAACTAAACCAAAAACAAACTATCCCATCTTTATTTTAGCAAGGGTTTGTTTTTATAACGTTCAATTATAAATTGCTTCTCTTTGTTATTTGGAACACAATATGTTGAAAAACGAAATTGTTGATTCATAACAAGTTTAACTATCCATCATTTATACAATCGATTCTTTATACAATTACTAGTATTGCTACCCGGCTTCGCTCGGAACAGTTTGGGGTTATGTTCAACTCGGCGCGTAAATTCAGACGGGCCAAGTTGAAACAACTTTATTCAAAATTCAAAAGTCTAGGTCAATTAAAATGGAATTGAAATGAACATTTCAGACTTGCATTGACATTTCACAGCCCCTTTCATATATTGACAGCCCCATTCTCGCCCATTAAAATGTCCAAATTCAAGAATAATAATACCTTCACGTAAATGATTAACATTATAATATTAATAAAAGCCGGGAAAAGTTCAGTAGAAGACTAATTTATTACATTTTGACTAAATGTCTTCGCCGATAAAAATTCAAACATATTTTCTTTCATATTCGTTTTTATGGCAACTTAATGACCAACAATGCAAAATAGAATTACAGACCCACAGACATAAATACATACGCCGTTTCGGTTTTATATAAATATAAGATATTATGGTGACAATTGAAGATTCTTATTTTTTCTTAACCACTCCCAGCTTCGAGTTTCTCTTCACTGAGTTCATCTCAATATATATTTTTCTACGTGAACTGCTTGTTATTCAGTAGCTCAACCTCTCATTTTCGAAGAGAGTAGGGGATGGAAAGGATACGAGGACTCGGATAGGACTAGTGGTAAGCTAATCGCTCTCGCTAAGCGTCGCTCTTTGAATAGTCGATATCCGAATATATTCGGTGCTTTGTAAGCTATTCGATATCCAGATATTTGGGGAAATATCCGAATAGTATTCGTTATAACTTTTAATAAAATATATTACAAAATCGACGAAATCTTTTTTCGTACTTTACTACTTATGATCAGGGATTTTTTTCAAAAAAAAGGTGCCGAAACGCCGTTTCACCGCGTTAAATGGGGAAAAAGCCCTAAATATAATAAAGCAATTTTAGTACCCCCATGTAGTGTTTATATTTGCCTTCACACAACTCGGGTGCTATCAATATCTTATCAAAATATTTTAGACTAAAAATTTTACAGAAGTTGGGAAAAATAAAATCTTAAATTATTATAAAATGTATATCATTGAACAAGGAAACGTTGATCGTGCAACATTTCCGTTTGCGTACGAGTTATACGATTATTTAGTAAAAACTTAAAAATCGAGACCATTGTCGACGAGAAAAAACAGCTGGTATTTTATTATTTGTAGAAATATGAAACATTTAATGGAATTGCTTATTTAAAAAAATGCATTATACAAATTTGAATAAATTACTTTTAAATGAACTATTCAATATGTTATTTGAGGAAAACTTTTTTACTAAAATCTATCCGGATATCCGGGTTATTTCAGTTATCTATTCGATATTTGAATTGTTGATAATGACAAATAGTTAGAATCCCTTCTTGCAAACCATACTGCGTACTCATAAGTAAATTCTAAAAATATAACAAGAATAAAATGGCAGTTTTCTTTTATAAGAGAACTAATTATTATACAATTAATACAAAAACGATGACTCTAAAGGGCACTGCAATAAGTAAAATTGTCGAACTTTCTAGGTCGAGGGTCGCAAATGTGTTTAATTTATTATCAAAATATGTGTGGAAGTTGTACTATATAATCTGTTTTGTTTTCACTGCCCATTAAGCAAAGTATTATTACTAGCAAAAAGCTTGTTTTAACAATTGTTATTTACACGTAGTAAAATCCAAAACAATTTGGTTAATGCCATTGTAATATATTCGTACATAAATCAATTGTTTTCCGAGAGAATTTGTGTACTTAAAAATTCGCATTTTCATTTGATTGCGTTAATTAAAAGCAAAATGATGTCTTTTCGGACGGTGCGTAAACAAAGAAAATTTTTCAGCAATTTCAGGAATTTAATTTGCCGAAAACGTGGGCAGTCTGTTTTTCCGCCTAATCCTGATCGATCTGTGCCCTTGAGATGAAAAAGTGTTTTCTCTGAACGCGAATTTTCAAAAACTATTTATAAAATTGAATCTTTCCAATAAACTATCGATCAATATTGGCGGTTTTGGCGATTGAAAAGTAGTTTGATTTATTTAATGGAAATAAAATGTTAATCGATTACCAATTTTTATTTGTAATTTTTGGTCATCTACATATACATATGTCTAAAAATGAATGACTTTTAAGGTGTTCACTGTCAATACTTGGTAAAATGGTATTATAAAAAAAATAATAATACATTCTTAATACTTATTCCACATAAAATTTAGTGGATCCGGACCGGTTTCGCTCATGGCGAGCATTGTCAACTGATAACTGCATTGTCATTGATTGTATTTCTTATCAATCTGACAATGCTAGCTATGAGCGAAGCCCGTCCTGATCCAAAAAAATTATGTTGAATAAGTAATAAGAATTTTTTATTATTTTCATTATAAAAATGAATGTTTGTTAGTTTTTTTGTCTGGTATGCGTTCCAATACTGTTCATCTGATTGTGATACAACTTTGATGATTTGTTGTGAGGACACCCACGAAGATTTTTGCGTTCCTATACTGTTCATCCGATTGCGACCAAATCCATGTCCAAAAGTACTTGAATAAACCGAATTAAAACAAAAGCAGAATCCGGCCAATAGCCAAATTTAACCTATTATAAGCAAAAATAAAAAGATCGAGCTTTTCAAAATTTCAGACTCCGAGTACGAATCCGGCCAAATCGCCGCGACGATTCCAACCAAAAAGCCCTAACTCCACATCCCTGATAAAAAAAAACATCTAAAGACCGGGGCTGTGGAGTCGGAGTCGGAGTCGTCGCGGCGTTGGCCGGAGTCGTACTCGGAGTCGGAAATTTTGAAAAGTTTGAACTTTTATTTTTGCATTTAATATGTCAAATTTGGCTTTTGGCCGCATTGATAGGTTTGATATTTAATTGAATACACATTCATATGTAAATGGAGAAATTAGGCAAAAAAGTGACGTTTATAAACTTTTTAGTCGGAATCGGAGTCGGAGTCGTGTTTTTGGTCAATGTTACAGTCGGAGTCGTGGTTTTGGTAAATGCTGGAGTCGAAGTCGGACTTTTTTTACCGACTCCACAGCCCTGCTAAAGACTCTCAGAATAAGTAAAAGAAAATGTAGCTTCAAAAATGTTTTTTTTAAAAGAGAATTTCTAATTGTATCAAATGAATACGTGATTCCTTGCAAGACCTCCAGATTCATTAATGCTCTGTTTAACGTAAGGCATCCAACGAATTACTGTCAAAGATTGCTTAACTTAAAGCTCCAGTACAACTTTTAATCGCTATGAACATACATTAGCCCGAACAATTATTCTCCGGATTTCAAAGTAATTCTCAAGACACTTAGCAAACGGCCTAAAGTATGTGTGTATAAATCGGGAAGCACATTATATAAATTTAAATCCGACATCGGTTAACTGAACCTTTGGGAATCGGGACACGATAAGATATGTTACAAGCAGAGAGTTTCCTGAATAAAATTTTACACATTTAGAAAGCAGTGTTTTCCAGAGCAGAAAAATTATCTTTAGTTAAATATATTGAAACTCCGGTAAATTATGGATATATGGTCACGGGACAGAATTTATGAAAAATAAGCACATTAAATGAAATGAATGTGAGGCTAACGATTTTTTGTGAAATGTTTTCTTCTTTAATTTATAAATTTATTATAATAGAAGATACGGAAAGAAAAATAACAATGTATTTTAGTTCTACATATATTATTTTATATATTTGTTGATAGCTATTTCGGCTTACGCCTTCGTCAGAACTAGTTACTTAGTTCTTAGTTACTTAGTTCTTAGTTACTTAGTTCTTAGTTACTTAGTTCCTAGTTACTTAGTTCAGAACAGAACTTAGTTCTGACGAAGGCGTAAGCCGAAATAGCCATCAACAAATATATAAAATAATGTATGTAGAACTAAAATACATTGTTATTTTTCTTTCCGTATTATAATGGAGTTCTACCAAGTAAATGCCTACTTAATCAATAAAAGAATACTTCGCAATAAGAATGAAAAAGAGCTGTTTTAATTTACAGGAGCAAAAATGCAACCACAAACTATACAAATAATAATATTATACAGATAGAGACAGTCACATAAGGTTATTATTTGCTTAAAATAAAAAGAATAATTTTATTATAGGCTAGTATTAAAAAACAAATACTTCTTTCAGAACTTAAACAATAATCAGTAATATTCTTCAGATATAATCATTTTGGTTCCACAATTTATAATAATCCACAAGAACTCAAAGAGTGAAGTAAAAACATAAAATTATAAGCCAGTATGTTAAAAATTTTTGAGCTTAGCTCTAAAGCAGTGGTTTTCATGTGCGGCCACCAACAGCTTCATAGTTTATATTGATATATAATAAAAATGTGGTTTTACAAGGTAATTTGTCAAAAAAGACACTCATAATCGAATATTTCGTATGCATGGTATTGTGCATCAAGAATTGTTAGTTCGAAACAACTCAAATACATACAAGTGTAGGTCTTTTGTCAAAAAGTCTCAACACAAATATTTTGTGCGGCCACCAGACATTTTTTACGCGAGAACCACTGCTCTAGAGGATTGGAATTCTGTTCCGTGACCATATATCCATAATTTACCGAAACTCCCGATTAAGCGTCACCTGAATAAACGTTTTCAATCAATTTAATTACAATTATAACGATACATAAGAATTCAAAAATAAAAAAAACATCTATCATCCCTTCCTTGCTTACTTTAAAAAGGAAAAATCCCAAACTCCATTTTGTAATTTGTCATTTAAAATTTTTATTATCAATCTTGTTTTATTATTCAAGCAAACTTTGCAATAGTCCGAAAATGCTTCTGAAAGAGTGCGAATTGCGTGTCACAATAAGTAACCCAATACGTGGAATAATCAAATTAATTTTTAATTTCATGTAAAAAAACATTTTTAGTACTTATTTCAAACTGAATTTATTTAGATCAGGACTGGTTTGCTCATCGCGAACATTGTCATTTCGGCATGTTCGTGCATTTTAAGAGCATAAATGACATTGAACTGACGCGTATAACTCTTATAAATAATAAATGTCAGTCATTATGTTCAATGCAATCAGCTTAATTTAAATGGCTAAGAAACTTTTTTAATAAAAAAAATAAAAGACACTAGTGTAAGGGTTCTTAACCTTATTGCGACTCCGGGCGCATTTCACGTTGAGGAGAATAGCGACGGGCGCAGGCCGGATTTTTTAAAAAACAAATCATAAGTACCTAGTACTTAACTTTTTATAATTTTTACGTGGAAAGCTTTACAAACATATATGTTACATTCTTGTACTATTTTTTAATTTACTTTTACAAATTATAAAAATACCACACAGTTACATTTTCGTTCAATAGATAAAATACGATTCTGATAAAATTTGGGTATTTTCGTAAATTGTTTCTTTGGCGAGGGCGCACGATAATAGCTCTACGGGCGCAATTGTAACCAAGCTAGTGCATGCTTAACTTTCGTAGGACTATCCTTGAAAAATGACTCTCAGGCTGAAGCGGGGTAAAAAAAGACCCCAGTGTTTTGGCCTTATTGGCATAGATTGCAATAAAAGAATGATACATCTTTCTGAAAAAAAAAATCATATAAAAATCCCTATTTTTCCTATAATTATTCATATTTATGTCGCGCATGAAAATGACGACTTTTCCACTCCAACGGTTGTGGCGGACTAACAATAGAGCCAGTGACTAACAAGCCAATCACCATGCATGAAGTCACATTATCTTATCGCTTATCACCTTTTATTGTTGCCAGATATGAAACACTCCGTCCATGTTATCTTTGACTCGCTATGGTCACGTTCTCTTATCGCTTATGGGCGTGAAATTTAATGTTAGCGCTTCCCAGCGATTGCTAACATTGACAATTAGACTGAAAAATTCCGACTTCTTCTCTTTTATAATCTATAACGGTGCAACTAGCCAATAAATATCATATTTTTTTTCTGCAAAAGGGTTAAAAAACTATTATTTAGAATACCAAAAGTTTAGACATCGTATCACTAGTATTAAGATAGATATTTAAGGTTAAAGTAGCTGTTGGGAAAAAATCTATACCGTTAGGGATGGCTTGGTAAAAATGACTTCTTTGTAGTTTTTCTCGGGCTATGAATGTCAGGGGCCAACTCATTAGGTCTTCAATTTCAGAAACTTGCGAGTTACTGCCATCTTCATAAGAACGGCAGTATACCTTTGTACAATTTTATATATGTATAAATAAATAATATTAAGTTATATTCCAAAGTAACTTGAATTATACATAAATGAAATGCTAGTCCGGTCCATGGTTCAGTGATCAACGTAATTGGCTACCGTGTCTGACCGCCTGAGTTCGATTCCCGGTACGAGCAGATTTTTTTTGCCGATAAATCGATTCTGCTTAGAAGCAATGGGTGTTTGTATGATTAAAATCCTTTCCCACTTTTCCGAGCCCAAAGAGCGACGAATAGTGACAGCGATTAGCTAACAACTACTCCTGACCTAGTACTATTATCATTTCCATCTCTACTCTCTTCGAAAAAAAAAGATTGAGCGATTGACAAAAAAGCAGTTATCGTAGAAAACATATGTCGAGATAAGCTACGTGAAAAGTCCATAGCACAGGCATGGTAAAAAAAAATCCTTAAATAATAAAATAAAGAACGGCTTGGATTTTTTTCCATGTGATAATTATGATATTTATTATATGACAGTATGCTTTCACCATCCGGAAAATATGAGAAGATTTTCCAAGAATGACGTGTGAAAAACATAATTCACCAATCATCAAACAGCACGTGTACGTCAGATATATCAAATTCTGAGATAAAAAATATGTTATTGAACATTTCAAAACCATTTATCTAAGATTTTCCGATATCAAAAGTAGAGATATAATCGTTATGGCATCCAATTTCATAGTTTTATAAATAAAACTTAATTCATATAAGTGTTTTTATTATAAAATAGGTAAAAAGATTACGTTTTTTATTCATTAAGTTGTTCATTGAAAATGCTCGCTATGAGCGAAACAGGTCCTGATTTATTTATTCATAAAAAATACAAATCATGGCATTACAGCTTACGCCAATACGCCATGCATTTGACAAATGTATTTACATATACATACATACTTGTATACACATAATAAAAATTACAAATTGTAATTATAAGACCAGAGAGAAAAAATGAGTTCCGACAAAATCAAATTTTATTCTTAAAGTTTAGTATTCGTCTGAACTCACTCACGTCAGTATGAAATATGTCGACATCCGAAGCAATGCCGCTTAAAATTGTTAAAGCCTTTCCCAGTGGCATTCCCATAGGCAGACTCGTTCTACCCCTTGGAAGAACAAACAACTCATGTTCACGATTCCTCAAAAAATTATCAGGAACATTCAATTTAACATTTTCAAGAATGGTGGAATTCTCATTTTGGCCTCGGATAAGCCGAAAGAAATATAATGCCAAGTACATTTCTCTTCGAGCATTCAAACTAACACCATTGATCCACACTGTAAGTCAGAATTTTTAAACAAGGGCTCTTTTTTACTAATATCTTTTATTTATAATGATAATAAATTATAGAATTTATCATTTCAATACTTATTATATAAATGTGGAAGATTTCTTTACGTAAAAGTATTCAAAGTCTTCTGCATTCAATTTAAAAATTTTAGACCGTTTTCAGACGAAAATGATCTTTGCGGTTGAAAATACTCATGATGATCGAAACCGGTTCCGATCTCAATAAATGAATCGTGGAATAATTACAGCAAAAATATTGATTATTTGTTAATATAATGCATTTCCACGACGTTTTGACAGTAAAAATATTAAAATTGAAATTATTTATATAGTGTGTATTTTTTTATTTATAAATCTTCATTCGTTCAATAAAATATTTAATACGAAATCGTTCTAGAATGTAGTGATGTAAGAAATCAGCTGAATTTTTCGAAATGTGTTTCGATCTATCACCGATCTCGATTCTATTGTTTTTATTTAAGTTATTAAAATTTTGAAATATGGATGATTATTTCACATAACGCTTTAATTGATATACGATCACCGTGTAAAACAAAACGATTAAATACAGGAATATGCTAAATATTATCTGGGAAAACTGTTTATCGAATACAGTGATTATTAACCCTTTTGAAGCGATTGGCACATTAAGAGAAATTATTCGACAACCGCCCTCCGCTGATTCAATACAAAATTACTCGGCAGTGAAATGTAATAAACAATAACATAAATTATGTTTTCATATTTTATCGTTATAGAGCAGTGGTTCTCACGTGAAATTTGGCTGTGGCCGCATCAGGAACATCAGCGGTCTTACGGAAATGTCTGGTGGCCGCACAAAATTTTTGTGTCGAGTTATTTTTGCCAAAAAGACCTTAACATGTATGTGTTGGATTTTTGCTAACTATCAAAATTTGATGCACAATGCAATGCAAACAAAATATTTTATTTTCAGTGTCTTTGTTGACAAATTAACTTGTAAAAACGCATTTTTATTAAATATCAATATTAACTATGAAGCTATTGGTGGCCGCAGCAAAATCCTCTGGTGGCCGCACATGAGAACCACTGCTCTAGATCAGTGTTTCATACGGAAAATTGCACTGTGGGCGCATCGAAAACATAAATGGTCCTAAGGAAGTGTCTGGTGGCCGCACCAAATTTTTGTTTTGTGTATGTCAAATGGACTTCAACATGTTTGTCAATTTACTATTGGCATTAATTGCGTCCGAAATATTTAATTTTCAGTCTTTGCTGACAAGTTATCTTGTTAAACCTCATTTTTTTCAATATCAATATTTTCTAAGAAGCTGTCGGTGGCCGCAGACAAGTTCTCTGGTGGCCGCACATGAGCACCACTGCTCTAGATGGAGGTTAACCAATTGGCTAAAGCCACACTTTAAATTAGCAAGTTGGTCGAAGGGCCGGATTGCACTTGTAGACACGACTACCAGGACGCTAATCACGTACTGTGGGACTGTCCCGAGATGAATGCCGAACGAGCTGAGCTGTTTGCTGCGGTCCGTCCTCATACGGGCCCAATATGCCACGCTGACTTGATCTCAACCAAGGCCAATTTTGAGGCATTCGATAAATTTGCAACATCATATGGGGAACGGGATAATTTTGATTCCTTTTCAGATTCAACGCGAAGTAGATTAAACTCCACGGATTCTCAGTATACAGATACATAAGATACTTAATATCACTCTAACAAAGTGGCTGAGCAAGTCACATTTTCTTTTTTATTCTCTTTCTATTTTTCTTCTCTTTAAGCACCTTAGTGCATGGTTAAAAGATCAGTCCCGTGCAGCTCTGTCTCGGGCCAAGTAAGTGAGGAGTTAATTCGTTTCTTTTCTTGATCGTATAGCGTTATGGAAGGCGGCTGTGAAAAACGGGTGCACACACATAACGGATGGGTGGTGGAACAACCAACTTGTTCACCCAAATATATATAATAACGGATAAGGCAAAAAAAAAGTATTTTAAAACATGATTGGCTGTTTCATGTTTAGTTTCATGTTTAAAATAATACAATCAGAATGGCAACTCATCCCCCTCGCGTCACCTCCCCGTTGGTTTACCACAACCCCCCTCGAGACAATATAGAGAGCAACGGTGTCTCTCTCGAATTTATGTTAATATCTTTGCATTTGTTTTCCCGCGCGTATTCACGTTACGCCTATAGACAGATTTACAAGCAATAATCTCTGCTGTTTCCCTCGGTGGTCTTTTGGGTACTGGCTTCTGCAATTTGTTTTAATTAAAATTGTACAACGAATGATTTTCTTTATCAAATCATGAACCAATACAAAAATTTTAATGTAATTAAAAGAACTCTATTGAATTTTAGAAATATGTTCACATACTTTCGATGGATTAAGCAGTAACTTTGCGGATGTTCATTTTAGTATAAATTTAAAAATAATATTGATTAGTGTTTCGCTTTCAGAGGCATCTTCGGTCTTACTATCGCAAAGCTTGCGTAAGTAATGAAGCAAGATTGATTCTAATATTTTAAAATGATAAAATGGAGTTTGGCATTTTTCCTTTTTACACGAAACAAGAAGGGGGCTATAAATAAAAAAAAAGCAAAAAAAAAATTATACCACTAATGACGTTAGCATTACAAAATATTAGTTAATGAGATCCAATCAATCAGATGGGGTTGGGTTAAACCCTTTTATTGGAATTAAAGTAATGCTCGCCACTGCTTACTAAGCAAACTTTGCGATAGTAAGTCTGAAGATGCCTCTGAAAGTGGCGAAACACGTGTCACAATTTATATCTAAATATGATCACTTTTAACGTGTTCACTGTCAGTACTTAGTGGAATGGCATAGTATTAAAAAATAGTAACTCATTTTTGTTGTAACTCTTCCACATTAGATTTAATATCATGTCCAGTTTTGCTTAACGCGAGCATTATCAACTCGACACTCTACTTTGAAAAGACTCTACGTGCTCTTGGCCCTGTTTTGAGATTATCAATCGATTGTCTTCGGTACGACACACGCACCACCTACTGAAAGTTAATTGTACTATGTCCATCGACTTTGCGCAAGTGCAACAATAAGTTGCCAAAATGAACGGTATGTCAGCGCATAAAATATAAAAAAAGCATCGATTTATATACAAAAGACCTACAGTAAGCTAATTTAACTATCGACATCTTACTTTGAAAAGGTTCTAACTGATCTTGACACTGTTTTGAGAAATGAGCGTTTGAAGTTTCGATTGATTAAAATTCACTTGTAACAATGTGCAATTCAAAGTTTTCAACATATTTTATTTCAAATTAGTGTATTTTGCACTTTTCAGTTTTATATAAATGATATTCAATCAATTCGTTACACCGTTAAAACGGTGCAGCGACCGAAGCGCGCCGACTGAAGCGCGCAATTTATTATTTTTATAAATACATATATCGATTTATTACATTCATAAATTATATTTCATTATTATAAAAACTGTTAAAAAGATTGAATAAAAACACAAAATATACAGAAGTACAAATAACAAAAAATTATAATTTTTTATCATTCACACATACAATATATACAATAATACAAATAACATACATAATTATAAAAACAAACATACATATTTACATTTACATATATATATTGTTAGGTGAGGTTAGGTTAGGTTGAAATGAATGAAGAAAAAAAAATATTTGGCGCGCTAATGTCGGCGCGCTTCAGTCCCGCGCGCTAATGTCGGGGTTGTATTGCGCGCGCCCTTGTGTTGGCGGGCTTATGTCGGCGCGCTTCAGTCAGCGTGCCCGTTAAAACATCGTTAAAAAGTAAAAACTGGTATATATGTACAGGATGTAACCCTCGAAAGACTGTCATTTAAAATAACTCGTAGGCCGAAGGTGGGACTAAAAAAGACCCCAGTGGCATGGCCTTATTGGCATAGACTGCAATAAAAATCTATATCATCATACATCGTTCTATATAAAAATAAATATTAAAATCCATGTTTTTCCCATATTTATTCATATTTTAAGTCTCGACAACCTGATCGTGTTCTTGTTTATTCTAGACTGGCGATTTTATGTAAAAAGCATCCATTTGATTTGGAATGTTCGTTGAAAGAAGCGCGTTTAAGATAAGATAACTTTATCTTTTCACGTACGCGCAGTGAAGTTATAATCCTGGCAATTGGTAGCCACGATTTAAATGGTTTTCAGCTAATAGTTATCAAACTAAAAATAATAATAGATTTTTAGGACTTTTTCCACATAAAATTTGAAAATTTTATATTTTAAAAATGACAATGCTCGCCATGATCAAAACCGGTCCTGATCAAATAAATTTTATGTGGAAAAATTACTAAAATTTTTTTATTTTTTTATTTTAATGCCTTTCCACCAAGTATTGACAGTGAACACCTTAAAAGTTATCAAACTTATTTTCTTTTTTATTTAATTGCGACGAAACGAGTCGATCAAAATCATATTTTTTTACTGCAAAAGATGTAAAAAACAATGATTAAAAGAATACCAAAAGCTTACACATTGTATCACTAGTATAAAAGTTGATATTTAAGATAAAGTAGCATTGGTGGTCAACTGTTTCACCCTCAGCCAGCCAAAATATAATAATATAATAAGCTGGCCCAGTATATGTTTCAGTAGAGAGAAAATACTCATAGCTCACATAATCCCAATACCTTGCCAACTGAACAGGGCGGCTAATAAATCTCTGCTACAAATTTGCAACATATGTCGCTCAGTTTTCGCAAGACGCTCTCTATAACATTTTGTTTCAACGCTCTGTTTATTTCAACAAGATTTCGCAGCAAGCCAAAATACATTCGCTGTTGTTTTGCGGTTTTTGTCTTCTGTTGAACTGGTTGATTACAGAAAATTCGTCTTTATTAGTCAGAATATTTAACAGCATCAAAACAGCGTAAATGTTATATTGGATTGCATTAAGCGAGAAGTGTCTTACCAGTGGCGGATTATACCCTTGGGAGGCCCCGAGTGCTATATAGTTTTGGATGCCCTCGTTTTTGAATGAAAAAAAGGCATCGTAAAATCCCAAAGGAATTCGACTGAGGGTGCTTGATGGAGTTGCAATCCATGAGAGAAATTCAAGTAAGTTCAGTGTCAGTTCAAGTACATCCGTGCACTTAAAATGCCTGACGATGCTGAAAGGCGAAACCAGAGTCGTTAGCGACAAAGCTGATGGAAATGTACAAAATTCAAACAATCCAAAAAAGAGTTATTTCTCTAAATTGGGAGATCAAGAGTATAGCTCGAAAAATTAGCGGTATTCCCCGCAGTTCATTTGAAACAATTCAGTACCCAGCACACCTGCTCACCATACTTTATGATATATAGCCCATCTTTCATTCAATATAACTCTTTTGAATATGTATTTTTCGATGTGACAGCATAATATAATATTCTTTTTTTCTATATCTGTTCCCTATACGGAGAATATGGCCGCCAAACGGTGCCTCCATGATTCACTATCACCCGCCAGCCTCATCGTTTCTTCCCAGGTCATCCCGGCGTCCCGAAGCTCCCTGAGTACATCCTATGGATGGTCATCAAAAACCTTCCAAGGCGCCAGGATCCATCAGGTTGATAGAAGAGGTAAGCAGGATTCAGGCTCCCCTAGGGCATCCGCAGAACATGTCCAATCCAGGTCCATCGTTGCCTTTTTACTTTGGACATAATAAGGGGCTGGTTTGTCCGCTCTCTTATAATATTTCAAACCAAAGTCCGCTATTATAATATTTTTTTTTAACCGTGTCCGTTCCTCGTTCAAAAAAAAAATCGTGATCGAATTTTTTTAAACCACCTATGACATTAACGAATATCCGAAACATCCCCCAATATATTACAAAATTATTTTGTAGCATTTGTTGCGGCACTTTTCTTCAAAAATGTTAAAGCACATTTTTGACTAAATTCTGCACACGGCACAATGCTATCCATTGTAAATCTGGGTGTTATTTGTTTATTTAAAATTCACATTACACTCCCGGTATGTGTATTTATCGAATCAACCCAAAATATACTGTCAAAGATTGACTGACCAAGCACAACTGACCATTCATGAACGATAATAAAAAAACGACATTACTTTACGGTACACCTAATATAAGTAAAAGTTAGTCCTTATATCTCATCGTTACTTTCTCACTTTTTCAGTGAACCACCGGCCGATATAGGTATGTATCTGATATGGAAACATTAATATTTGTTTGTTTGTTCGCACCATACGCCCTGCCATATCTTTCATCCGATCGCAATAAACTATGACAAACTTTTTGCTTGCACTTGCGCGTAGATTTTTGGGATAGTAAAATTTTACTTAACGTATGTCTTTTATGTAAAAATCAATGTCACTATATTCAGTGACGGCTGGTGACGGGGTGCTGGGGGGTGCAAAAGGTAGATTCAACTATTTTTCCGTACTACGGAAGAGAAACAGTTGGTATTGCGAACATCTGAATTGAAAGTCCATGCTATAGAAGTGTTTTAAAACCCAATGAATAGGAAAGAACTCTTGCAAAAATCGTTGAATCTTCCCTTGCACCCCCCAACATCCCGTCACCAGCCGTCACTGACTATATTACATAATAAAGGATTTCAAGATCAAATTTGAATCGTTGAATTGTGTACTTTGCCATGAGTTTTTCCTACATGGGTTTAATTTTTTGGCATCTTCAGGCATTTCAAGTGCACAGAAGAACTTGACCTGGCGAGAAGTACAAAATTCTAGAAGTTCAAAACGATTCAATTTGATATATTATATATGTAGTTAATAAGAGCTTTTAATAAATAAGAAGAAAAATATCCTCACAGGTTTCTGAAAAACACAACGTTTTCAAAACGTATCCCTCTCCTATCATTGGAACGATTGAAAAATTCTATCCATTATCACTTAATATCTCGATTCGCAATAAACACTAATACACTCTTTTCCAGTGCAAAATAGTAATAATTGAAAAACGCAAAATAAAACAAACCCCGGTCGCCGACGTCGGGTATCGCTTCTCGGCGGGGGCACACAATGAAAGCCTTCGGCCGCTCATAACGGCCCTTAACGGACTAATAACAGCCTCCGGCCATCTGTCACGCCGTTCGAGGCCATCCGTTACAGATGTGCCCGGTTATTGAGCGCGCAGGCCGGGCCGTCTGATGCGCAGTGCTTGGCTTCCATCGCTTATTATGAATGTCATATTTATGCGATAATTGATATTAAAAGTGTTGCAGTGCTTAGGCAGATTCCATTAGCGACACCTGTGGTTCTTAGTCATCCACACCCCTATCTCATTCCATTCACCATCGTGTTCAAAAGAAGCGTTTGACCTTCTGAGGGCAGTTACCTTTTTCTCACTTTAAATGTGTTCACTGTCAAAACTTGGTGGAAAGGCATTAAAATAAAAATAATAAAACATTTTTAGTAATTTTTCCACATAAAAATTATTGGATCAGGACCGGTTTGGCTCATGGCGAGCATTGTCAACTGATAAGAAATACAATGAAACAGTGATGTTTATACAAAAATTAAGTAAGTTCCTGGGGTAAATTATGGATATATGGTCACGGGACAGAATCCCAATCCTCTCGAGCCAAGTTCAAAAAATTTATACATACTGGCTTATAGTTTTATGTTTTGACTCTACTCTTTCAATTCTTGTGGATTATTATAAAATGTGGAATCAAAATGATTAAATATGAAGAATATTACTGATTATTGTATGAGTTCTGAAAGAAGAATTTGTTTTTTTATAAAGGGTCTTTTTATAAGGACGCTTAGTTTTGAAATGTAAATAAAACAAGTTGTTTGTGAGATTTCGACTAAATTTTAATTTCATTTGTAAGTATATTTTACGGCATTAAATATGGAATATAGCATCAAATGTCTGCCAATATCCATTCATTATAAAATGGGCCATGTCGCTAAAGTTGACTTTTTTGACAAATTTGGGTTAACTTCCAACTGCTCCAGAACCCAATCAGGCGTTGTCTGTGGTCGTTTACCTGAAGTTCCTTGGTTAGTTGGATTTTATACGGGTGCAGACATAAGGTCCGATTCAAAATTCGCCAAGTTGAAGTCGCAGAAAAGCCAAGTTCTTGTGAACAACGAGAAATAAGCTGCCTTGGGTTTTCCTGTACACTTTCACACACAGCAGCAATGTTTTCACCAGAAATTGTATTTTGATGACGTACAGGTAGGTGTTGGCTGATTATTTACCAAACTGGTTGACTCAAATTTGGCCACTAAACAATGAATAATCTACTCAGCAGGACAAAGTAACATATTTTGAGCGTCCCTATTGAAATACCCTTTATTAGCCTATAATAAAATTATTCTTTTTATTTTATACAAATAATAAACTTATGTGACTGTCTCTATCTGTATAATATTATTATTTGTGTAGTAAATTAAACAACTCGATTTCATACTTATTGCGAAGTTTTCTTTAGTATCATCTATTATAATAAATTAGATAAATTAAGACGAAACATTTCAAAAAAAATCGTAAGCCGGATTCATTTCATTTCAAGTGCTTATTTTTCACAAATCTTTACAAAAATTCTGTCCCGTGACCATATATCCATAATTTACCGTACCTTGTATCATACCTTGTATTTATTACTTTACTTTTGTTTCGATCATGACAAGCATTATCAATTGATTAGTTGACAGTGCTAGACAGGAGCGAAACCGGTCCTGATTCAATAAATTTTATGTAGAAAAAGTACTAAAAATGTTTTATTATTTTTAGTTACCTTTTTACTGAGCGGGCACTCTGATGTGTCTCTGAAAAACAAGTGTCACCACCATCAAGGACCTACACCTTATCACCCTTTTCATTACTGTACAACCTTTTCCAGGCTGAGGCTGAAACAGTTGACCACCACTGCTTCCTTATCTTAAATATCTATCTTAATATTAGTGATACACTGTGTAAACTTTTTGTTTTCCTAAATCATTGTTTTTTACATCTTTTTCCCTAAAAAAATGTAATTTTGAGCGATTAGTTTCGTCGCAATTAAATAGAAAAGAAAATAAGTCGGACTATTACCGGCTGAATCCATTAATATTGTCGCTACCATTTGCCAAGATAAAAACTTTACTGCCCATACGCGATACTATAACGTTATCTTATTTCAAACGCGCTTATTTCAACGAAAATTCCTAATCAAATGGATGTTCTTTACATTAAAAGGTGTAGATAAGAAGTCGCGTTCACAGTTTTGATATCACCAGTCTAGAATAAACAAGAATACGATCAGGTTGTCTCATTCATGCGTGACTTAAAATATGAAAACTTGTAGGAAAATTATCGATTTTCATGTATTTTTTTTATAGAACGATGTATAAAGATACGTCAAAGCAAAATCAATCATTTTTTACTGCAGTCTATGCCAATGAGGTCATACTACTGAGGTTTTTTAAGACCTTCTTTTTTCAAAGACAGTCAGTCTTTCGAAGGTAAAGGTCCTGGCAAGTTAAAAATGAAATATATTTTTTTTCAATTTAAATTTGAAATAGAGCAAACGGGTGTATGCAAAATATTATGCTTCCTATTTAAATCATTCGGAGCACGGAGCGGAGCTGTAGCAAGTGTTTAGGTGTCGAAGCGAAGCCACTTACAAAATCTTCCAGATCCCTGCCAATAATATATTTCAAAATATAAAACACGCATTTAAAAAACCGCATAACTTTGAAATCGTTTAAAAAGAGGTTTAAGTGTATATCCTTCAATTTTGTAAACGCAATTTCTATCCCATGCTTTGATTTAAATGGAAATTTCTCTACGCAAGTTCAAATCAACAGTTCACTACCGTTTTTGTTTATTTGTACAAGGCAGAATCGTCAAACCAAATAAACATACGTAATAAACTTGGTCTATATCATAGGTATATATAGATAATCAAATATCTACAGGCTTAACATACGACACGAACTCTGACCTTCACGGGACAAAATCGATAAGGGTTGATTATAGTTATAACTAGTAAACTCGGTCAATTAATCACTCAGCCTACATGTAGTCGTGTGTTAAAAAATCCAGGCCCATATTTAGTTAATATAACTAAAGATGTAATAAATTATTAAACATAGCTGGCATTTATAGATTGCAGTGTAGTGGCTGTCCCAGATTTTATATTGGTAAAACTGCTAGAACCTTAAATATAAGAGTGGCTGAGCATTTAGCCGCTTTTCGCTTAAGAAAAGATACCTCCTCCACCTTCGCCAATCATTTAATTCTTGAAAACTACACTTTTAATTTTGACTCAGAAATTGATTTGTTACATACTAACAGGGACGAATTTAAATTATTTTACCAAGAAATCTTGGAAATTAATCGAGCCCAGCTTAACAGTTTGCCAATTTTGAATGAGCAACTTCAGCTACATAGCTTACCATTGTTGTACCCTTTTAAATAATTGTCATTTATTTATAATTCAAGCACTTGATATCATTAAGGCTTGAAATCAATCAACTCATTAATAATAGGTCGGATAAAACTCTAGATTTATTTTAAATATTCCTATGTGCATTAATTCCTGGTCATTAATATTTTCAAAAATCCCCATAATTATAACAAACCCACTTAATTCATTGAAACTTGTGTACATTCAATTTTCTGCTGTTTACTACGTGTCAGTTCAAGTACATCCGTGCACTTGAAATGCCTGAAGATGCCGAAAAGCGAAACCCGGGTCGTTTGCGACAAAAATCATGGAAAAGTACAAAATTTAAACAATTCAAATTTAAAAATATAACATTGGAAAAAACAAGATTCACCCAAATTTGAATATTTTTAAACATCAAACTATGTAAATGGGATAAGATCTATGAAGGCATCTAAAACTTACTTGATGTTAAATCGACACTTTACTTTGAAAAGGTACTATCTGCTATTGACCCTATTTTGAGATATGAGCGTTTCAATTTTCAATTGAATTAAATTCACTTGTTATAATGGGCATGTTAAATGTTTCAAATTACTTATTTTAAGCATATTTTTCCACAACTCTTGCTGAGAAATAATGATCTTATAGATCGATGTTGGAAATAATGATAAAATAAATCTTAGAACTTTGCCAAATAAATTTAGAAAAAAGTGTGCAAATGCAGTGCAACTCCAGAATTCACCTAACTCCGTTATTCAACCTTAGATAATTCTGAAATTCATATTATGAGGAGCTAATTTTCAAAAGTGGACAATTCCAAAATATTTTTTTTCAACTGCCATTTTTAGATTAAACTTTTAAGACCTTTTTTATTCCCATGGAAAAGTTTGAATTATTACACATTATCCGTAATTCCTTAATTTAAAACATACGTTAAAAACATTGATAGTAAACACTAATTTTTGAGGAAAAAGTAAAGAAAACATCTCACATTTTCAGTTTTTCAACAAATGGATTTGTCCACTTTTGAAAATTAATTCTTCTATAATCTATATGATTTAGAATGCGGTAAATATAAGTTTTTCCGGCCAAAAGGTCATATTAGGCCAAAATGTCATTAAGAATTGTATAATAGGAAAATCTTTGCATAAAATTGACCCTGACGGGACAGACTCATCTCATTTCTAAAGTTAAAGCCTTTCTCCATTGAACTATAGTATCTGTTTTACTTTTTCTCCCAATAAGTGATCTGTCATATAACCGTAGCACATACTACATAGTAACTTAATGTGACATACATATTAATTATACTGAGTAATAATATTCGTATGTGGTTGGAATGATTGATAATACATCAATAATTACAATTTATGTATTATGTATTCAAGTGGCTTATAAGTAGGGTTTCCAAAACTGGGCCAAAATTTTGATCCCGGGATTTGGAATATTTTTTTAATGCTCGATAATTTTCATATTTCAACAAATGGATTTGACCATTTTTGAAAACCTGCGAATGTGAGTTATTTTCATGATTTTTCCGCATAAATTTGTGTCAGCTATCAATATTTATAAAATTTGTTTAAAATTAAAGAATTACG
Source organism: Himalopsyche kuldschensis (assembly GCA_028554975.1). NCBI lineage: Eukaryota > Metazoa > Arthropoda > Insecta > Trichoptera > Rhyacophilidae > Himalopsyche > Himalopsyche kuldschensis. The sequence continues at coordinate 1,112,466 of JAHFWI010000096.1, forward strand.
GATAATTTGTAAAAATCAGGGCTGTAGAGTCGGAGTCGGAGTCATCGCGGTGATTTGGCTATTGGCCGGATTGGTAGGGTTGATATTTAATTGAATACACATATGTAAATAGGAAAATTAGGCAAAAAAAAGAGACGGTGCTAAACTTTTTTAGTCGGAATCGGAGTCGGCGTCGTGTTTTTGGTCAATGTTGGAGTCGGAGACATGGTTTTGGAAAATTTTGGAGTTGGAGTCGAACTTTTTTTTACCGACCCCACGACCCTGGTAAAACTTCAAACTTCCATGTCAATAAAAAAAGTCTCAAAAGTTTAATCTAAAACTGGCAGTTGAAAATAAATATTTTGGAATTGACCACTTTTGAAAATTACCTCCTGATTTTTTAAATATTAGCCATTTGATGTATCATTAAAAATAGTTATAATTGAGGTCACTATTTTAGATTTCGTTGTATATTATATTTCGGTTGTTTATTCATTACTGGAGAGCGAAAATATTCGATTGAAATATAATGTATGAGAGAATCAATCTCGTTCGAATGTGGTCTGATAAATAATTGAAATAAAAAATAAATCTGGTTACGAAAATTAAAAAAAAAAACACACTGTTAAAATGAGGACACATTAAATAAAATAAATAACGCTTTTATTGATCACAATTCAATCCTGAAAATATCGTAATTGTGTTTTATAATCCCGAGATTCATCAGGTATTGAAAATCCTCGGGATCCCGGTATTTCAGGATCCGGGTTTGGAAACCCTACTTATAAGCTAACACTGATTTAGAATATCTGTGTTGCGCTAAATCACTCATCGAATTTAATATTGAAAAATCATTTATTAAGTGAAATCACTTATTAATACTTAATACATATAAATCCGATAATCTTCGATTACATTTGGAACGCAAAGAAAATTCGTTCACGGCTTGTAAATACGATTTATTTTCAAATGTGAATTGAGATATTTCAAAGAAAATATATGATTCCAGTTTTTCATAAATTATCAATTAAGTGTAATATATTTTCGTCTTGTAGGTTTTTGGGACACACACTCGAATTCAGTAATAAAAACTCCCATATCCAATCCTCTCAAGCTAAGCTCAAAAAATGTATACAAACTGGCTTATAATTTTATGTTTTGACTTTACTCTTTTAGTTCTTGTGGATTATTATTAAATGTGGAATCAAAATCATTATTTTTTATGTGGTTTTATTTAAGCATGGTTAAAAGATCAGTCCCGTGAAGCTCTGTATTGGACCATGTAAGTGAGAAATAAATTAGTTTCTTTTCTTGATCATACAGCGTTATGGAAGGTGGCTTTAAAAAACGAATGCATACACATAAATTAAGGTGGTAGGTCAACAAATTTGAGTAAATTATGGATATATGGTCACGGGACAGAATCACAATCTTCTCGAGCTAAGCTCAAAAAATTTATACATACTGGCTTATAATTTTATTGTTTGACTTAACTCTTTGAGTTCTTGTGGATTATTATTAAATATGTAATCAAAATGACTAAATTTATATTACTGATTATTGCATGAGTTTTGAAAGAAGAATTGGTTTTTTAATATTAGACTAAAATAAAATAATTCTTTTTATTTTAAGCAAATAATAAACTTATGTTATAATATTATTATTTGTGTAGTTAGTGGTTGCATTTTTTCTCCTGTAAATTAAAACAACTCGATTTCATACTTATTGCGAGGTATTCTTTAGGATCTTCTATTATAATAAATTTAATAATTAAAGATGAAATATTTCAAAAAAAATCGTTACCCAATTTCATTTAATGTGCTTATTTTTCATAAATCTTTACAAAAATTCAGACCCTTGACCATATATCCATAATTTACCGTAAATGAATATTACGGTATCAAATCGAATATGTAAAGAAAATCGGACTATTTTTAACATTTATAATATTGATGGATACTAACATCAGCTTTTCTTAACTAGCGCATGCGCGCAGCAGCCTTACTGCAATTATGATTTGAAATCATTAAAACAAATTGACGTTTCAGAAACTTTTGTCGTTCACCTTCCTATCAAGCATTATTTCGCATCCAAGGGCATGCCTATTCCTAACGGTACCGAATAAAATATTTTATATGAAAGCTTTTTATGAATTTGGAAGTTTTTTTTTTAACCATGTCCGTTCCCAACTTGGAGCATATGGGCTCCTCGCGGAGTTTATCTCAACATATATTTTTTCTATGAGAACTGCTTGTTACTCAGTTGCCCAACCTCTCTTTTATCGAAGAGAGTAGGGATGGAGGGGATTCAAGGACTAGGACAGGACTAGTGATTACCTAATCGCTGTCACTATCCGTCGCTCTTTGGGATCCGAAAGGTGGGAAGGGGGATTATAACAACACAAACACCCATGCTTTTGAACAGATTTATCGACTAAAAATTATCGGTAATCGAGCCCGGGCGGTTCGGCACGCAAGCCAACAACGTTGACACTAAAAAATGTAGAAATACTTGAAAAAAATATTAGTCATTGTATCATTGTTGTGGAGTCGGAGTCGTGGAATCGGAGTTTTTTGGCCGGAGTCGTACTCAGAGTCGGAAATTTTAAAATGTTTGAACTTTTTTATTTTTTCTTATAATATGTCAAATTTGGCTATTGGGCGGATTGGTTGGTTGGTATATAATTGAATACACATAAATATTCCGGCGTGGTATAAAGGCCCTAACATTAAAGAGACCCTACGCCTCCACCGTGCCAGCTTCGGGGAAAGCTTGAAGCAGGGTCCCCACCTCGCTCCAACTCTCCGAGCTGTGAAAATATCTAACTTTAAAAACCAACTAAAGGCCTCTAAGAACCTCATCAGGACGATGTCTCAAACCTTATGCTCCACCCATCTTTCTCCTACAGCAATTTTTTCAACAGTGGAGGCAAGCGTGGAAGAAGCCAGCAGCCTTGCCAGCTTCTAAACTAACGCCCTAAGAGATACATTTTGAGCTACGAGCTAGGCTCGTCGATTCAGTAACAGTTAGGGACTGGGCATGTCTACTATAACAACAAGTAAACTCCTCAAGTTTACGTTAACATTACGAGCAATTCCTAGCAAGAATTGAAAATTTTTAATGATTCCAAGACAATCATTCTCGTAAGGGGTTTTTCTTAAGTGTTTTTCCCACGCAAAGCCCTCAGCTGACAGAATCTTTTAGAAAGTCAATACTTAGCTAGCTTACATGCGGGAAATGGAAACAAAGACTTAGTCTGTATCCACCTTAGCAACAGAAACAGCCAGGAAACTAGGAGACCGCCTAGTGGACTCCACACATAGTTTCAGTAGGAAAGTAAAGGTAGGACAAAAGAAAAAAAATAAATAGGGAAGATAGTAAAAAAACGTAGCGAAATTAATCCTTTTTTAGTTGGAGTCGTTTTTTTGGTCAATGTTGGAGTCGGAGTCTTGTTTTTGGTAAATGCTAAAATGTTATACGAGACCCAAGTGTATTATCATTGAAATAAAAGATGAATCATATATGTGTATATTAGTAGATTGACTCAGAATAGCTACGCGATCGACGTTTTGGCCACCCCTTGCATAAAGTGTGCTTGATAAATCATAGAATTAAACAAATCAATGAGTGATTGTATATACGTTACAGTGAAACTGTATTATCAGTGAAAATATATTCTTCTCAAAACTGTCATTGAAATTAAATTTGACCGCCCTATTTTCAGCCCTATGTTTGTCTGTGTGTTTCTTTGGATCTCTTTTTATGAAAGAGACTACTTGCTGATTTTGTTTCATTGAAGCAAACCAAAATTTTAAGCCGGCAAATCATCGACTTGGGCCAATAATTTCAATGATCGTGACCAGTGAAATTATGTTGTCATACAAATCTATTACTTGATACAGTTTCTCTGTAACATTTACATCATCCGGACATTGAACGAAACATGGAAAATTTCGCACCACCTCTAACCCACCACAGTTTGCTAACTGATAATTTTGTAATTCAATTAGCTATCAAAAGCTTTATTTTATATCGAGGTGTTAGTATGGAATACTACAACAGAAATGGGAATTCAAACATGTTAACTATAGTGGCTTAGGAATTAGCAACCAACCACAATACACTTCCTTGCTTGTGTTAATATATCGAGCCACTAATTGTTTCAACGGATGATTTTCCAAGTCGAAAATCAAACTGGCTCTCGAACAAATAGCACGAGCTTCATTACTGTAATAAAAAAATATTAATTCTGTGGTTTTTGCAATAATTTTCTGCTTTCCATTGGATCTTTAAAATGGGGCGACTAACTAACTATTATTGCTGTTCTCGAACCACACTATATCATAGCACTATAAAAATGATAAAATGGGCGAATAGAGACACTTTTACCCTTCACGATTATGTATCTTCATACCTGCGCCACATAAATCAAATATGAATGGCTTGAAACTTGTTTCTATGTTCCTACTCATATGAAAATATGTTCACTATCGTTATTAAGGCACAGTCAATTTTGTTCGATGTCTCTATTCGCATTGAATCGGCGTGAATAGAGACTTGGCAGGTGAATAGACACAAAACAACAGATTTTAATGATTGGAATACATGAGTCTCTATTCACCCCGTTTTACGGTACTTATTAACTAAAAAAAGCATGATTTAATTCATGAAACTATTTTCGTTATTAAGACTATTTTGTTCGATGTTTCTATTCACATTGAATCGGCGTGAATAGAGACAAAACAACAGATTGTAATGATTTGAATATATGAGCAATAAATTATTACAGCCTACAGGTTAAATATCACTGATTAAGACGGCTTGAATCACTGAATGTGTTACTAAAGGGTATTTCAATAGGGACGCTCAAAATATGTTACTTTGTCCTGCTGAGTAGATTATTCATTGTTTAGTGGCCAAATTTGAGTCAACCAGTTTGGTAAATAATCGGCCAACACCTACCTGTACGTCATCAAAATACAATATCTGGTGAAAACATTGCTGCTGTGTGTGAAAGTGTACAGGAAAACCCAAGGCAGCTTATTTCTCGTTGTTCACAAGAACTTGGCTTTTCTGCGACTTCAACTTGGCGAATTTTGAATCGGGCCTTATGTCTGCACCCGTATAAAATCCAACTAACCAAGGAACTTCAGGTAAACGACCGCAGACAACGCCTGATTGGGTTCTGGAGCAGTTGGAAGTTTACCCAAATTTGTCAAAAAAGTCAACTTTAGCGACATGGCCCATTTTATAATGAATGGATATTGACAGACATTTGATGCTATATTCCATATTTAATGCCGTAAAATATACTTACAAACGAAATTAAAATTTAGTCGAAATCTCACAAACAACTTGTTTTATTTACATTTCAAAACTAAGCTTCCTTATAAAAAGACCCTATATATATTTATTTATATACATATACATTTTTTTTATTTAATATATACTAGATGTTTCTCAATAATTCCTTTTAATAAAAAGTAATAAAATTTTGATTAAATTCGATAAAATAAATGGTGTAAATTTTCCAGTCCTCACATCAAAGTCGATCGGTAGAAAAATAAGCTAAACTCATAAAATCATTAATTATAATTGGCAAGCTCGGAAAATTTCACCAAAGTGATTTATTTTTGCTACCTAAAAGCTTTAGCGATACTTATTTTGTTGCTAAGAGAATCAAATATCATTATCACTATATAAAAAAGATAATAAAAACTGACAGCCAATAAAAATAAAAGTAACAATATCGTGGAAAATTCTGTCTAAAAATTACAATCCTCATATTGTTTTTTCACTGGAATTTTCATCCTACGCTCGAATGAAATTAAGCGGAAAATATTTTTTGTAGCGTGCTTTTATATACATATCTGTACAATGTTTTTGAAATATCTTATTAATTATAAAAAAGAATTTATTTAATAATCAAAATCGAATCTCTGTAAGAGGATGTTTACGTATTTCATTAAAATCAATCGACGCCCACATTAAACTAAGCAAACATTTTTACCACGTTCGTTCTCAACTTGGAACATATCATGTCTAAGGATTCCAACTGTTCGTCAAAATCCACTATTCGGATAGTAAAACTAAACTCTTACCACTCTGCAGGCCACGGAGTCTGGCCGGAAAGATTCTGATGGGCAGCTTCATGTGCCAGGGATTTTCGATAAATAAAGTGGAACACTGCAACATGCTTTATTAACCAACATTTTATGATTTAAATTTACAGTTCGTTCATATATCTTCTCGGAAAAATAGGTGACTCACATAACCAAGAATATATATTTTTTTAAATTGATAATTTTTTTAAATCACAGTCGCTTACAAGTCATGAGAAAATTTGGCCAGAGAACAAAAGGTTAAGCAATCCGGAAATATTTGGAAATTCGGATTTAGAGTTATGACCAAAATTATGATTTAAAAAACATTTTTTAATGAATAAGAAATTGCCATTTGCTTTTGCAAGCCGATTTATAGCATTATCGGCCGCTTTGCAGTTCAGTTGCAATATCAGTTGATAATGCTCGCAATGAGTGAAAACAATCCAGATCTAATAAATTAAACAGGGATGTGGAGTTGTTAAAAAAAATTACGACCTGCATGTATCAAAATATGACTTCGAATCCGACTAAAAAACGATTCATTTTTGCACGATTTTTCCTACCTTTCCTATTTATGTGTATTCAATTATATATCAGTCACAAAATCCGACTTATTGCCACATTTGACATATTATATCTGTATATATAAAAATGAATGTTTGTCTGTCTGTATTTCCGCTATGGACTACTAAACCGCTCGACCGATTGATGTGAAACTTTACAAATTTATTAAGTACACTCCCGCAATGGTTTCTAACTTACCAACCCTTCCCCCCAACCACCCCCCAACCACCCCCCAACCTCCACCCTCCAAATTCTTTTTTAAACTTTATGAATTTTTCAAGTTTACTCCTTTGAAGGTTTCTGGCATACCCCCTCCATACGCCCCCCAAACCCCACCCCACCAAACCCCACCCCGCCAAACAACCCCCCTTCTACCCAAAAATTGATATCGATTTTTTACAAATTTCTCGAGTACACTTCCGCGAAACTTTCTGGCGTACACCCCCTTCCCCAGAGCCCCACCCCCCCAATCCCTCCCTACAATTGCTGGCGTAGCAACGCGCGCAGGGTACAAGTTCTTAATAAATAAAAAGTTAAAATTTTTCAAAATTTCCAACCTCGAGTACGACTCCGACCAAAACGCCGCTACGACTCCAACTCCGGCCAAAAAACCCCAACTCTAACTCCGACTTCAACTCCGACTCGGACACCACAGTCCTGAAATTTAATGTGGATTGTGTCTAAAGAAAAATATTTTTTTTTAGGATATAATGTCATCAAATTCTTACTCTTAGTAATAAGTTAAGAGTGACACTTTTTATCTATTCAATCTTTGCTCAAACTATTGGACTTAAAAGATTTGAAATTTCATCAACCGGGCGAAGAATTACGGTAAAAAAAACTTTGAACCGTTTGCAAAATAAGAAGAAATAACCATAGATCTCTTTCGAGAGTAATTGCTTTCTCTGACGCCTTTTTTGCCTTATGTTCAATGAGGTTCCCATTGTACTCGAGGAACTTCTATGACAGGGCGCTTCTTAGTTTCCGGTGTAAGTATTGAACCACTTCCTGTGCGGACGGAAGTCGGGATTTAATTTAAGTCTTTAACTTGATGGATGTTTTTCATAAAGAAGCACTACGTCACACTCGCGTAGACTGCTAAAAGCTTTCTAAGCGGGCTTAAAAAACTTTATAACATTATGGGTTCATTATGTATTCCGTAGACATCAGATATGCTGCATGAGGTTTCATCTTGTAAACTTTATAATTAAATTCGTCCGATTATTTACAAAACAATATTAATCTAATATATAAAAAACAATACACTTGGGCCTCGTATAACACGGTTTTATACAACACTGTTTTACAGAACACGGATGAATAAATTGTGATATATTTTTATACAACACGCTTTATATAACACGGTTTAAGGAGGAAAAAAATACTTATTGGTGGAGAAAGTTTTTATGACATGGATATTCATGACATCCAAAAAATATTGGAGGATTATTGGAGGACGAAGAAGAATTAGTCGAAATGTTGGTTGAACCTACCACAAATAAAGACTTAGAAAGCAGTTGCACCGAAGTAGCTACATGTTACACATTAAAAACATTGAATGAAAACTTGGAATTGGCTATTAAATTCGTTTTTTTTTTATTGAAAATGATCCTATAATGGAAAAAGTTTGAAATTCACGAGGGAATTACAAAATATCTTGGACCCATATAAGGAAATACGTAAAGATGTAAAAGCTAAAAAAAGCAAACTTTCGCTTATTACTGAATTTTCGATGATGAAAACTCACAACCTATCTCGAAAAAGTGTAAAACATATAGAATTCTAAGTGATAGCGATGATGAATGATTGGTATATTATGTAATTAAAGTTTCTTTCAATAAATATGTAAATTTATATTTGTTTATTTAAAAAAAATAAAGTAAAATATGGCTTTTTGGAACGCAAACCCTAATTTTGTATGAACTTCAAACCTTGTATAACACGGATTTGTATAACACGACGTTTTCCATTCCACGTATTGTGGTACTAACTGTTACATGTGTTTCGCTTCTTTCAAAGGCATCTTCAGACTTACTATCGCAGAGATGCGAAACACGTGTCACAGCTAGTAGCACAATACGTGGAATAATCAAAGTTATTTTATTTTTTCGTTAATTTTATATAGTTAAACTAGCTGTCCCGGTGAACTTCGTACAGCCTCAGAATCAATAGATGTGTTAACGTTTTAGCTGAATTAAGTCATTCATTCACGCGCGACATGAAATGTCAAACTTCACGCGCGTGATAGCGCCCTCTGTGATTCAACAACAAAAATAATAAATAATGACGGATGTCAGAAATATTAAAATACGTTCTGATAAGGACATCCTTCACTTAGCGGTATGAAATATACTTTACAACCTTCTTTCATATCTAACAAATATACATATAAAATTTCATAATAATCGGTCTAGCCGCTTCGGAGAAGTTCGGCGACAAAAATTTGTGTCGAGATTTTTATATATAGAGATTAACTTACAGTAGGTCTTTTACATATAGAAATCAATGTTTTTTCATATTTTATGCGCTGCCATACCGTCTGTTTTGACGACTTTAAGTCCAGTCAAAATATTATAATATTAGTTTTCAAATGATTTTTATTTAAATAGATTTTTTGTAGTTCTCTTTTTTCGACCCGTTAGCATGGCAGCTATACGAATTTTACTAAGCTTGACAATCAGTGTTGGAAGGAGTTTTTCCACATAACGACTCATGAAAACCTGGCATGGGTTTGGAAAGACTATATGGTCTGGCTATGTAACATATCCACTGGAAAATGGATATTAAACCTGATATTTGAGTCGATTATTATTCTGTAAAAAGCTAACAAGCTTCTTTATACTGTTGGAAAACATGCTTGCTTTTTTTTTGTCGAGACGAATAATGGCATAATCAGGAGATCATTTTCAAAATATTTACAGTTTTAGATTAAACTTTTGAGACATTTTTTATTCACTTGGAAATGTTTGAATTTTTACACATTATCCGTAATTCTTTAATTTAAAACATATTTCAAAAATATTTATAAATGTTAACACAAATTTACGAGGAAAAAGTAATGAAAATATCTCACATTATTAGTTTTTTGTATGTACATTTTTTCTTTCTGCAGAAATCATTGATTGATAGACGCGCTTTTCAAATGTTCATTGAAATTCCTACTTCAAATAATTTAATATAATCCACGCTAACTCTCGTGCACGTAATACCGTGAACGCTTTTCCGAGAAAACACATCCCGTATACGGGAAAGAAAAACAAATCTTTCTTTTCCCTTTTCAATCCAATTTGATAAATTCCACATTACAGTACAAGCTGTCACCCATGACTTATATGTCACCTTCCTGTAAACAAATCGACTCTCAAATGAACCGAGAACGTTCACTGTTGTCTGATATGTGTGTCACACCTAACAGGCATTCGTACAAAAGTTTAAAAGTAATAAAAATTACCAAAATAATCTTATGATAATTCACAAATTTAATTTTGTTTCAGGCATTGAATTTGTTGCATATTAACAGGAGCGAATATAAATTATTCTATCAAGAAATATTGAAAATTAACAGAGCTCAACTTAATAATTTTACAATTTTTAAGCGAACAACTTAATCTTCCAAATTCGCCATTTATTGTACCCCTTTTAATAATAATCATTTATTAATAATTCAAAGACTTGAAATCAATCAACTCAATAATAATAGGTCTGATAAAACCCCACATTTATTTTAGATATTCTGATTTTATTACAGTAAAGATCGCGTAGATTCATCGTCACAGAGTGGTATCTATCGACTCTCTTGTGGAGACTGTCCAGATTATTATGTTGGACAGACAGGTAGAAACTTTAATATTAGAATTAAAGAACATATAAGAGTTTGCCAATCATTTAATAGAAAATGATCATAATTTTTACCAGACTAGTAATTTAGAAATACTCCACCGAGTAAATAAAAAAGGCGTAAAGATGAATAGTCTAGAATTTTTAGAAATAAATAATATTCTTAATTGGACAGGATGCTCGCCATTACTAACATTGTTTCCAATTAATAGAGTAATCACTAATCTATCTGATTGATTGAAGCTCATTAGTTTATAGTTTAATAGTTTGTAATGTTGAACGTCATTAGAAATATTTTTATTTGTTTGCTTTGTTTCGATTCTATAACCCGCTCTCTTGCTTCCCTTATAAAGGAAAAATCCCAAACTGATTGATTGCACCTCATTAGTATCATTATGTGATTGCATTGTTTTGATCAGATTCTATTAGAAGAAAAAAAACCCGTAATCCATTTCGTAATTTCATAATTTGAAATGTTAGAATCAATCTTGCTTCATTACTTAAGCAAACTTTGCGATAGTAAGTCTGAAGATGCCTCTGAAAGAGGCGAAACTTTGTAGCACAATACGTCGAATAATCAAAGTTATTTTAAATTTTATATTATTATCTGATCATTAGTATTTCCGTTACTACATTCATAAATCCCGATAATTATAACAAGACCACTTAATTTGTTGAAACTCGTTTGCATCAAATTTTCGCTAATATACATTTTAATAGCGATTTAACATAGTGATCTACTTCTATTTTTGTATATATTAACGATACAAACTGTTTACTGCGCGTAAGTTCAAGTAAATCCGTGCACTTGAAACGCCTGAAGATGCCGAAAGGTGAAACCCGGGTCGTTAGCGAGAAAAACCATTAAAAAGTACAAAATTCAACGATTCTCATTTGATCTTGAAATTCCATCAAGCACCCTCAGTCGAAATCTATGAGCGAAACCAGTCCTGATCCAAATAAATCTTATGTGGAACAAGTCTAAAAAAATGATTTCATTTTTATTAATATACCTTTTAATATAATCGGATCTTTATCTGGATATTTTCTAATGCGACTTAAGGCAGTATTCCGGTCTAGGATTCTGAAAAAGTTGTTTTTTTTTATTGCATATTTTCAAAGTTCAAACATTTAAAAATATTTCTTTAGAAGAATTTTGCATAAATTATAATTATTGTTAAAGATATAGCTACTTTAGTGACGTAGAATCTAACCAATCTTGGAGGTTTTTAACTTTGCCCGAAACTTTTAAAAAAAAAATTTTTTGACTTTATTCTAGTATATATTAGAACTGCATCTTTATTTATTACAAATATACTATTTTTTTTATTTCATGTGACTAGAAAGGTTGGCATCATGGCAACCTTGGAGCGTCATTTTTTTTGAAACCCCCTACTTTACCAGCCTGTAACTTTTTAGGTTTTCATTTTTTTAGTTTGAATATTTTTTTGTATATTCTTTAAATATTTATAAATATCTGGTAATAAAATGGACGTAAAATTTTTATCACGTTTTTTTCTATAGCCTTTGCAAAAACACCTAAAATTTCAGCCTCTAGACCAGAATACTGCCTTAAATCGGGAGTCAACATTGCGTTAAGCACACAAATACATTACTTAGATTTGCATACAAAATAAATGTTGTCATAATATTTACGGAAATATTTCAAATTTAATAATAGTCTTTTTATAATTATAATGTCAAGAATATACAATAAAAGCATATAACTGTCTTTCAATATGTTAGCAGTAAGTTATTAAAAGTATTACATGATTTTTATCAGTTTGTTTATAATAATAATTGACGGTTTTTTTTTTATTCCATAATATTATAATAAGATTCCATCTTGATTCAGTTCGAGATGATTTACATTGCTTAAATAAGCGACTGAATTCTATCGAAGTGATGGTAGCGTTTCCTCCAGAGGCTGTTTATCGAAGGCTTTCAAGGCAGCTCCCGCCAGGAATTCCATTTTTAATTGCAAAGTTTCCAAAAGCTTTCTTATTCGCAAGGTTGGTACGTTAGCCCATTTCCGTTGCTTTATTTGCTCCAGCTTACGCGAATAAAGCATTGAAAGTTTTTGTCTTAATTTTAAACAAAGAGTTGATACTTAATCATTCATACAGAAATTATAACAAAGAATATTATTTCCATACTCTAAATACAAACTGTGATATTATTGATTAATTCTCCAATCGGCATTTATATTTTTACAACACATTTTTGTAATTGATTATTTGAATATAACTTTTAAGGGGTTCACTGTCAATACTTCGTAGAATGGCACTATAATAAAAATAATAAAACATTTTTAGTACTTATTCCACATACAATTTATTGGATCAGAACCGGTTCGCGCATGGCGAGCATTGTCAACTGATAAGAAATACAACAAAATAGTGTTATTTATAAAAAGTTTAAGTAATAATTACAAGGTTTGACAAACAATATGGTATTATAACTAAGCAAATAAATTGAAGCAAAATGTAAGAAAAATAGTTTATGATTAAAATGTTGAAGTCCTCTTAGCAAAGTAAGCTTTGTTACATGCAGTTATTTTGATTTCTACTTTCCTAATGATTATTTATACTATGAATTTAACATTAACAAAGTAAAAGCCCGTGGTTGACAGACATGTAGATTTATTTATTTTTATTAAATTCACTTAATTTTCGTGTTTTTACTTTGTTAATGTTAAATTCATACTTAATTGATTTTTGATGTGTTAGTTTTGCATTGCTAAGAGGTCTTGAACATTTTATTTTTAGTCTATTTGTCTTGTAATTTACTTAATTTATTTGCTTAGTTGCTTTACCAATTGTTTGTCATACCTTGTTTTCATCCTTAACTTTTGCATAAATACCACTGTCTTATTGTATTACTTATCAGTTGATAATGCTCGCCATGAGCGAAACCGGTCCTGATGAAATAAATCAGATGTGGAAAAAGTACTAAAAAATGTGTTATTATTTTTATTATAATGCCTTTCCACCAAGTATTGACAGTGAACACCTTAAAAGTGATTGTATAATACAACAAGATGGTATTATTATGTCATTTTGAGCCAAAAGTGAAGTTAGCAAAATAACTCTTTAAGCCATCGATTTACGAGAACTGTGTTGCAACAAAATGCGAGAAATCAGAACAGATTCTAAATTAAGTTTCGCTAGGACAGTTAATTTTTTTATTATCCGATGAATCTATTTAACAAATACATGAACTACTGGTGATTTACTTGAAATAGCTTTTTACAAGTAAGATAAGAGAACAGTTTGTCGAATGAAATATGAGCTGATGTTGCTTCTTTTAAAATCATCAATCAAATTACAATTCTGTGTAATTTTATCTCGTATTTTGATATTCCACGACTCTGGATTATATTATAGCTCCATGGAGACGTATTTGGGGGGAATTAAACACGCTTCTAAGTTGATATATACGAGAGTCAAATAAATAAGCGAATTCTTATAAATTCCTTTTATTTTAAGCCATATTATTTAATACACATTTTTTATTTGTAAGCCTAGAAAAAAAACGTTGCTTAACAGATGAAATTATTCTGTGTTATGAAATTATGAAACACTTTGTTTGTTTAAAGTTAGCTGAAATTTCATTTTTGAAATTTACGTAGAAACTCTGTAAAATTGTACAGCAAACATGTATCTATATACCTATGCTGATAAAAATAATAGAAAAATTTTAGTACTTATTCCCAGGGCTGTGGAGTCGGTAAAAAAAGTCCGTCTCCGACTCCAGCATTTACCAAAACCACGACCCCGACTCCAATATTGTCGGTCCCTGTGGTCTAGTGGCAAGAGCTTTGTCCTAGCGATATGGAGACCCGGGTTCAATTCCCGGCAAGGTCAGATTTTTTCAATTGAAAAAAAGAGATCTTGGGCTGGGTGTATGTTATTTATCGTTGATTTTGTGCACAACTGATTTATTACTTATCATCGAGTTAATCTCGTATGACTTTCACATTTAAGAATATTTGGCGCATTGGCGTAAACTGTAATGCTAAATATTCATTTTACTTTTAAAAAAAAAAAAATGTTGACCAAAAACACGACTCCGACTAAAAAAGCTTAATATTGTCACTTTGTTTTGCCTAATTTCCCTATTTATAAGTATTCAATTAAATATCAACCCTACTAATCCGGCCAATAGCCAAATTTGACAAATTATAAGCAAAAATAAAAAGTTCAAACTTTTCAATATTTCCGACTCGAGTTTGACTCCGGCCAAATCGTCCCGACGACTCCGACTCCGGCCAAAAAGCCACGACTCCACGACTCCGACTTGGACTCCGATTCCAAATCCACAGCCCTGCTTGTTCCACATAAAATTTATTGGATCAGTTTGTCATACCTTGTAATTCTCACTCAAACTTTGTATACATGAGGGGTCTAAATGCATAACCGCCTCTCTCCACAAAGTATAATATTAGAATAATTTGCAAAGGGAACACAAAACGTTTGTATGGTGACAGGACGGTAGGTCAGTGTTCCCTGGCTCGTGATTGGTGCATTTAGATTGTGGAGGTTTTGAACTTCACATATGGTGGAGAGAGGCGGTTATGCATTTAGTCGTCATTTTAGATGTCGATTTTAAATGGCTTAGAGGTAATTTTTCGTTGGTTTGAAGATTGCAGGGCATATAACGTAAGAACTGGATCATTAATCAATCATTATCTCAAAAATGATAATATATGGATATGCTTTTACACCCCTCACGTATCACTGTTTCGTTGTATTTCTTATCAGTTGAGAATGCTAGCCATAAGCGAAACCGGCCCTCATCCAATACATTTTATATGGAATAAGTACAATTTTTTTATAATGCTTAAAAGTGATATATGCTGGAGTATAAAAAGTACACAAAAATTTTTCTCTCTGGTTTGACATCCTAATTTCATGTTGTTATAATAAATTATTGAATGTGACAAATTGATTTTATGTATTTCTCGTCCCGAAAATTAATCAGGGTTTTTATTGAATAGGAATAAATGTTAATTAGTGTTGTTTTAAGTTGATTTATTTAAAATTGTATTAACCTTCTTTAATGGTAATTGCTATCAACCATAAATAATTTAATTTCTGTAAGACTACAATGCATTGTTTTTTCACCTTGTAAGCTGCTAGTAACGAGCAAAACTGTTTGCTGTGGTCCATCCTCACACGGGCCCAATCGGCCACGTTGACTTGATTGCAACTAAGGCTAACTTCATTGCATTTGAAAAATTTGCAAATTTATTCGGGGATCGACATAATCTCGATTCTTCACAAGTGTCAATATACTCGTCTAACACGACGGGCTCAGTATACGGATTATACACAGGATACTATGTATCAAAATGATTTCAGTGGCTGAGCTAGTCACTCCAATTTATTTTATTTTATTATTTTTATTATATTTTCTATTTTCAAGCACACTAGTGCATGGTTTATAATCAGTCCCTTGCAGATCTGCTCGAGCCATGAATGTGAGGGGTAAATTCTTTTTTCTATGTTGATAGCGTTGTGAAAGTCGGCCATGAAAGTTTGGCTGCATAAACACAACGGGTGGTGGTGGGAAAAACCAGCTTGTTGATGATTTATTAAAATTAAGCCTCAAATAATTTTATTACTCAGGCATTGATTTGCAACATACTAACAGGGGCAAATTAATATTATTAAGCTAAGAAATTGATTGCAATAGCACTTTAATTTTATTAAAGTGGAATCCCGATCTTAGGTTCTCGCATTATACGTTTTCCCGCGTGGTGCGTTCATATTCTATAGTCCCGGCATTTAGTTCATATATAAAACTTTCCCGCATTCATCGTTTCCCGCATTAATCTTTTGTTTTATACGGTCCCTTGGAAAACGTAGAATCGGGGTTTCACTGCATTCATTTGGCGTATGAAAGTATTTATTCAAAAACAGTGATTCAGCGATATTTATATAAATTATAAAACCCTTTTTTCTTTATTTAATTCTCTCAAAACCGCAAGGCCATAATAAAGGAGATACTTACTTTAATAATAACAATTATTATTACGTAACACAATGGAAAATGTGTAATATAAGATTCCCTCTCAGCGGTGAAAGGGTTAATGTGTTGTGAACGCCAAGGCGGCAAAGGGTTGTTCAGTTCATTTCCGGTGCGGCAGAATGAGTGGGGCGCTGCCTTCGCCGTTTCCGGAAAGCCTTTATGACGTATGGTTTCTCCCTTACCCCCTCCCCTACACTTTATTCTACTCTCTGTGAATCCCCGCAACACAATTTGCAATCTCTAAACGATCGGTCGGCAAGTCAACCCAAAGCCTAACAAAAATTAAGTTTTTTATTACTTTATCCATTTCTCAAAGCCTTCCATTTATTGCTCACTTATAAGAATTTGATTCGACTCCGATTAAAAAAAGTTTAATATCTTCACGTTTTTTTTCCTTTTTTTCCTAATTATGTATATTCAATGAAATATAAATCCTACCAATCCAGCCAATAGCCAAATTTGACATATTATATGCAAAAATAAAAAAATTCAAACTACCACTCCGGCCAAAGCCCCGTGATTACTCCGACTCCAACTCCACAGACCTGGTTTTCTATCTTAAGTTTATTTAAAATCAGCATACACCAAACTGTACCTTCAATAATTTACTGTTGACATTATTTAAATATTGTGACAGTGATATTTTGATTGAGTTGGCATTTACTTGGTAGAAATACATTATAATACGGCGAGAAAAATAACAATGTATTTTAATTCTACAGAAATTATTTTGTATACTTGTTGATAGCTATTTCGGCTTACGCCCTGGTCAGAACTATATCTTAAACGTGCATTAGGTCATGTATACCGCTTAGACAGGGTACACAATACATATTTTTCTCTGTTCCACCATCTTAATTTTATATGGTAATAATAAGTAATTGAATGTGACAAATTGATTTGATGTATTCTTGAAGTAAAAGCTAATTTGGGTATTTACTAAGTGGGAATAAACGTTAACGGGAATAAAATTTTACGCTTAGTAAAAACCCAGATTATCTTTCACTTCAAGAATACATCAA